>CM021313.1:1544587-1720442 GCA_010645155.1 Tigriopus japonicus
ACATGGGCAATACAAACAGAAAAATGAAGAAAGAGTAAGAGCTTGGGGAAAGTGGGATTGAGCTCTAAAGAAGAAATGGATCTCGTTGTTCTTGTCTCTAAAACTTTTAAATATGAGTAGGGCCCGGATAAATGTTTGCCAAAAAGTGACAAAATATCCAATATGCACTAGTTTCTTCAAAAGAACAAAGTATTTGAAAAGAAGCCGAATATTTCAGAAGTGTTTTTTTTTGACAACGCCATTATTTGGTATCTTTGTGTGTCCACCAATTTTCCAAATTTGGTTTTGGTGAATTTGATGGATTTGGCCGTTTTTGGAGGCACACTTGACATGAAATGAATTCAACAATGCAATATTCAATTTGCCTCAATAGATGTTGCAGTTGTTTTGTACATGACAGGAGTTTTGGTTGTGAATATCTAATCGCAGTACAAATGCCATTTTTGAGACATTTGGTATTTTGGATGCATTTTGGGTAAGCCGCATTGGTCATTCATTTGTTTTCCTAATTTTTGTCTGATATATATTTTCTGACTTGAATTCGAGAAAACTTTCATTCTTTCCTTGAAACAGCCAAAATATTTAATAAATCAATGAAAAACGGAGAAGTATAAAAATCTATATGTTAAAGACTCCATTACTGGGGCTTACATTCAACCTTTCTTTAAAGCATTTGTCAATTGTTAAGCGTACAATTGGAGCAAGAAGATGAAATAACTTAGTTATAAAACTAACTTAATCATAAAACTATAAAACGCAAAAATTATAAAACTTTGCGATGGAGTATGTGACAACTCCATCGTAAAATCAACTTGGAATGTTCTTTCTTGTCTTGTTTCAAGCATCACATCCATAGTGGGCCTTAGTATTAATTACTGTTAACATTGGCACTAAAGCCAATTCAACTTCCAAACAAAGTACAACTTATCCTTTACTTTGGGTCTCACATATTTCTGCTCATTTTTTATACATACTCACTTGAAAGATGCTTTTTCAACCCATGACAATGAAATCGAATTTTGGAAACACTTTCAATATTGTTTAGCCTTTTTTGGAAGACATTGGTTGGAGCTTTTACTTTTCTTAAATCACTTCACATCACAAAACTAACAGAAGAAAAAGTGCCACTGGCAACTTCACACTGACATACAATTTCGGGGAGGGTAAGTATGATGAAAAAGACATTGAAATCACTGTCTTTCCCGATGGGCTTGGCTTGATTTTGAACACATTTGAGATTAGTATTTCGGGCTTTTTGAAGGAGGCGAAAAAAGCCTTGGATCCCTTGAATTGAACAGTTTTTATGATGATAAGGGTGACCATTCTAGATATTGATGACTGAATTTGGAACCAGAGTTTCATAATGTTTGCAAATGAATTTGAACCTTAAATGACGTAAATGGCCATTGGTTACTTTTATAATTTCAATCCATGAATAGACATGAAATCATCATAGGACATTAAATTAAAAAGAAAATGGCTAACACCTCTTTCTCAAAATATCTCCTGTTTTTTCCGAACTCATTCTACTCACGACTTACAGTTTGAGAGGCAACGAAGCAGACCAAAAGGGCGCGAAATTTTGAATTGGACTTCCACTCTAAATCATGAACTACATTTTGAAATCTAATTTGCCAGTAATTAAATCGATGTTTGCGCACTTTTTTCACATCAACATCAGTAAGTGGTTCTAAACCTTGATACATATTATCTTTTACATTTCATTTGATTCACTCTTAACAATTACGCATGTTAAAAGCAAATTAAGACTAAGAAATGTTATATTTTAAACCAAATAATTGTTAGTAAAAGAAAATAAAGATTCATAGGTGTAAGGTGAAACCGTAATTGAAGAACTAGATTATATTGATGCAAAAATTTATGCTTATTTTATCTTTTGAAGCTGTAATGTGTTGATTTGCACATCGGCCCACTCGGGGTCACCAAAAGCCAAAAACAAATTTCGTTCAACATCCATTTCTTCTAGTGATCCGTGCCCAAGCTAAAGACTATCTAGAACTGGCCAAGCCGAGTCGATGGTCAAGTGCATGATAATTTTCAGATTAAAGAGTGATGCATCTAATAATTCAAATTGTACTTAAATTAGACAAAATACTTGTAGATACTGTTACAAGATGTAGCGGGGGCCTGTCGGTGCCTTTTTTGATCATTTAAGCCATTCAAGGTATCATTTTAGGGGTACTTTTATATCCTACATTTCAGTAACATTATGAAACGGAGTTCGAAAACAAATGTTCAAATGAGTAAGTTGTTTGTTTTGTGAATAATCGGATCTTGCGATTACGATTGCAACTGATGAATATACCTTTAAGCCTATTGAGTCATGCTTTCTTCTTGGATAAAAATACAAGCAGTAAAATTTTTCTCAAATGCATCAATCGCACACTGTCATCTACGACTGCATGACAGATCTGATAATAGCATAACATCAGAATTGCACTTGAGTTTGGTGAATTAAAAGAATTTGAAGGTACCGATGAATGGTAGGAATTACTAGTGATGTCATCATTTTTGGCGGGAAAAAAGTTCGGAAGACATGTCCTTCTGATGAGCATGCAAGGTAGCTAAAACGAAAGTTTAGGCCTGGTAATTGTAACAATTCCTTTCTCATCTCCACAACTTGAAGTTGGAATAGCACTTGTTGACATTTTTTCTTGCAAAAAATATATTTTGTTGCTTATATCTAAAATTTTGCTACATTAATTGAGAGGGTTCTTCCCAACTTTTGAATCAGGAATGTCCAACATTGAAGAATAAGATGGCCAGAAGAGATCAACATAAATTTACAATGCCATTGCTCTTAAATGCAACATTTTTCAAAAATTTGACCCTTGAAAACTGAGACATTTTTTGGCAAGCCTAGACTGCTAACGGCAGCAGGTCTGTAATATGATAGGGTAATCGCTCCCATTGGAGCAATAATTTTAAATTAAAATTTTGAATTAGCAATGAATTTCAACTTCTCATTTTCTCTTCATGACTTAATCCAGGGACAGTTTCCTCTTTTATCTTGATAGAAATATCCAAAACAATAAACTGACACAAGGGAAAATTGTGTAAACAGTTGGTACATTTGAATACCTGTTTAAAATGTCTTTCAAGGCTTAAATTAGATTTAACTTCTTTTGTTAATGTTGCAATACCTTTCCATTTTTGAGGTGACTGAAATTGCTAGCATGTAAAGCTAAATTAATCAGCAAATTTCCTTAGACTAGAAAAGTTCTTTGGGAGTAGTAGAATTGAATAGTGTTGAAAGAAAGAAGATTGAAAAATGCTTCAAACGTGGCAATAAATGAAAGACAAAGAATAAAAACTTATCGTGGCTTGTTTGATTTGAAAACAATGGGGAATACTTAAGGTTGCTTCAAGTGAGCGTTTTAAATCTTACCGCTAGCGGTAAAACAGGGCCGTTGCCTGTGCTGAGTTGGCCAGCCCATTTTGGCGAATCCAAGTTTTTCGCATTTAAGCGTCCATTTGATGATTCTAGGTCCCTGGAGACGATTGATACTTCACATAAAGATGCCCAGGCAGGATTTGGGTCAATAATACGCAAAATTTATTTTTAGGGTAATTGAATTAAAAGCAATTAAGCAAGCCTAGCGTTGTTGCAAAAAGTGGACTTGACATTGATCCAGATAAAAATTCAAAGATGCTAAATTGTTCAGTGGATTCCAAAGGATAAAATTTATTTCTTTGATATGTTGCCCATACAAAGAAATGAAATAGTTTTTTACGTTTCTTTTTGGTAATTATGATTTTTTATATTTCATTTTCTAGCAAATAATTTTTGCGTATTGTTGACCCAAATCCAGCCTAGGCATCTTCACGTGAAATATCCATCGTCTCCAGAGACCTAGAATCATCAAATGGACGCTTAAATGCGAAAAACTTGGATTCGCCAAAATGGGTTGGCCAACTCAGCACAGCCAACGGCCCTGTTTTACCGCTAGCGGTAAGATTTAAAACGCTCACTTGAAGCAACCTTAAGTATTCCCCATTGAGGAATTGAAATGGAATGAGAGTCTCAGATGCATTCCATGCAAAGAAAATTGAATTTCTTGAAAGGCATTGCCAATCATGTAAGATCCAAAATTATGAAAATATTGGTGTTTTTGCTATTTTAAAATTTAGTTCTTTTTCAAGAGCTTTTTTAGCTCCAAAATTTGTCTCTAAACTGAGGTTTTTTGCTCTTTTCGATCTTAAACAGTTGGTCACGCTGGGTGTGTCATTTGCAGGGCTGGTTAAATCCCGTCCTGTCGAAAAAAATCCCGTCCCTGGAATCCCTGGAACGGGATAACCCGAGATTTTCTGGGAGATACCAGATTTTTGTTCTTCTTTATTAGAGCATAAACATCAAAATTTTGATTGGTCTACTGAAATGCTTTGGTAAAGTTACAGCATCATTGCCAGACATTTGATTCGTTTTTACCTTTTAAATTTCTTGAAAGCTTATAAATCGCAAATATTTTAGAAAACCCCGTGTTTATTTCGAAAGAAATATTTGAAACTATTAATCCAAGATTTTTCAAATCCAACTTGGAATTTTTTTGGGGGAATTTGGATCGTTTCCATAGGAATTTTGATTTAATCCAGGTAGCAACACTGCGCTTCGTAGCGGCTCCCACATGTATGACGTCTTACGAGAACGAAATCGAAAAGGTGGAAATAAAGCCATGGCGGAAGTGGAACAGAGCGACGAATTGGGGGCGATTGTGAAGATGGCAGGAAAATGTGGAATTCCAGTTTTTGCAAAGCGGGTTGGCCCGTACTTGGATATTCGTTACCTGATTAGGGTAGGCGAAATACCCAACCAGGCATCCCTTTCCACCCAACCATCGTCTCCCCAAGACCCATCATCTACAACGCTCCTCATCGAGGATAAGAGTTTGGGATTCAGAAGGATGAAACTGGGCCACGAAACATCCTCGAACCCATCACCTGATTTGCAACCTTGTTCGAAGGCTCCAGATCTTATTCTTCCGGGTGAAATGGAACAAGATCCACTATTTGGTGAGCTTTGGGGCTGGCATTTCATTCATGATGGCTTTAAAGTGAAGAAGTTTTGCTTTAATAATTTAGAAAAATCGTCCTTAACGCACTATATAATGGGAATTAGACAAAACAGTCTGAAGTTCATATTTCAGAAAGCTTTTAAGGCATTTCTTGATGCGTCGTTTCTACATTTTTCTAAACCGATTTATCGGAGCAACAAAAAACACTGAAAAAGTACCCTTATCAAGAAACTCGCTTTTTAAGAACTTTACCCGAAATCGGAAAACCGCTTTCAAAATTCAGGGACTAAAAATGCCAGGGCTGATGATTTGGTTAAATATGAGGCACTTAGGCTGGTGAATTTTCCTCAACATTGACAAGAAAGCAAATCATAATTTTTCGTTTTAATTTAGTGAAGAGCCAATCTATTCAGTATTATAGACATTAAGGTGTCTGAAAATAGATCTAAAAAGACAAAAATATTTCCAGATCGAACCCAAAGTGCACCGTCTTCAAAAGTAATGGAAGAAGAAGAAATCGAAAAAAATCATCCCACTCCTGTAATGGATGAAACCCATGAAGATGTGATCGTTTCCTCCAATAATAACTCGAGAGCACAGAGCGAGATCGGTTTTGGTTTGTTTGCGTCCCTCTCACCTGCCAGAAGCCAATCGAGTGAGATTTCGAGTATCTCCGAATCTTGGTTCGACACGCCACGAAGACCACGGAGGCCTTCATCCCGTGGAACCCGACGAAGATGGCGAGTGGAATACTCGGAATCGGAGATTAAAGCCATCTACGATGGGGTTGAATTGTATGGAGAGTGTTTTAGAACCATCCTTTCCCATTATCCTAACATTTTTCATCGGAAACGGACTCCAACAAATCTATATGACAAATGGAGAAGCTCTCTCAAGAGGTTCAAGAAAGAAGAGTACCTAAAGAGGCATCTCCATTCGATCTAATCTCAAAATATGCACAATCGCGGCGAATGAAAATTGGAAAGGCAAACTAACAAATACTTGAAAAATGAACGAGTTTCTCAGATTTATGGTTAATTGCAGGTGCCTAGCAATTAATATCTTCGAAACTTGCCTCACTACATACACCCAATGAATGAAACTCGTTTCTCATCGAATTGCAATTCATTGACACCTGCAATTGCTCTTTTCATTTCTAATGCGAAACGCCATTGGATGACGTTTCCCACGAACTCGTCGATATCAACTTCTTTTGGGAGACAATTTCCACTTATAAAGCGAGATTGTTGCCAGAAAATACAGGCTTTTATGGTTCCGCTAACGAATGCTTCAATCAAGTGGAATAAGTCATCAAACTCTGTCAAGTCTTAATTGCTGATCTGACGTTCAAAAAGAAGCAACAAGCATTCAACATGAAATTGGTCGGTGAATGTGTTTTACAAACCAACCGAGAGTTTTGGCACTTACGAGAGACTGGCAAAGACATTCTCTCAGCCCTCAATTTGTGTAGTTAAATGAGTCTCCAGATTTGTTCTTGCACTGTGGAGTTCCAGTGCTTCCTCACCTCGTACGAATCTGGTTTCCAACAGCTCACTATGACCATCCCGCACGCTCAGTTAGTTGTCAGAGCATCTCCATTCACTATTCCCCTGTTTCATTCTAGGTGGGAAAAAATTAAGAAATAATCGTAGAATAGAAGTCGTACTCTCCCCCCACCGAAAAGCTTGGATGGGAAGCAACACCGGGTACTTTTTTGCTACGCTCTTCTTCTTCCTCCAACCTTGGACTTGAGAGGCAAGCCGGAGAATCACAGCTGCTCACCAACGAGTTCGTACTTCATTCCCCTTGCAATTTGGTACCAGTTCTTAGCCGAGAAGAATTCGTTGTGAGAAGGGAAGTTGCATTGGACTGCACCCACAGACCGCCAAACCCAAACCCTACTGTTCCCGCCATTTCCAATAGCTGTCTGAACTTAAGATCGTCCGAATCCGTTGTCAGCTCAAGCTCCATGAATATTGAATATCCAAGTATTTGGTTTTCAAATACTACTCCGTGACCCAAAGGGTTCACAAGGTCGATGAGTAGCTACTCATATTTGGAGCTCGCCATCATTCCCATGTCATTGTTGTACTCGAGTTGGTCGGTCGGTTGCGATCTTTGGCAACGTCCCTCCCCAATGATCTGCGGACACCACCATCAGATCTGGCAGCAGGGTCCAACTTGGTGATACTCGCTCAGTACGAACATACATACGCACACTTACTATATCTTCGTAGGTTGATCGTGGGCCACAACTAACAACCCTCCATTAATTCAGTAGTGTTTGTTGGGCTCTTGTTCTGGTCCCGCACCCGCCACGCAATTGAGCATCGTTCGTTCGGTTCGGGTGCGCGCCGGTTCTTCGTTCCATAGCTCGTTCATCGAACGAAGGAAGGAGGGAACGAGAGCACCCAGAGCCCCGACAACAGCAACAACGGCCACGCACGGACGGACGAAACGATGAAACGAGCGAGAAGACAAACCGAAGACGAGTGAGTCGCGGTTTAGTTGCACTCGGGATCACCAGTTAGTTGGTGAGGGGAATGTCGAATGCGTGAGGTTTCAAAGAAGAGCTCTTCAAATTCGTGTGTTGCTGGCCGTTAAATCACTACCACTCAGTAATATTCTTGCACGGTGTTGTGTTGTTGAGGCTCTGTTTCTCTTGGCTGATGCACAAACTCATCTGATCGACATTGTGCAGTGTGACATGGTGAATCGGCTGAAAAATGCCCGTTGACAAAAAGTGATCGTAAGTGTTGTTCTTAATCCAAAGGATGGCTGCCGTGACGTCGAATGCGTCGTCCGTGGCCTTGGCCATGGCCGCAGCCAATGCCACCAATTCCCATCTGCCTTCCTCTTATCCCCCCACGATCAAATCCCCGGACTCTCAAGTGAGTGACAGTAAATCGAATGCCGATGAGCGGGATGGTCCCTCACCCCCTCGAGATTCGGCCACGCCCGTGGTTCACGCCTCGGCCTCTGTGGGCCACGATCATTGGGCCAATGATGTGATGAGTGCCGTGAGTGAGCCCGTGGCGGCCCCGAGCACAAGCAGTGAGTCCGAAGCCGACGATTTGGCGGGAAAGATTCTCGAGAAGAAACGCAAGTTCCACTCAGGCAGAGCTTTGGAACTGAAAAACTTGCCGGATGGATGCACAGAACAGGTAGGATGCTGACAAAAACTTACTCAAGAGATTGTTTAGGTTCTCAACAATCACAATTAGACTTACCGGAGGATGAATGGATGCTCATTGGCGATACAGTGAGTCCGCTATGGTTCGTGATGAGTTGCTAGTGCTGAACTTCTCCAGTTTCGCGCCATTCGTCATTCACCCAACCAGAGAAATAATGGTTCAAATGGTCGAGATCCAGCTGGAATAATTGAAGTTTGTCCACCCCAATTGCCACTCCGTCATCGGATGTGGTGCGTCTTGCCTTGTGGTTGGTGAATTATCTCGATATCCATCCACGACACCCTCAATCAATGCTTCCTGACCGTTAGTTTATACGTGTTGGGATGGCTTACAGTCCTCTATGGATGGCTAGATCGATGTTTGTGCGTATGAGATGGTAGTGCACGAGTCCAGGAAGACCCTACTATGGATTGATGACTTTTTGTGACAAGTGTCCAAAGCTCTTGGATCCGAAAAAGACCCTGGATGCTAACCAATAACCAGCCAATCCAAAGAAAGAGCATGGAGCTGTAAATTACTGTTGCTTCTCTCTAAATGACAGTGTATCAAACGGCGTGAATCATCTCCGTAGTTCCACGAAAGATTTCCCCCTCATTGGGATTTCCACATCCACAATTGTGGCGCCTCCTTAACTCCTCGTTAGGTGTTAAGGAGAACATGTTCACATAATCTGTCAGTCTCATCCACACCAATGGCCCAATTAACAACCAATATGTATGTTCATATATGACTTTCAAAAGCTCATGTGGTTAGACATCCCAACGGATGCCATGTCTCAGTCTCCCCCCGGATAAAACATGAATTTAGATATTCACGAACGGATGTGGGGTTCGTGTACTTCGTCCTTTTTTGTATGTCCAAGTGGTTTTTGAGACAGTCTAGGACTTTTGTATGTAGTAAAGCAGCTTCCGCCCTCCTGGACTGTAGCAAGGTCACGTCTGCCCTCCAGCAGAGCAAGTCAGCGACCGACAACAACAAGAGCCGCCACAGCAACTGATCTTCAGTCACTTTATTCTCCTCCTTCTCACTCACCAATGGGTAGTTCTTCAAGCACGTTGTTGAGTTGGAAGCCAGCTGCTCAGCTGTTTTGATGTGGTGTGTGGAGGATGATGGAGAAGACAGCTGTGGACAACAACCGTGTTGTGGACTCAAAAGGGCCAGGTTCAAGCTGTTGCTGCCAATGCTGAGCCTGAGTGGTTGACGTGTGGTTGTGACTGGCAGATCGTAGGATTGTCTAGTGGTTGTAGGTGGTTGTTGGGAGGAGCAGCTGATAATGATGATTGTTGAACATCCAGACTTAAAATGCGAACATTTTTGGTCATCATTGATGTTCAATCTGATGGTTCTTGAGCAATTAGATAAGGAACTGGACGAGATTGGCCCCTTACGGGATGAGACAGTCATTTGACGGACAAAGAAAAACCTAAAGTAGTTGAAACTATGGGAGGGATCCACGCTCCGGTTCTCTTTTTCATTAGCTCAAGGCTCAAGTTTCATCCCCTTGTGAGAGTCTTGCTCAATATCGAGAAATTCAAAACACGCAGTGCCAAGCTGCAAAAAAATGGGAGAACGAGAATTTCAAGTTTTCTCAAGGCAAAATTGTCTTCTTCTTCTTCTTCTACTACTACTGACCTAACTACATAGCTAGTTGAGCAAGTGCTCACGTGTATGAACGGAGGATGTGTGCAGTGTACAAAATCAACTATACGTAACCCAATTATTGGAACAATCGAATCAGGGTCAATTCGGTTTGTGCAGATTTTTTTCGTCGACATTCTTTTCATTTCGCTTGCAAGAATGCCTAAGAGGATTATTTATCTCTCCCCCCCCCTCTTGAGCTTTAACTAGCGTTACAGCCAGTTATCGTGGCGAATCGAGTCAAAGTGCCAATGCATAACTTTGTCGTCGTTGTCCCTCGTGCACGAGGACAGATTTACATGAGATTTCATTTTCAATTTTGCCCCTCTTGGCAAGACCAACAAACAATATGGGCACTAGTAGAGTTCAGAAATCAGTTGTGGCTTAATCTGACGAAGAGCGTCGTTGGATCCGAGTAGTTTTGGGTCTTTATCCTTGATCTATGCACTGCTCAAGATGGATTGATACGAGAAATCACATTGAGCATTCAACCCGGAATTTCAAACTCCTTTTAGTCTGCTTATGTCTATTTAATTCTGCGCCTCCGATAAATTGCTTGTTTTGCATTCGGAGTTCAGTCTCACGTTGGAGGCATGGATGGTTCTACTTCGATAACGACTCATTTTGATCACCAAAATGGTGCACTAAGTCGTTAAATAACTAATCCTGGCTTTCAACTTCGTCGTTGGTCTCTCGACAATTAGGATTATCTGTTTCCATCTTAGCAACGGACGACGGAATGCATTGAGATTTGCGGAATTGAAGTCAACGTTGGCAAACTTTGGGAACATTACAGGAGTTACAAATTAAATGTAGGGCAAGATTGTGAAGACAAAGATTTGTGGTTAAAATAGATTCAAATTTAAGGAAATATCTTGGTGGAAGATTCGTTTCAACCAAACTGCTCTATCTCTGCAAGAGTAGGATCAAGATTGGTACAAACTTTCATTTTGTAAAGAGTTGAAGAAAATAACTATAGTTTCCCCCTAAAAGTTAGGCCTTCAGTTTTTTGACTGAGATATGATAAAGAAAATACAACCCCCTTTACAACTTCTGTTTGATATGGCCTCTCTCATTTTCGAAAGAACAATATGTTCGCAGCATACCTCGACTTCCTTTCGTGTTTTGTTATGGTCATGTTGCCAAAGATCTGCTTTATCCGTATATTAATCTATGGTTGCATTCACTTCTTTGAAATTATACGCCAAGATGAGCTGAAACTGAGAGTTTTGCTCCAAAGATGGAACACGTAGCGTTAGGAAAACTTAGGAAAGGACATTTGTTTCCTTTCAAGCTGTGGAAAATTAATGAGAAACTTGAGGCTTTTTTCCTTTCGCTACGCAAGATGAAAAAAGTAAGAAGCTTTTGATAATAGACCATGAGCCAGCTAGACTCGGTCGCTCAAAATTACTCCTCAGGGTTTAAGAAGATGGTAGGGGTCTCCCCCGTGAAAAGTTATCCGCCTTTTCCCATTTAATAATGTTTAGGCTATGGCTTCGCCATGCCCTCCCTCCCATGAAGACCAAAAATATTTGAATCCCATGGAATTCGTGTAACGATGTTTCAGGGTAAGATATGGTTACCAATACATACAAAAAGAATGAAGAAAAGCTTACGATGTTCCCAAGGGACGATGAGCTCTGTTCCCTCTATTTCGTTGGTCCAATGCAGTTTTATGATATTTCTCTTCTCGCATGATCTTTAGTCGCCTCCGTTAAGCGTGCTCATTTATTTACCGAAAGTTTGTGGCTAAAAGTGACTCGTAGTAACATTTCAAATTTATTTTCACGCCACTCTAAATGTCAAACAAGTGTGTTCCATCTTCATTTCACAGTTAGGTAACTGAGTTGAAGCTGAGCAAACTCAGTCAAAGAAGGACTGCAAACGTACATACGTAGATGGACAACTGATCAAGCACACGAGTGCTCATTTGGAGTAAAAATGACTGATGTAATTAAGATTTTGCTCAGAGTTTCTGAAAACCTCTCCTGACGAGTGTCGAGAAGGGGGAATGAATATTCGAAATCCCGAATCTTGAACTTCCTTGTGAGCAGAACAATGAGAGGAGACATCAACCGAGTTTGCATAATGTTCTCGTTAATCCCAGAAACCCAATATCTTGGTTAAGATCCAACTGGCAAATGTGATCCCTCCTCAAGGAATTGCTCGAGATTAAGTTTGAAACTTCTTAGAAGACCCCGCCAGAAATTATAACGTTTGTCACTTCTCATCAGGGACGAGGAATTAGTCTAGGAGAAAAATGAAAATCTGTCTTGATTTTGAAACTTTCTCCACCCGCAAATAACAGGCAGAAAAAGATGCCATGGGCTCAAAGGCAGGCAAAAACTGCCACCACGGCGTGTTTCTGACAGATGTTCCAAAACTTCCCAAGCCTCAGGAACACATCTCCTCGACTAACCTGCTCATTGACTAACTGTCAGAATTCTGGTTCCATCTCCAATGCCAAAATCGGACCAAATCTCTATTTCCTCTCAGCAAGAACGACTGCGTAATTTGAGAATACATCTTTTCAAATAAAGAGAAGGCATGCGTGACTGTCGTAAATCCAGATTTGCCCTTTGTTTTAGAAGTGATCGGGATTGGCACGTTCCTCCTGTCTGTGACAATCATCTGCATAAACAGATTACACATTTTAGCTTTAACCATAACCAGAGTTTAAGTTTATGGCCTTCACGTGTATAAGGAACACCTTCCTCAAGAAGGTAGCATAGCCTCCAAAGCCGCATGATTCAAAGTTGAAACCGTTCTTGCTCATGAGGCTCCTAACCCTGTAATGATAGAGGATGGATGGAAAAGGCGAAGGAAAAGAAGGAAGGAGGCCTTTGGTCCAACACATTTTGCAGCAAGGTCCCAACAAAATAGTGACGTGTCAAAAAACTATTTCAGCATTTTTGTCCCGAGTCCATCGAGTTCGTATGGAGTCAAGGGAGGAAATAACAATAAGTAATGGGACAGCCCGAAATGGTAGTGTCCAAGATGAGAGGGGAGGATGGGGTCGCTAGTGGCTACTATGGTACAACACTAGGCTTTGATCTGACGTTGAGGTCGTGTTGCGGCAGAGTTTTTCTCCACTCAGCACTTCCAATTCATCATTGGGGAGAGATGATGACGATGAGAGGAAGAAGGAAGGAACAGGAGTCTATTCTGGCTTCTTGAGCCTTCTTTTAGTCTCTGTGTTCCAATGAGTGATCCTCCTTTTTTCCTTGAGTGGGTGTTCCAATCCACCCAAACGTAATTAATTCCCTGTTTTTCTCCTGGCTGGCACAAAACACCATCAAGAGAGATTAAGCAGGGAATTGGGAAACTACCTACCTATTGGCCAAACATCCCTTTTCCCGTGCATTGGCAGATCCCACTGTTCCTAGTGATTACAAAGCCATGGGAGAGGGCAAAATCAGATTTCGTTGACAGATTTGGCCTCCTCTTTATTTTGAGTTGGATGAAGACCTGGCCAACAGAGACCTGCCACAAACCATTCCTCTAATTACCCAACTTTGAGGTGGTTTTGTGTCCAACGGCACTGACATGGCAATCATTCTGGCAGGACTGGAAGGGATCTGGTTCATCAAAGAACAGCACACGGTCGTATCAGTCGCTTCTCTGTTGCTTTGCACAAGATGGGAAAACCTCAAAGACCAGCAAGAAATCTACTTTTGTAACGTACCAGCACGTCCAAGGGGCTCACACTACTCGCTGCCTCAACTTTTGCTCTCATTTAGTATGGAAAATGATGATCTTCAAAGTTTCAAAGTAGATTGAAGTAGAATTGAGACTCTTCTCTTGAGATGGGTCATCCGTTTTGGAAGTAATGTGAAGCGTAGGGCTCTAGGAAAGAGATACCACTGACGGCATTGGCTCTTGCGTCATTCCCTTGGGTCTAAATCGAAAATCTTTAATTACACTCCTTCTGTAGCGAATCTTTACAGGGTTTCATTATGAAGAAGGCCCACATACTGGTGCAGTTTCGAGATTTATGAATTGTTAGAATGCTTTTACTTAGGAGCTTCTGAAACATCTTTTGCTTGCGTGATGCCGTCCTATTTGGAAACGCAAGAGCTTTTAAATGCATGTTTTGATCACCTTGTTGAGCGGAGTTGCGAAAAATATGTTTGATCATGTGTGCTTCTTGGGAAACGATGATCAATTGGCTGAATCAAAAATATCAAACCCTTTGTGAGGTGAGATGAGAGAATAATAACCCCACGTTGAAAGTTCCATTATGATCCCAAACTGATCTACAGATAGGAACGTGTGTGAGAGAGAAGAGGAAAGGATTTAGGGGAGAAACGTTACCCTGATCTATAGTCAGTTGCTTGAAACGCCCAAGTTATGAGCAGATCTTGGAAGTTTTAGAGGCAAGACCATGGAGGTTTATGGCACATTTCAAAGCTAGTCCCTGATATGAACTTCTGGAGCTATGAGGACACGGGGTCCAAGAGTTTGATTTATGGCGCTGAGCACAAGTGTGGATAAACGAAGAGTTCTTTTCATTGGGAAATGGAAGTCCCTGAAGAACGGAAAGAGGGAAGCAAATTGCTCGATCTCAGACACTCCAACTAATCTCATTGAGTTCCACATCCCCAATCGTTTCTTGGCTCTTCCCTTCAAAAACCAATCAACAAGTTCGGCGAGGAGAACCCATTGAACTGTCGTTGACTCTTCGAAAAGTTACTTCGGCACTTGTTGCTTATGACTTTCGAGAAAGTTTGTCGCCTTGATTCGTTATTTTTTCCTCTTGCTACCATCACGAATTAAAGAGGCTTTTGTGAACTTGTGTTGTGCCCGCTTGAGCTCACATGATTAGGAACACGAACCCCAAAAACGACTTGATGGAGAAGGAAGAAGAGGAGAAGAAGCAGGATGAGAAGAAGAAGAAGAAGGTTCATTGTTTCTTCCACTTTTCCATTACTGCAATGGAACGAACCATAGAAGAGGAGTGCTCTGGTCGCGTCTCATCACTGGTCTCTCCTGGCACACGATTCATTATTTTTGTGTGTCGAAGGAAAGTTTGGTGAAAAGGAAAATTGGTTGTCATCAGGCTTGGTTTACCCTTGAATAGAAGAAGACACAGAGGAAAGATGTTTAGGAATTATAATTGCCTTATCATTCTTCACATAGTCCACACTCAAGCCAAACAAACGCGCAGAATTGTGGCTTTTCTCTTGATTTGGACCATTGATATGGTTGACAAAGACGGTTCTTTGTCTTTCTGTGTGCCCCTCTCAGCATTTGCCTGTCAACGCTTGATTCATCAGGCATGGTCATTCCTTATGAATACGCGAAGATAAAGAAGATCTGATTTTCATCGTACGTGTTCCACTTGCTGGGAGGGGTTCCCGAATAAGTGACCCATGCTCCAAATTGACTTGAGACAAAGCAATATTCTTTTACGTCTATTCAAGCCCCTTGGTAGTCTTGCATGGAATGATAATCAAATTGAAATCCTTTTGTTGGATGGAATCATGCCTCGTGGACATTGCATCCGTTTAATATTCTGCTTCATTGATTCTTGAGCTTCTTGCAAAGCGCATGATTTGACGTATAAAAGAATTACGAAAGTTCCTTCGGGTGTCAAGGCATGATAAGATGGGGCAAAACTTTTCTTTCTCCTTCAACTCTTCGCTCAATTTCACAGAGAAGTTCATTCTCTTTGAGAATTGAGACAACAAAAGAGAGCACACTACGAGGTGATGTTCTTCTATTGTCTTTTGGGTGGAACAAGTAAATCAAATACGCCTTTGTTGCTCAACTTCTTTGGATTCTCGAATGGCTTACGCCAGATGAAGAATGCCTTCAACACTGAACTCAAAGCTTAGATACAACATTGCACCCAAAAATAGTGTACTTTGACAACCGATAAGGTTCGTTACCGGGAAAAAGGGTCCCTCAGGCTACAACTGGCGATGATGTCAAGGGTTTCAGCGGGAAGTGTTGTCTTTCCTTTCGTCTCTCCTTCATTCGATCCTTCCCAAAGAACGAACGGAACGAACCACCCACCCAACCAACCAACCAACTCCAAGTATGAAATAGAGATGTGATTGAGAAGCTGTGTCAAGAAGCAATTTGCTTGTGTCAGACCTCAATAACAAGGTCTTTTAACAAGGTTCAATCATGGGGTTTCATCTGCAATAGAATATGCTATGCGTGAATAGCCAAACAAACCACAAGTTAACTGTGTTTCTACATATCAATAATAAGCATTGGAGATTCACTTCTCTGTATTATGCCCTTTAAAAGTAACCACCATCGTTTTACTTGGTGTGTCTAAGGGGGTTGTGAAGGCCGAAAGAAGCAGTATAGCAGTCGATTGAACAAATATTGTGACAGAGATCCTCCGTCTCTGCTCAGGAACGAGCAATAGCCCATCTTTCGATGGTTCGTTCCACTTGAGAATAAGGAAAGACAAGTTGTTCAACCCTGTTCCAGGTTCACTCGATCCTTGCAGTCTTTCCACTCGCTTGAAGATGATGCTCTTCTTCTCTTCCTGTAATTCATTGCCTTTGGGCATTAATGCTACAGAAGTTGAGAGTTGGTCCCCAAATCCACTTCCCCTCATTTTCATTCGCCTTCATTATTTGCTCAGGGTAGGTTCAAGTTTTGGTTCGAAATTTGTTCTTTTGGAGGAACACGACCGGGGACGTTGTCCCCATACAGTTTCCTGAAGTACTAAAGTGCTTGTTTGGTGTTCCAAGTTCTATCCACATATGAGGAGGACGAGATGGGTACCACACTTGGCCGCATATTAGCTAAATGTAGCCTTCAAAGTTAGGGTCTACTATATATCAACAACATGTCAACCAGTCGCTCCTCGCTCGACTCGCCTTCAACGCGTTCGAAGAGACAATTCAACTCTTGTGTTTTCAAGGCTAGTCGACGAAATTCCCGCTTGTTCAAACTCACCCTTCCATTACCGTGTGTGGGAAAATAACCTACGAGTTGGTAAAAAGACGAAAGTGGGGTAGTCCATTTTTGGAATCGACTTCTTTGCTGTCAGGAATTAATTCAGAAACTTAAGAGGAGCTTTCATTTTCCAAAATGATTTTATTAGGTACATTCAACTCTCATAAAGTGATATTTGGTGCCATTTAGCCAGGACTTTTATACAATCACTAAACGGTGTTCTATTCCCTGCTCCCTTCTACATGCTCATGCTCGTTCTCTAGTCATATTCCAGTTTGTATATATACCGTGTCTTGCATGAACAATATATCTAGTCATTGACCAACATCACCTGATGCAACATGGCGCAGTCGGTTCGTGCCGACCTGCGAGCCGACTGCCGTGTGCCTCGACTGTGCGTTTGGGGGGAGTGAGTGGTGCCTTTAAGAGGGTGGTGCCTCAACCGAGCAGGGAATAGAACAAACGGTAAACGATTTCTGAAGCAAATTTGGCGAAAAAACTTGCAAGCGCAATGTACGGTTTTGGTTAAGTTCATTTTTTTGCGAGCCAAAGTATGAACCACAATTCTTCCACAATTTCCCCAGCATTCCAATGTTAGTGTGGTATGCAGCAAGTCTGGGCGTGTTGTTCAGGAAGAATTGTAATGCTCTCAATGTTTCCCATATATATCATGTCATTCCACGCGGAGATAGCCTACCTAACCCATCCTTAGCGAGGTGATAGATAGTTAAGAGATTTGTGAGCAACAAACTCATTTAAAATTCACGTGGCAACTCTCAGATGTTTCCCAAAAACGAGGGCAAAAGCACAACAAATCTCGTTTTCTACAGAAAGCAGTAATGGACTCACATTACTCATCGATAATGGCGCGAACCATGTGACCCTAAGTGAAAAAAGGGACAAACAAACTCAAAGAATATTTTTCAAGCTCTCTATCATGCATGCATTGTTGAAAACAGCAAACGTGCAAAGCTTGTGAGTATTTCAACCTTGGTAGGCAATTACTAATTACTCAAAGGAAAATCCACAAATTAAAAAGGGACATGTTCCAAACTCATGTTTCAAGCTGGCTCTTTCTCGGAGCTTGCTAGTCGTTACTTTGCTTAGGTACTACTGTTTGTTACTTGTTACTGACTTGTTTTGAGTTTTGTTCTAGCTATTTGAGAAAAAGGGATTAATTAAATAGTCACGGTTGTTGCTACATCAGAAAAAATTCTCGAAGTTTCGATGTAGGATTTGCATCGCACTTAGAAACATTTTGTCTAGAAGTACGCATCGGTTTTCAAATAAGCTTTCATGCCTTTGTAAAATGGAAAAATGAAATTGGCAGAGGTGTTAACTGAAGAAGGCAATATCGTTCTTTAATTGCACAAAAGTACTACTTTTCCGATGCTTTTGAGCATGATTTTTAAGCTGGTTTTAGGTTACATTTCGAGTACACTCAAAACCCACGATGTAATGCGTATGACAATACTCAAAGCTGTTGAAAGAGAGGGCTTCTTATGAGGACCTCACGACTTGATTTGGTCCATGACATTGGATTTCCTAACATAATCCTTGTAGTATTTGCTCTTGGTACGAAAGTGAGTCTTTGAAGTGAGGAGTCTCAATTAAAGACCAATGTGACTTTTTGCATTACTCTTCGATGGAAATAGCTTGTTCCATCTGTCGATATGTTCCTGGGATCCAATTGGGTTGCGTTAATTAAAGGCATTGCCACTGATGACGTCCAAGTCAGTCATGGAAGTGCCAATGAGAGGAGCAGAACAACATTCATTCTGTTGAATGTCAGAGCTTGAAGAGGGATCTCATTTTGAGTCCTTTCCCATTCCCTTTGTTAGCTGGAATATGGATCCGTCCAAAGCAAAACAAGCTGGCACACAACGAGATGAGAGTTTGGATTTGATTTCCTGGGCTGATGGAAGAGGAGAACGAAGAGAGGACAACTTTGGGTAATCAAAGAGATCGCTAGAACCGACCAATGAGAAAGACTTGATTTTGTTCAAAGAATGCTAGTGCTCATATCCTGTTTCGTCGCATCTCTAATCGTTTCTGTGATGGGCAAGCGAGGGAAAATTTGAGATGGAGAACCCTGAAACAACATGCCATCATGTGGCTGCCAACCCATGTTTACTCGTGTGCCAACTCCAACATGGCCGCCCGAACGTTCGTTCCAAAGGTGACCCATTTTGACAAGTAAAAGTGGTCAGAATAACTTTCGGATGTCATTATTTTCCCCCTTTCTGACCGACTTCTTGGGCATCGGCATCATCTATCCCTCAAGTGAAATAGGACCTCAACCGAAGGGCAAAGCGTTTTCTACTCTTCAAACGTGACAAGCTTTTGCGAATGGACAGATTTATGTTTTCAACGTAAGCCATTTCTTTGCTTCAACCTGTCCACGTATCTTTTCTTCTGCTCTCTGTTCTTCTTGACATCGCATTCTCTTAAATGTAATCCAAATTGGATAAAGAGTCCGGAAGAGGCGGGTTCCATTCTCTACGAACTTGAGACTTTCAAGCCAATTCATTAAGTTCATAGCCTTGCCTGTGACACACTTAATTCCGTTAATGGCCCGCCGCCCGCCAATAATGAGAGACAAAGAAAAAGAAATTTATTCGTGTCTAAGAGACCTGTATCAAGGAAAGTGCACGTGGCTTTACCTCTAATGACAAACCAACCCTTGTATCTAGGCAACATGCAAAAACATTTTGCGTGGCAAAGGCATTTTATAAACTTGAAGTTTAAGCACAATGGTCTCAGAGGTACAAGAAGTACAAGCCACGCTCGAGACAGGAATTAAATGATTTTTAAAGACAAAATATCTGCAAGATTTTAGAAGAAACGATGCGAAGCAAGTTCATTCTCAGCAACATAACAATTTTGTTTTCTTCAAAGTGCCTTAATTGTTTTTATGAGTTTCTTTGACTATATTATTCGATACCATATTGGATTGCTTCATTGAAGACCAATAGCGGTTCTACGGTTCCTTGTTGCTTGAATCTCCTTAAGAACTGAGTTATTTTTGAACGTGCAATACCATTCATCTCTTTCAACGTAGATGTATTATACGTAAACAATTTACATTTTATTGGCAAGTCATCATGGTAATTAATGAGCCCACCCTCTTTTGCGAATGGACCTGCTGTCATATATTAGGGCAAGACCAAGAGGGAGAGCCTCGATGGGTTTGGTCCATACTACTCGAGGAGTTTAAGTGACCAGCCCTTTTTTCCTTGAGCCGTATTATTGGCCTTTTATTATCCAGTTGAGTGTTGTTCCTTTGTCAGTGTGTTCCATTATGTCAATTTCTTCCACGCTATTTGCGCAAGCCTGCCTTTCATATGGGAAGCTTTCCACCATGGACCTTGGAACAACAATACGTTGTCGCCGTATAGGAACAGAGATCGACGAGGACTTGATGTTGAATTATTAAATAGTTGGAAGGGGACTTTTTTTGAGCGTGCTGTCCATGTTAATTCTCCTGGCCAGGGTGGAATTTATTATCACCAATTTACGTCGTGTTCCATTAAATGGGGCTTTTTGGGAACGGCCTTGAAAGAGGAGCTTACACGATCCTTCCCTAAGTAGCAAGCACTCAAAAAAGTCGGCGCCAATGTTTGTCAGTAGAGCATTTTACAAAGTTTTTGTCGACTGGGATGAGCAGCTACAATAATATATCATTGATCAGGAATGACATGAAGGAACAGCCTCCGACACTTCAAAGGATGAGCTTGGACTGTTTCCATTAAAAGGCCCTATTCTTGCCAGGGTGGTGATGGTGGAAGGAGGAGGAGGATATCGCCGTGGATTTATGACATGACAGGCAAAAATGGCCTTTCTTTCCGAACAACCATGCCAGCTAGTCAGTAACCCATGAAAGGCCGAACCCCTTTGGCTGTGGACCTCTATACTATTGGGTAAATGTTCCTGAATGAGCGATTTTATTGGAAGTAACCACTTTCGAAGCCCAACCCGTCACACGTGTCATACCTCGTGGCACATTAAACGAATCTTATCCCCTAAGAAGCTCATTGAACGTACATTGCTTTTCGATTCACATGGATGGTCCAACATTCGCTATTTTCTAATGTCGTTGTTGGTTTTGCACCAAACACTTTTCGTAATTGATTTCCTCATTTTAGTTGCAAGTTCATTTGGGCGTTCTCCGAAATAGCATAATATGCTCTGGTATTCTATGTAATTATGTTGTGTGAATGGATTGCATGCACGACCAATCTCCTAGAGTAAATACGTTTCTTCGTTTTTTGGCATTCGCCAAGAGACCTTCTCATCACTAGTTTTAACGGTAGTTTTTTATGATTGATCTAGTGTTCTGCAACACCAAATCCTGCTACAACTTCTTGAGTACCTGGAAGCTTGTTCTCTGACAGGCCGAAATAAAGAGATATTGGAGGTGTAAAGACGAAACTTTCCTCATTTATTGTACCAGTAAATTGCCCACGAGACTTGTTCACTCGGATTCGAATTTAGTTGGTCGAAAATTGCCACGAGTTTCCCAAATCTTCTGGGAAGGTCTTACATAAATTTCAATCGTCCCCAACATTCTTTATGATCAACTGGAAAGTGGCTTTAAAAACTTTCTTCATGATAAGGTCTTTCCATGCGGACATCTCGCTATTCCAGAGTGGAAACCGAGGGGAACAGGGCCATTCTCATAAAGACCAGCCTCGTAGCTCTCAAAGTTCAAGTCATTAGTGTTTTAGCATCTCTCCGCCGTGTTTGTGTTGAGATTTCAATCCTGACTTTGTGTCGGGGAAAGGACTCAAAGGCCAGACTTTAGGAGGAAATCATGCAGAAATGCGAGTGGGTTGCTGGCAATGCAGTTGTTGCACTTTAATTTCCAACTTAGAAACTTTTACGCGAAAACTTTCCATAGCGGAACCCGCGGGCACTTTAACCTTATGATGGCCTTTTTGTTGTTGTTGTTGTTGTTGTTGTTGTTGTTGTTGTTGTTGTTGTTCTTGTTTGTCATGCTCCTCTTCTTCTACGTACGATGTACGTAAGGCTGCGTTCGTGAGTTTGTTTGTTTGTTTGTTTGCTTGTTTCCGTGCATTGCGCTCAACCGTCAAACCAATGGATAAAAGTGAAAGAGAGACTTTTGTGGCATGGTTTTTGATCCACAAGGTTATGGCAAATATTCATGAGTATACCACACGAGTCATTAGTTGATTAACTTTTGATGAGAAGTGGCTTTGATTGAACCGAAAAGGCCAACTCGGAAGCACTTGGCGCCTCATCTGCTCGTCGCTCAAAGCACATTGTTTATCGTGAGCTGCCTCCATGTAGCCATTTGTCATTTCCACTGGGACATTCCAGGCTTGGTAAAGTGGAAAGCGTCAGTGATCATTTATGGAACAATTGGTACGTACCACGTACTCTCTGAATGCCTTGCTCGATCGGTCCAAGAGTCTTGCATCAATTGATCATCAAGAGGGCCGCCTGCCCTTGTTTCCCCCTTGTCTCAAAAGCAACAATAAACATTTGGTGGAAGCGCCAAATGTTTTCTTATGATCTCCATTCAGAAAGGGCGGCGAGGCGATCTTTTACCTCGGCAACTTTTTTGGAACGAACTCTTACCCTTGGGTAAATGTCTATCTGCATTGAAGTGAAAACAACTGACAGACAACTTCCCTTCTGCATTTCTTTGGAGCCAGATTGAATTCAAACATTTGCATTCAAAGAAGAACGGACTGCGTGAAACCAAACCGCGTTCTTCTAAACAATTTTGCCTCACACTGCGTCTTTTTTATGGAATCGTGTTATGACCTTTGATGCCGTTCCCTACTTTCATTAACTGATTGAGGAGCCGCATCACAAATTGTTCTTCGTTTCGAATCGCTTGATCTGATCGGTATAACCTGACGCTCTTAGTGCATAATCCAAACGACCATGGCATGTTCAATCGACGAAGGTGTAAATGCTGGTATTCACGTACATATATGTTCCATGGGTGGGTGTCTTGTAACAACTCTCAAGAGAGCAATTGAGCAATTTCTTTCAACAAGAATGTGTACTCAAGGCGCGACTCACTTTTGGGACGAAGACGTCGGCACCGCTTGAATGACTCTATTAGAGGGTTTGCCAAGTTGTTAACCGGTACGATGTCTCGAGATTCAGAGCCGTTTAATGCAAATCGTGTAGACCAATAAAGTAATTGAGTTGAGCGGATATAAGTTTCAACTTCCAATGCACGATAAAGGGGTATTTTGAAATCGATGGAGATGTGCTTCCATCTTCGATTGAATCGGAAGGGCACACACGTTCCTTATTGAATCTATTTCAACTTACTTGTTCACGACTTCACGATGTCCTGGGCAAATATTTGAACGCTCGGAGAAACACTCGAGATCTCATTCAAAGGTGAGCCGTGGAAAATGATTCAGATATGACTAAGATCGGCGATTTTGTACGAATGTGAAGCGAGATAAGAACTTGGAGAACAGTTCCAGTTTGGGTCTTTTTCAATTCAATTCGATTTGAATCTCTTTCTCAGCCAGACAACAATCTTCTAATTTCCCTGAAATGGAACGGAATATCGGTTTTTCTTTCTTTCTTTCTTCTTCTTTTTCATCGTCGTTTAGTTCAAGGGGAAGGGCGGGCTACTCCGTTTACCTAACTCAATTTGGCTCCTGCCAGATCTGACTGGGATCTTTCTTTGTGCCTAATCTGAATAAACCTTGGACAGAAGTCGTCGGTGGAGAATCCCATTTTTCCTTTGACTCTGTCCGTCCTCCAACCCCGCCCCAATGATCATCTGGTTATCTTTTTCTTGTCATTTCGGAATCCCTTTCTGTGTTCTCTCAAGGCTTTTCGTTAGAACAGGGATCATACTGGGAGCTAAATGGATCCAAAACTCACTCACTTCTCGATACTCTGGCTCCAACTGATATTGGGATGGAACTAATTGTGTTCCAAGGGGGAAATGGGTGCCCAGGCTGAGATCAACTCGCCCTGGACCCCATTGAGAGTCCCTCATGCAAATCGCCCATGTCCCATATTCATCCTGGACCCCTTCCTGGGCTGATGGGATGTCCCTTTCAGTGGTTCTTTCGTTCGTTTCGCTTTCATTCTCGTCCTCTTTCCTGGGTTTTGTTTCATTCATCCAAGTCCGTGACACATTGGGTCCAACGCATCCTTTCCCTTTTTTGAACAAGTCGAATACGGCAGTATTATGTACTTGGAATGAGCCATGAGAAATGGGCCAAGGTGTTTGTGTGGTTCTGTTGTTCCGTAAGCGCTTTCAAAACATATGTTTGTAATACGTCGAGCAACTTCAATTCAGCCGACTATGTTTCATGTGTTCATTTCTCTATAAGTTTAAGGACGTCAAATATTAAACATGGAACTAAAATGCTCTTAGAGTCACTGTGACGAGAGAAGGAATAAAAGAACAATGGTCCAGAAGCTTCCACGAGCGTGCAGGGAGAGTTTTAGTGTGGAGGAAACTAGGGTGAATGAGAGAGCGAGAGGGAGTACTGTATATCTTGAACGAAAACGAAAGACGAAAAGAATCCATTCGGGCACAGTAACCTTGAACCACGCAATATCATATTTTATTGAATCTATTGTCACACCATAATGACATTGGATGTATTAAAAGAGACAAAAAACTTGTTGATCACTCTGCCCACTTTAAATCCTTGGAGGATCAAATTACTGACTGGTACGTAGCCCTATCTACTTAATGATATGTTCCAGCATACATGTTGTAAAAGTACAAATTAACTATGCATTGCTTCGAACGCCTTGAAAGTGTCGAGATGTCGCTGTGTTTCATTCATTTCCTCATCGCCACTTCGTGCACTTCTTTGCATTTACGAGATTGTGCTTCATTCATCATTTTGACAATGAGATTTACAAATGTGTGACGGGTGGAACCACTCATGTAGGTGATGTATATTCATTTCCTCAAACACCTTAAATGACCACGAACATGGACATCACGGCAAGGAAGACTAGCATGCGGAAACTGGCGAATCAATAGTGCCAGATCTTGTTTCCATTCTCAGCGGTCTTTAGATAAATGTTAAGACCACCGAGTCTAGACAAATCAAGATGAGATTTTTCGCGTTGCAATCCTTTGGGCAAGCGATTTTAACTGCCAAGTAAACAACTTCCACCAAAGTTATTTGCTGTTTATGGCCACCCTTGAACAAAGAATTGTTTGTCAAGAAATTTAGGGCTTGGCCATGGTTGGTTGCAACAGAATGCGGTCTTTTTGTTATTTCTCAAGTCAAAGTCCACTTGCTTTCGGGAGACGAATGAATTTAGAGTATAAACATGGTTTGCCTGGCGTTGAGTGTTCCCTCCATCCATCTTAATGAGGATTAAGCAATTGGGATTACAAGAAGATGATGACTTGGGCCGGTGGTTAATCCTCTTTCTATTATGTTGATTACGGGTCTTGTTGCTCTTCTTCGTCTTCTTCCCATCTTACGAACATGCACTAGCCAAGAAGGGAGCCCGAAAAAGAAGCAGTGTTCCTCTCATCTTCCGGTTGAAGGAATCCGCCCTCTCCAGGTTTGTGGTAATGAGGTGGAACAATCAACTTGACAACTAAATGGATCAAAATGGTCTCGAAATGGAACGAAGAACGAATGGCTCCATCATTGAAGATGACAAAGAGTTTTGGAACCGGAGACGGAGAGCAAAGAGTGAAAGAGGACCACCAAGAATATGCAGAGGGGAAGAAGGGAGGACGAAGAACGGGCAAATATTTGCCGTGTCTTTGATTTTCCCCCAACCAAGTCTCTCGTACGTACCTCTAGTTCTCATTCTTGAGCGGATGGTAAATCTTCTCGAGACAGTGAAGCCATTATCAATATCCAACCAAGAGCATGGAATCGACTTCAATCCAATATTGTATCTCTTGTACCCATTCAGGATCCCTTTGAGGGCCCTGCTAGCAGTTTGACAAACCGACTTCACTAGTTCAAAGAAGAAAACGCTTTTTAGTTGCCATGGGTTCTATGGCCGTCTCGAAACCGTCCAGGCTTTCTTATGACCATCCCAGGTGAAGGTTCTTGGGGTCGAGTATTCCCTCTCTTGAATAAAATTGAACGTCAAGCCCACGAAGCCATCGAGATGGATGAGGGGGAATTCCCGGCTTGCAATCTTTTTTCTTCTTTACCCACCACTAGTAGTAGTAAAGCAACAAACGAAGTGAAGTGTAGGGGAAGAAAGTTTGTTGGGTGTAAAAAAATGGGTCCAATCTTTCAAAGTCTGCGAGCGGATTTGCTCATTTCTTTGATGTGTCCAAATTTAACGGATCGTTTAAAGTGAGCCGAGCAGTAAAGGATTCCCTCTTTCCCAACAACACGCTTTCAAAGAAGCACATGAACTTGGGGGGGTCCATTTGCATTCATGGTCGAGGCTGATCTCGTGCCACAATCAACCAACCAACCAACTAAGGATTGAGATGGCCTTTCGTGTTGACCCAAGAGAAGATGTGATGCAATTTTATGGAAAATTGAAATATTCTGAGCGAATTTCGAGTCAATCTCAAGCTTCAAAAGAGCTTCCTATCTTTGGAAAAAACGAAGGATGAGAAAGATATGAACTGGCCGAAGATCTGGTCGATGTACAACAGTAGCTGGAGCCCATAAACCTGGCCATAATCCTCTCCATGTGCATACTCTTGAGAGAAAGAGGAGATCTAGGGATCTCTTCTTCATCCTTGCTAAGATCGAAGGAAACTGGTTTAGAAGATTTGGCTTTTACCGAGGCTTACGTCGCATAAAGATGCTATATACCTATTGAACTCAATATTGAGATTGTTATTACGTTCATGTTTTGCATTAGGTTCCTCCACAATCAATCCTGCTTCTGGCTATGCAAAATATTAAGGGAATCTGCGAAGAAGGATAAGTCACTCTCAATCTCTTCAAGTGCGTAATACCTTTGTTTTGTTTGGGTAACAGATTGAAGTGGAACAGATTGCTTCTCATGGAGCTCTCAGCCAAAGATCTGCCATTTTCTGTTTCTCAACCTCAATGTTCTGCCTGTACATTTTTGCTTTGTACCTCTTGGCCAAAAGCAAAGGAGAAAGAGCTGTGCAAGACGAGAAAGGAGAAGGAAATGAGCCAAAAGGTTTTTCTCGTTAAGAAAAATCTTCCTTTTCGAGAGGAGTAACAAGAGTGGAGTCGACTTGAGCCAAGAGAGGTTGGCCTTTAAAGGCAAGCTTTGCTTTTTTCATATGTTCACACGCTACGCTTTATGCAGACCTCTGATCTTGCAAGAGATCCACGAGAAGACGACGACCCATGTTACACTCCTAGGGGGTAATCCCATGCATCGGATGCCATATTTTTGGTCTTTTCGGATCGTTAACTTTGCTTTTCACATGAACTTGCAAAGCCTTCCTGAAGTTTTGAGATCCCTCGAGGCAAAATAACATTGCATGATGGTATTCTTTCCCCTAATTCTTTCATTGCCGAGAATTATTCAATTTAGAGCGCCTCAGTGGAACATCGAAGGAATTTGTGTGGTGGAAGAAAATCTCAACTTTAGACTCACTCGGAAATAGCCGCAAATCGGATCAAAAAGGGATGACGTGCCGGAAAATGTGAAGGGGAAAAGTGCCGTATATCTTGGTCTGGAAACTGGGACTCTCTTTCGATGGCAATTAAACCCAATGGGCCATTCGACCAAATGACTAAAGAAGAAGGCAGACTGGAACAGCCAAAGAGAACCGAAGGAAGGAACACTAAAGCTGTTCCGCGATTTTTCAAAGTCTAATCCGAACTTACTCGAAAACTGTGGATG
This sequence comes from Tigriopus japonicus, assembly GCA_010645155.1. Classification (NCBI taxonomy): domain Eukaryota; kingdom Metazoa; phylum Arthropoda; class Copepoda; order Harpacticoida; family Harpacticidae; genus Tigriopus; species Tigriopus japonicus. The sequence goes on from CM021313.1 coordinate 1,572,162, forward strand.
AAATGCAGTTGGCCATGCCTGAGATTCTCGTCCTCTTCTTCACTTCTTTTCTTCCCCTCTTTTTACGAGGAATAATCTTCTTGGGGGCTGTGAGATCAATTGTTCCTACCGAAGACGGATCACGTCTGCAATAAGCGAGGGACCACTTGTATGGAACCGCCGGAGAAGAAATGTGCACTAGTAGCGGTAATATCATGTGTTCCATATCCATTAGGAAATCAGAAAACGGATCTGCCACACCGATCCAATTCGAAGATCCATTTCACTGGCGTCACATTGTGTTTCGGATGTCCATCAGAATGATCAGATCCATCCTTGAGAAGGAGAGGAGTAAGCAATCGACGATCATTGGGCAGGTCCGAAACAGCGGCTAGTAAGAGCGAGAGATAATGGCATGTAAAAGCCTCCATTCTTGTGACGGATTGGAAATGAAGTATTCAAGACCTCTGGGGTTCGATTTATCGGGTTGCCCGAATTCAATTTGTACCTTGTCTTTTTTAAGGAGGCCGGAATGTTCAAAAAAAATCCAATAGTGAATCATGTCTCTGTTTGCGATTTCAGGTATGCTCCCACGTGACATTTATTGCCACCTAAGCGGTCACTTTCTGAGCAGATTTTTTGCAATCAAATCTTCTCTCCTCGCTCAGAAATGTCGGAAATGTCCGAAGAAACAATCTTGGAGAGAGATAGGAAGGAGAAAGAACACAAACTCAGGGGAACTTTGAGGAGGACCTTCAATCCTTTTAAAAAATCCCAAAGCTCAGGAAAAAAGAGAACGAAGAAGAGCACAGGGTTTCCTTTTCGGCTCCGCAGCAGTACTTGATTTTTATAGCATCTATTTGAAGTTGACCGACCTTGTTCAGGGTTTGCTTGAATGTTGTTATCATTTCGAGGCATACCGCACGGAGGAGACCGCGAGGAGGAAGGTCTCTTTATTCATAGGGCTTGCTGGAGGCAATGACACGAATGACATGATGAGAAATGAGATTTGCTAGTCTGGTTTCCAACATGAATGCAAGAATTCGTCATATTTTACCAACGAGCAAACGAAGGAAGGAAAGAAAGAAAGAGAGACTGACAACAGAAAAGGATCCGCCTTGTTCCACATTTACCATCTAGGAGAGATGATGCACTCCTTTCACTACAAAGAGCCACGAGAGGAGCAAAAAATACATCCAAGCCTTTGAATATTTCTCGTTCCGTCTTCCTCCTGAAAAGTGAAGAGATAAGAAACATCATCCGGCACAGAGTGCAGTTTTCGTTTCCCCCTGAAATGGTGAATGGTGTCTTGAGAGACTCTCGGTATGAACTTGGGGTAGCTCTTATGTATACACACACATGAATTCATTGCTGCTCCAAAGGATTTTCGGCTAGATGTGGCGACACTTTCAGAATAGTAATTGCCAGGTTCCACTTTTCATGGGCCACTAGTGCTCCTCTTTTGCTTCTCCTAGCAAACCAAGAAAAGGAAAAAGGGGGAATGGAGTCGTTCCAACAAAACCACTTGTACTTCAAGTGTCTGGTACATATGTAGGGAACTCTCAAAGGGCTCTTGTTCCTTTTGTTAGATTCAACTTTTTATTAGTGCTGGCTGATCTTCTTGTTTTGTTATGAACCCAAATTTGTTTTATGTTCCTTGAACGCGTTCGTGGAGTGCTCTGCTTGGATGACTGGCTGTTGAACTCGTATCTAGCGCATAATGGAGCCAAGGGAAATGTTCCATCCCTCATCTCGCTTGTTCATTGACTTGGAAATATTCATGAAAGAAGAAAGGATTATCCTGGATTAGAGGCATCGTTTGTCAAAAAGAGAGCTGACGATGAAGCCTTGTTTGGAATTGAAGAAATCCATTTTCTCGAAATGGTTGTGGCAGTTCTGACCCCTTTGACCGTAGATCAAGTGTGCTTCAGAATTTCATTTTCATGTGGTGACAAGATCAAGGAGAGAGTAGTAGGACGGGAAGATTTGCCGCTTGAATTTCAAATGCCAAATTCGGCAGCAGCATTTGCATTTTCCACGGTCGCCGAAGCTCATAAAATATTTTCTTTCCTTTTGCTTTTCGGGTGTGGAGTAGAGAAAAATGAAGGAAACATCGGCTTTTTACGATCCTCTTGTTATGTTTTTATAGAGAAGAGAGAGGAAACGAGGAAATGCACTTGTCAGATCCAGGGCCAAGTGTATTGACACCCGATTCCGCCGAGACGAGTGGCTTTTCCTGATCCATATATTCCCAGAACTCTCCTTCCTTTGAGAGAAATGATCCCATTAGCACATGGTCTGACTCTCAGAAGAGTCTGTGTTCATCTAATTCATAGATCTGTAATCCACCTTGGAATGGGAGCCAAAGATGGTTACGTGGAGAGATAGGCATGTATTTCCAAGCCACAATGGGACGGTTTCGAATTTGGAAATGGCTTGCAAAGAAGAGGTGTCATTTGTTTTGATGTCTTTGTTGTTCCAAGATCCCGAGTTGGGATCTTTGCTGTACACATGCCATTCGGCAAAGACAGAAGACGACAAGTACACAACATACAAAACAGAATATTGTCAGGGTACCAAGGGGAAATCAAGTGTCTGCCAGGGATGTCTACCACGCACAATCTCTTATTATGACTTCTCTTCATGAAACGGAGGAGGGAGCAATTTGGAAAATGTGGTCGAGTACATCCTTGGCAAGTTTTACGACCAGATCATGCAACCTCTCATCATGTAATTGTGTAAGATGTTCCTGCAGCAATCGATATTACAATTTTTGTGCGATTTCGTGGTGAACTTGCACAGTTGCTCGCGAGTTTGCTTGTTGATGGAAGTGATGGTTCACATCTGTCGTTGCTACCAACCTCCACATTCTTTTTTGTCACGTATTCACTGTAGAGTTCTCAATCTCGAGAAGCAACCTTCCAATTCTCAACCTTGGGTTGGTCGAGGTGTTGTCTCGTGTGTTCATGAAGCGTGTCTTTGATCCAAGCATTTTTCTGCCCTGTTTTGGAGGTGTTCATCTTTGCGAAGAACGAAGATCGACCACCATGCATTCTTTGGCATTTGCCATTCACCATGAAAAGTTCTCCTTTTTCGTAAAGATTAATATCTTGTATGTGGTCACGAAAGAAGCAAGGTGTGGGTAGATCTCGCTAAATGTTGGTGCTGGGCGTGGTCTTCCAAATGAGGCATGCGGATCTTCTCGGTTCGCCAAGTTCGTCCAAGTGACGATTGGGACTAAAGTTGCCCTTTTCCCCCTTGGTTTATTCGTTTATTGGTCGTCAACCATTGGGGCCGGCTAGCTCATGGAGTAGAACAAATGCTTTAGGGTGCACTTCTTCGTTGCTGTCCCCATGACTATGGCTAATGTCACAATCATGTGGAGTATCTCGAACATTTTTCCGCTTTATATTTGGTCGCGTAGGTGGATGAGAAATTCTTGAGCGTTTGGGAGACGAAAAGAATCCATTCGGGCACAGTAACCTTGAACCACGCAATATCATATTTTATTGAATCTATTGTCACACCATAATGACATTGGATGTATTAAAAGAGACAAAAAACTTGTTGATCACTCTGCCCACTTTAAATCCTTGGAGGATCAAATTACTGACTGGTACGTAGCCCTATCTACTTAATGATATGTTCCAGCATACATGTTGTAAAAGTACAAATTAACTATGCATTGCTTCGAACGCCTTGAAAGTGTCGAGATGTCGCTGTGTTTCATTCATTTCCTCATCGCCACTTCGTGCACTTCTTTGCATTTACGAGATTGTGCTTCATTCATCATTTTGACAATGAGATTTACAAATGTGTGACGGGTGGAACCACTCATGTAGGTGATGTATATTCATTTCCTCAAACACCTTAAATGACCACGAACATGGACATCACGGCAAGGAAGACTAGCATGCGGAAACTGGCGAATCAATAGTGCCAGATCTTGTTTCCATTCTCAGCGGTCTTTAGATAAATGTTAAGACCACCGAGTCTAGACAAATCAAGATGAGATTTTTCGCGTTGCAATCCTTTGGGCAAGCGATTTTAACTGCCAAGTAAACAACTTCCACCAAAGTTATTTGCTGTTTATGGCCACCCTTGAACAAAGAATTGTTTGTCAAGAAATTTAGGGCTTGGCCATGGTTGGTTGCAACAGAATGCGGTCTTTTTGTTATTTCTCAAGTCAAAGTCCACTTGCTTTCGGGAGACGAATGAATTTAGAGTATAAACATGGTTTGCCTGGCGTTGAGTGTTCCCTCCATCCATCTTAATGAGGATTAAGCAATTGGGATTACAAGAAGATGATGACTTGGGCCGGTGGTTAATCCTCTTTCTATTATGTTGATTACGGGTCTTGTTGCTCTTCTTCGTCTTCTTCCCATCTTACGAACATGCACTAGCCAAGAAGGGAGCCCGAAAAAGAAGCAGTGTTCCTCTCATCTTCCGGTTGAAGGAATCCGCCCTCTCCAGGTTTGTGGTAATGAGGTGGAACAATCAACTTGACAACTAAATGGATCAAAATGGTCTCGAAATGGAACGAAGAACGAATGGCTCCATCATTGAAGATGACAAAGAGTTTTGGAACCGGAGACGGAGAGCAAAGAGTGAAAGAGGACCACCAAGAATATGCAGAGGGGAAGAAGGGAGGACGAAGAACGGGCAAATATTTGCCGTGTCTTTGATTTTCCCCCAACCAAGTCTCTCGTACGTACCTCTAGTTCTCATTCTTGAGCGGATGGTAAATCTTCTCGAGACAGTGAAGCCATTATCAATATCCAACCAAGAGCATGGAATCGACTTCAATCCAATATTGTATCTCTTGTACCCATTCAGGATCCCTTTGAGGGCCCTGCTAGCAGTTTGACAAACCGACTTCACTAGTTCAAAGAAGAAAACGCTTTTTAGTTGCCATGGGTTCTATGGCCGTCTCGAAACCGTCCAGGCTTTCTTATGACCATCCCAGGTGAAGGTTCTTGGGGTCGAGTATTCCCTCTCTTGAATAAAATTGAACGTCAAGCCCACGAAGCCATCGAGATGGATGAGGGGGAATTCCCGGCTTGCAATCTTTTTTCTTCTTTACCCACCACTAGTAGTAGTAAAGCAACAAACGAAGTGAAGTGTAGGGGAAGAAAGTTTGTTGGGTGTAAAAAAATGGGTCCAATCTTTCAAAGTCTGCGAGCGGATTTGCTCATTTCTTTGATGTGTCCAAATTTAACGGATCGTTTAAAGTGAGCCGAGCAGTAAAGGATTCCCTCTTTCCCAACAACACGCTTTCAAAGAAGCACATGAACTTGGGGGGGTCCATTTGCATTCATGGTCGAGGCTGATCTCGTGCCACAATCAACCAACCAACCAACTAAGGATTGAGATGGCCTTTCGTGTTGACCCAAGAGAAGATGTGATGCAATTTTATGGAAAATTGAAATATTCTGAGCGAATTTCGAGTCAATCTCAAGCTTCAAAAGAGCTTCCTATCTTTGGAAAAAACGAAGGATGAGAAAGATATGAACTGGCCGAAGATCTGGTCGATGTACAACAGTAGCTGGAGCCCATAAACCTGGCCATAATCCTCTCCATGTGCATACTCTTGAGAGAAAGAGGAGATCTAGGGATCTCTTCTTCATCCTTGCTAAGATCGAAGGAAACTGGTTTAGAAGATTTGGCTTTTACCGAGGCTTACGTCGCATAAAGATGCTATATACCTATTGAACTCAATATTGAGATTGTTATTACGTTCATGTTTTGCATTAGGTTCCTCCACAATCAATCCTGCTTCTGGCTATGCAAAATATTAAGGGAATCTGCGAAGAAGGATAAGTCACTCTCAATCTCTTCAAGTGCGTAATACCTTTGTTTTGTTTGGGTAACAGATTGAAGTGGAACAGATTGCTTCTCATGGAGCTCTCAGCCAAAGATCTGCCATTTTCTGTTTCTCAACCTCAATGTTCTGCCTGTACATTTTTGCTTTGTACCTCTTGGCCAAAAGCAAAGGAGAAAGAGCTGTGCAAGACGAGAAAGGAGAAGGAAATGAGCCAAAAGGTTTTTCTCGTTAAGAAAAATCTTCCTTTTCGAGAGGAGTAACAAGAGTGGAGTCGACTTGAGCCAAGAGAGGTTGGCCTTTAAAGGCAAGCTTTGCTTTTTTCATATGTTCACACGCTACGCTTTATGCAGACCTCTGATCTTGCAAGAGATCCACGAGAAGACGACGACCCATGTTACACTCCTAGGGGGTAATCCCATGCATCGGATGCCATATTTTTGGTCTTTTCGGATCGTTAACTTTGCTTTTCACATGAACTTGCAAAGCCTTCCTGAAGTTTTGAGATCCCTCGAGGCAAAATAACATTGCATGATGGTATTCTTTCCCCTAATTCTTTCATTGCCGAGAATTATTCAATTTAGAGCGCCTCAGTGGAACATCGAAGGAATTTGTGTGGTGGAAGAAAATCTCAACTTTAGACTCACTCGGAAATAGCCGCAAATCGGATCAAAAAGGGATGACGTGCCGGAAAATGTGAAGGGGAAAAGTGCCTTCAACAAAATTTGATTGAAAAAAAAAATAATCCCCAAAATACCCCCACCGTCTTTTGAGCGAGCCAGGGAATCGAGACCAACTTCTCAAGCGAGTGAAAGAGCTAGCTCGCTTCTCATTTTGTGGTGAAAAAAGGCGGATGATATCATTATAGTGAACTGGCGAAGATCTCGATTTGGAACAGCTTGGCCCTTTTGCCGGCCTCCATTTTTCTCGTATCTCTCGTCGGACTCTGACTCTTGGTGAGAAGGCGACCAAGGCAAGCTTGATGTTAGTTCGCATTTTCCATTGGGACGAACTTGTCGAGATGATTGAGAGATAAAAGAGAGTTCTAACTCGATGAATGAAAGTAAATGGGAACCCTTTTGCATCTTTTTCACTGATCTGGCGAAGGAGCTTGAGATCCAGGTCACGATCCAAGAAGAGCTTGGGCTGCCAAACAAACCCAAAATCCAATTCTTCTATTGGTTTATAGCTTTCGGCTCGTCTTTTGCAAATCCCTCAATATTTGATAAACATTTTTTTCCTCTCAGGCTAACAATAGCTTTCAACTGGGACTGGTGGAATTGAAGTTCCGAGTGGAGAACCAGATTTTCGGAAATCAGATTCTGGCGTCTGCTCAAATATTCCAGTTTGAAACCATTCCACCTACAGAGGATATGTAAGGTCTCTTCTTTCTCTCATTGTGTATTCCAGAGGTTCCACTTAGCTTGAAGCACGATTGAGTGTGGCTCTCGTTTCTTTCTCTCCCTCTTGCTCTTCTTCTTATTCCCCTCCTCTCTCCTTCACCTGCGTCGTTCTTTGTGTTGTTTCGTGGCGTGTTCCAAGGTGCTTCAGTGTTCCTTACGTTCCATTCCTATTGACTAAGTTGGAAGACAAAACCCACAATTTTCTCTCTTGTTATTTGCTGGACGGGCATAGATCGCGCTTGAGAATGGGGCCTCTCCCTTTTTTAGAGGTATTGAAGAAACACTTCACACTTGCAAGGAAATGATCAATCAGCACAATTTGGACTCTCTTTTTCTCGAAGAGGGAGGGGAAAGCAAGAGGAAAATTGTTCCAACTTTGGTGCGTCGTGGCATATTGTGTCCATCAACTTCGTCTGATAACTCGGACCGAGCAGTGAAGAACGTGTGAGCACGACCAGATTTCGAGCCCGGTGACAAAATGAGTTGTGAGTGGCGTGTCATTCATATTTCAATCTCGCCAACACCGTGGTGTCCGTGATGAATGTGGGTCTGACTATTGACAGATTGCTCATCTCATCTCGCGAGAAACTCCGCGTCTCAAACGGGGAGAGACGTTTCAATCTGATCCTCGTGGGTCCAACGGACTAATAGCGTAAAAAGTGCACCTTCACGCTCACCCTCGAGATGCCAATTCAAGCAGGAGAAGAAGATTTATGCTTGTTTTCGCACAAAAGCACAAAAACGCCAACAAGGTGTTCCCGTCACTCGACCGACGAAAGAGAAGCAAGGCGTTAATGTTTATTTTGCCGTTCCAAATTGAAAATTGCGAAGATGCATTTTTGCACAAAGACACATGTTCACATGTTTTTTGAGGGAATCCCCGGTGAAATGTTCCAGACTCTTTCCGCTTCCAATTCCAGTCAGTGGATGTGGTCTTCAAACGTGATCCTTCGGGAGTGCGGAGAGTTGTAAATGTGCCATAAAATGTCCTCACATCATGCTGTATGTTCGTTCGCTCGTAGTAGTAGTAGCAGCGCTTTTCAATCTAGTAGATTGACTTGCGAGCATTCCTGAATGCAAAGAAAGGCGAAATATACGAATTCCAAGGAAAACGAAGCCGTCCCTCGCCGTCGTCTCTTACCTTGATCATTCTGGAGTGCTTTTGTTGGCTCAACAATATCTTTTCTTGCTTCGTCTTTGTCGTCGTCGTCTAGTGCCGGATTGCTTTCAAGTCATCATGATGAAAAGGCCAAGTTTTCCCCAGGGTGGAAAGTGATCCGTCTTGCTCTTTTAACACATCGTCCGGATAAAGTCGTTTCCATCGCTGCTCCGCGAGTAATGAGGGTCCAATCTTCCACTTGTGTCCTGCCTCTCACTCGTCTTTGGCGATCTCGTTAAGATTGCCAATGCAATACCTCAAATACCTTTTCAGAGATCAGTTTCAGTGAACTGTGCAACGACACCGGGCAAAGTTCAAGTTCGGCCTTTAGTTCAAGTCTTTTGAAACGCTGGCAAGAAACCTCGCTACTCGGTCTTTGTTGCTTCATGGATTTCCGCTTTGTGTTTGTCAAGAAGCGAGGGGTGTAATAGAATAAATGAGACAAATCATATGGAACGAGCCAAGGCTTTGAGAAGGAAAAATAAATCGAATGTCTGCTTGGCTTTCGCCTTGAAGCAACACTAGCCCTAAAGCGAGATGACAGGAATAGAATGGGATAATTGATGGAACTTGACACGAGCTCGGGACAGAGAGCAATTTCGAAATGTTTCAAGGATCATTGGCTTTGATTTACAGACAAACCCATCTTGCTCTGATTTTGGGACAAGAACGAAACAATTATGGGACTGGAACATGAAATGAGGGTCGTTTAGAGCAAATTGCCGGCGTCCGCCCCATTTCATGATGAAGAGAGAGAGAGCGAGACACTCACTACTGGAAGAGGACACCATTCCTTTTCAATGAGGTGTCTGGCCACGCTTTTATTTGGCTTTGCTAGAGGGCCAATGTCGACGTCGCCGCTCAAAAAGCCTCCTCGTTGTGGAGGATGAATCGCCCTTTTCTTGCCTCCATCGTGGGTTCGCTTTTGTTCGACAAATTCTCAAGTTTGGGCACAATCTGGTCCTAGCGTGCCTGTCGTGCCATGGAGGAGAATTCTTCGTTTCCTCTTTCGAACCTTGTACACATGGCCTCATTTTTAATTGAAAATGTCAATCTAATTAAAGCGTTTAACATCTTCAAGATGTTTTCACTTGGCAGAGTGGGGGAAAATTGGGGAAAATTTCTGCTTCTCGAATGTGTTTGAATGTCAGAAATCTTTTCTTTCATTTGAAGTTGCTTGAAGACTTCATTCGATTTATGTGGTGGAACAAAACCTGTCACGATTACATCTCTTGAGATATTTGTTGGCATGCTCCTTTGAGGTTGTTTTTCTGTGGCATCTTAAAGGTCTCAAGTTTTTCGTTCTCTTGTCATCAGGTGCAGGAGCTCTCGAACTGGCTCATGGAACTAACTAGAAATATATCTTCAGTTCCACTTTTAGGGCTTGAAGAAAAAAATGCTCGAAAGGTCGGTTATGTGTGTATAATTTATGGTTTCTACAAAAGAGCAATGTGAGACAGTCTCCTCTATCTCTCGGACTTTGGCCGAGGTTTTCCAAGAAACAATTCCATTGAGCTGTAATGACAGCCTCAACCAAATCCCCAGGGATGTTTATCGTTATGTCTTCTCCATTTCAGGACATTCGAGACGCCTTTCCCGACATCACCATCTACAGTGTCATGATTGAGCAAACGGATGGTCGCTACAAACCGGGAGCGAAATTAACCCTTCAGAAGCCGGAATTGTTAGACGATTGGCCGAAATCTCGTCAGAATGTATTCATCTTGAACAAGGAAGTCTCCGTGTGTATTGGAAGCTCTGATGGATGGCTGTGCGTGGCCAAACTCCCTCTTGATTATACTGATGACCAGTTTATGCAATTGGCCGAGAGCTATGGACGGGTGAAGGAAGCCTTCCTAATGATATCGGAACTAACGGGTACGTTGAGAACACGACTCGTTCAATAGTGTATTTGTGTACCAAGACCCTGTACCAACACGAGATGATGACTGTCGAAAAGGTTTGTTTGATTGACCTTTTTTCGAATGGCAGTGGCTAGTATGCATTGCTTAGCTTTCTCGCTTCTTGTATTTGCTTAGAGAAATAGCTAAATGAAGGAGAAAAGGCGTTCTTTCGCCACTGCGTCGCGTCTAGTGTTTCCGGTCATTCTTACGCTTGTCCCGAGACGTTGAATGAAAGTTGTTCCGATTCAGTGTGTTCTTTCCCACTTAAAAAGGAGCCTCTAGATAATTGATGATGGCCACTTGGCTGGATAATGTTTGAGTTGTCCATAATAGATGGACCTGGCATGAGCTGAGGACTAAGTAGACCAAGTCATTACTCTTGGGTTTTGTCCAATTTGCAGGTGAAAGCAAGGGCTACGGACTGATCAAATATTTAAGCAGTGATGCCTCGGCTCAAGCTCGCCATCTTCTGGATGGGCGAGAGATCAATCAATATCGTATCGACTGCGACTGGCTCAATTCCGGGCATATCACATTCAAATCCCTGCATTCCAAGGCCCTGTTTGTGGATCATCTTCCTCCGGGATATCGAGACTTGGGAGAGTTCAGGAAGATCTTTTCGGTTGTCAAAAACCCTCCCTATTGTCAGGTGAGATCGAGGTCATCTCGAAATGATATCACAGGACTCGTCTTTAACCAATTGACACTTTACAGATTGCAATGCCCAAGGGTGTGATTCAAGATTGGGGATTGGTCGAGTTTTTCGATCCCGATGACTCTGAGGCAACGCAGCAGAAACGAAATCACTACACTATCAAGAATCACCGAATTCGGGTTCATTTTTGCATCCCAGGTGTTAATGCTATTAACATTTACATGCAGGTATTTGATAATCCTTTTCTCACTTCAATTGTTTAGTTGTCTATTGTTCTTAAATAATTGATACATTAATGATGCAGGCTGTGAATGCTCCGGCCGATACAAGGAAGAAGGCCCTTATGAATGATACTCCATCCGCCAATGTCTATTCTCAGCTCCAGAAATTGGCCAACCAAAACCCCACTTGTAAGCAAAAATTGACCATCCACTATGATCAAGGCCGCATCCATAGCATAAATTACTTTTTTTCAGTCGCCCAGAATCTCCAGAACATTATTCAAGACCAAATCTCCAGTTTATCATCAGGAAGATCTCTGTTGCCCGGAACAATCGAAGCTGTCTCACCTGAACCATCTGCGCAGATGAACACCCCTTCTATGGTGTCTGCCACGCCTACTTTAAATGGAAACGCCCAAGCCGCCCTCATGATTCTTCTCACAGCTCAAATGGAGAGCCAAGCGGGTGAATCAAGTATTTTGCAGAATCCTCAAGTGGTTGGAACACTTCAGAATCTGGTAAACCAGGCCACTAATCCTTCTACGCCAAAGGACATGTCACTAAATGAGATATTAGCACAGAATCCAGCACTAGACCAAGTATTCAAGGGTCCTCTAGGTACCCAACAGGCCCAGGCTGCACCTCAGCCCCAACAAACCCGTTGGAGTCAAGGTAATTCCGGCAAAGGGCCCCTGATTGGGTCTGCAGCCCCGTCACCACCGGTTTATGAGCAAGCCAAACCGGTCAGAGCCCAAGAACCCATTCCAGGAACGCCTTCAAATCTAGTGTCAGCACCAAAAGACGCCTCTCCTACCCCGCCCATTGTTGCAAATAACTTAAACAACTTATTGAACACTCAAAATTTAAGCCAGCTTTTGGGCAGCTTGACCAACGAGCAAGTGGCAGCCAATGCGGCTGCAGTCTCTCAGGCTAACGATGCCTTAAATCAGCAAAGGGCGCGAAGACCTCAGGGCTTATCTGGTCAACGTCCCGTTCTCCTTGGGGATCCACCGAGCCAAATGCAAGCGGCTCATTCTCAGGCCCATGTGCAACAAACGCAACAACCGCAGCAAACCACTTTATCGCAAACGCTGCAGCATGCCCAACAAATGCAACCAATTGTGTCGGCTCCAGCCCAGATGCCACCACAAGTATCATCTGGACTGGGATATCCAGGGCTTCCGAATGGAGGTGGGGGCATTTTCCCTACTCCGAATGCACCTCAGAACCCTTACCTTCTGGCCGGACTTCAAGGAATACCTTACACAACTGCCACCACAAACCCTGCATTTTTGTACGCTTCAAATATGAACGCCGCCGCTCGCTTTGCCGTGGCACAGCAACAGTCCCAGCAGCAGCAACAACAACAACAACAGCAGCAACACCAACAACACCAACAATTGTTGGCCGCCGCTCAGCATCAGTATTTGAGCACTGCCAATCATCAGAGCTTGACAGCGGCTGCCAATGCCCAATACACGGCCTATCTGCAGCAACAGCAGCAACTGAGCCTTATGAATTCGTTGCAACAATCGTCGGGTATGGTGTCTCCGGTAAGTATGGCCGGGTACATTCAACAACCGCCTATTGGGACTGCTTTCATGGCGGCTCCCGGTGGTCCGGTGAGCCACGCCTTAGGGTTTGCCACCCCTCCTCCAAGCGGAAATAAGCGAAAACTTCCAATCCCTCCCAGTCCGGAGCAAAGTCCTGAAGGCCCGTACATCGGACAGCATTCTCAAGGCCTTGGTGGGCATTACGCCGACAGTTATTGGCGGAAACGAGCCAAATACGAGTAAGTTGGCAGCATTTTCATGCTGGAGTCCCCGGAGACACGAGAAGAGTACAACTAGCACAGAAACCACCGGAACCTCCAACTTCCCACTTCCAGCTCTTAACCTCATCATCTTATTTGGTCTGGAATTGAGGCCACGGAGGTCAACAACAATTTAGACTATCATTCCAGAAATGCTCGAGAGATTCATGCTTATGAGAAATCGTCATTCACAAGAGAAAACAAAACCTACGAGAATATACAAGGTTTATTACAGACAAGGCGTTCTCGAATCAACCCAGGCTTAACATACAGTATAATAGAAATAAGTTGTTCCTCTTGAGAATGATCACGATGATTTCCACTTCGATCATGACCACCATCCTGCTTCTTCTGAACATTTCTCTTTAGTATTATTATTATCATTATTCTCGTCAGTATGATTACGACTCTCGACTTTGATTGTGTAAAACCGTACCATAACCAAAGAAGAGCTTTCTCGATTTTGTTTTTTGGGCATTCCTTTCTCATCTTTCTTCTTGTTCCACTGTCACGTTTTCCCCGTAACATCGAATTTGCTCTCCATTTGTGCATTATCAATATGTTTAATATGATTATGATTACTACTACTATTTTGATTATGACCCTTATCTAGATCATATTAAACACCTAAATCAGTTAGGATCTACTCAATCAGGCGGATTCCATGGACGCATTCATCAAAATCCTCACCTCCATTCATCAACAATGATACTCAGTTGGGTTCAACAATATTTACTCAATTACGATGAACCCCCACATCACGTTTTGTTCCCTTCTTCACCCTCTTCATCCTATTTTTAAGCTTTTGTTTGCATTGTGTATGATATCATTTTTAACCCTTCATTTCTCACCAAAAAAAGAATACTTTTTCTTCCTGAATAATTTGTGAGACTCTGGGCTAAAAACAAGGCGAATTCCAATTCGTCCGACTTTGCGCCCTTTTTCTGCTGGCTTCTTGCCACTTTCTTCTTTACTTTCTGAACCTTTCGCATCTCTGTCCAAACTTGGTCGTCGCTGTTACATCTACATTATTATAGTGTGTCACACAGAACCAAATAAATGTCCTATCATACACTAGTTCTCTTCCGATCAACTCGTTAGTTCTTCCAAATACTTCAAAACCATTTTATTGCCTACCTTGGTCATTTTCTTTCTCGTGCCTTTCTTGATCCTCCCTGTTGAAAAGGACCACATATGATGGTCATACCCAACATACTATTGCATTGTTTTTGGGACGGAACATGCAAAAACTTAACCTTAAGTGATTCTTAACTCCAGGGGACGGTTTTCCCAGCTCTGAATTTCATGAAACCTTTGCTTAAGTCTATTCCTGATTGACCTATGTATTGTCTGTAGCGCGAAAACAAATCATTGATCTTTCTTTCCATTTTGAAGAGGCCGGTTTTGAATTGACCAAAAATGACGGGAATCAAGGTCCTTTGGATAGGAATGCAATGTTTCGGTGGAAAAAAAAATCATCAGTACAGTAATTGAAATTTTTCAGATTTTGTGGAAAAAGCCTAACTGGCAAAATATCTTTGGTGCGAAACTATGATCTTATTTTTTAGATATATCGGAATTGACATTTGGGCAGCTTTGTAGTTCTGGCAAAGTGAGTGGTCTTAAGAGAGCGAAAGTAATGAATAGAGTGCGTAGAAAAATTTACTGATTTTCACAAAAAAATTAAATTTAATTTACTCCAAAAAGGCCAAAAAATTAAAAAAAAAATATTCCCTAACCGTTTAAAAAATGGTAATATTGAATTTAAAGATGCCTTTAGTCATTCTGGTAATCATTCTTTGTAATTCAGCTACAACTCAGCAAATTTAGTTATTTCTGGCTAAATATTAAGGCTTTATTTTTTGGCATAGAAGAAATTTGAACTGAAGACAGGTGTTTTCAGCGTGTCCAATTGTTTAAGATCAAAAAGAGCTAAATACCTCAGTTTAGGGGCAAATTTTCGAGCTAAAAAAGCTATTTTTTTGGAAAAAGAGGTAAACAAGAGCTAATTTTAAAAAGGCTAAAAACACTAATATGATCATAGTTTTGGGCCTTACGTAATTGGCAGTGTATTTAAAACATGGAAAATTGCTATTTGTAGTTGTTTTCTTACTGTATTAAAAACGGCCAAGAAGAAAAGGAAAAAGGTTGTTCTGCAAAGTGATGTTGGCTTTTTGAATGTTATAGGTAGAGCAACGATATAGAGGTTGTGAAGAATTGTTTGTTGTCCCCCTCTATTCCCGCCCCACCAGCCTGTTGCGTAGACATCGCTGAAGGCCAGCCAGCATTGTCCATGCACTCGGGAAGAAACAAAACTCAACATAATTTTAACTATTTCGCAATATGTGTGATAGTGTACTGATAAATAAGTATCATAATTGTTTACCGATTTCAAAAAGGACATTGGTTGGTGACATCGTTAGCAAATTTACTTGAAATATTAGGTAATTTGTCTCTTCCTATGTGTCTGGACAGTGCTGGCTGGCCTACAGCGTGTCTACGCGGCAGGTCTTGGCAGCGTCCATAGCGAAAGACAACAATCAATTCTTCACAACCTCTATTGCACAGATCACTAGAAGATAGTGATCCGTGGATAATACAGTAAAAGACCTTTATGCCTCGGTAACTGGCAAGAGTTTTGGTTTTTCATTTCGGGGCCGACCAGAGAAAAATCTAATTTAACCCATTGTTTGGCCCGTAATTCAAAGCTCACAAGCTAAATTTCAACCACATCAAATGAACTTTTTGTCAGTTAGGGTAGAGTAGTTAGAATCAAAGAGTAAACTAAGTCAAGGTTTTAGTCGGTACCACCACGTTAATGGAGATCAAAACTATCCAAAAGCTGCTATTTTTTTTTTCTTGCTTCAGCAGGAAGAGCCATAGTTTGGAGTCGATTGTCCTGAAAATCTTACGTATTTGTAAAAAGAATGACCATTTTTAAACAAGCCTCATTTTGTTGAGGTAGAAAATCTCGCAACTTCAAAAATTGTAAAAAGGAGCCAAAAATCCCTAAAATTCTCAGAAAAAGAGCTGAAAATGGCCAAATATTTCAAAAGGAGCTAAAAGAGCCAAAAGAGCTAAATGCTCAAATTTGGAGCCAAATTTCCAAAATATCAGGAAGAAGAGCTAAATTTAGCCCTAAAGCGCTAAAATTGGTCAGGCTGGATGTGTTAGCACCTGCCTTTTGGCGCCAATTATGACTTGAGGTGACCAAAAAATGGCCCACGAAAAAGGCCAAAAAATTTAAAATTGGACCAAAAAGGGGCAAAAAATTTAAAGAAAATTTACGATTTAATTAAATTTTTCTACTCACTCTAGTAATGAACAAGCTTTGTGCAATCGTCTATATTTCCCCCAATTTTGTCACCATGAAGTGCATGAAAAGCAAAGAAAATCGGAAAGCCGGATTTCTTGACCATCTAATTCCAAAAATTTGAGTGAAAACAGAAAGTGAATTTTCAAGAGAATATTTTCTCTCTTTGTTTATTGATTCAAGTGGTAATGGCACCAATTAGAAATCTAGCAACAATGTGATTGGAAATGATGTTGCAGTGTAGCTGAATTCTCTTCCCTCTTGTGCTTGGCTGTCATGGTCATTGCTGAGAAAGAGCGCAGAAAAAGTATTGCATTTTTAGACAATTTAATTGTAAACAAATACATGTATTGAGGGAGTAATTTCAATTGTAATTAATTACATGTGATCAAGTAATTTACCCAGTTGTGACTGGAATTGATAATCTGTCTATCTGAGAAACTATTTAAATCATTTTCTTAAGTACTTAATGTCACATAAGTATTTTTTGTTTTATTTAAATCATTTTCTTAAGTACTTAATGTCACATAAGTATTTTTCGTTTTATTTGGGTTCAGATTGAGAGTTAGCAGATTCAAAAATTAAACCAATCCACATTGGTACTGTTTCATTTAATCGTTAAGCCTTTTTAACAACGTAATTGACTGAGCTAAAGCAGTTTTGGCAGAAATCATAGCATTGATTTCGGAACGATTTCTTACAATTGTGCTGAAGTCACATAACCGGCATTCCACGTCATCACTTGAAATGTGTTCTGTAAGCCAATTTCAGTTCTTTAGAATGATTATTAAAGCATTTTTGCGCAATTTCAGTCTTAACAGAACTTTTGGTCCTCCGTGTGTGCTCGACATGGCATTCAAGAGAAACCATATTTTTATCCATTGAAGCTAATCTCACTCTCATGTGATCTCTTTTTATCACCAATGCTCCAAATTATTAGGTCACCCTCTTGTTTGATCCACCATTTCACTCATTTTATGATAGAATTGCATTGTTAGGGTATCCTATCTAATGTTCAAAGTCATCAAAAGCCATCAATGTATTCCTTATCTACATCTATGATACCCATCCTTTACAACCTTTTGACATTGGTGTAACTATTTTCTCTTGTTGGCAGACCTTAAGAAGCATCTAAGGCTTGAGGCCGGCCTTAGGCCTTTTGATTCCAGACTTTTTCTGATGCCGTCTCAAGCTACTTGAGATCAAGGTGGCATCAGCCCCATCTGCTATGGGACTAGGAAGGATTATGCTGTATACTATGGGATGAAGAAGCTAAGGGACGAAGTTCATCACATAACTTCAAGAGGCCTCCATTTAGATGTTTAGACAAGTTTGTTTGCTCTTTCTTTTTGACAAAATTTGTTTTCAGCATTGCTTGGGGTGATCCTGACTCGTGTTCAGCAGGAGAAATGGATTGAGCTTGAATTACCTTGAAGTACTTGCCCCTAGTTTGAAAAGTAAATCCTGCAGCACCCTGACATGTGACCAACCAAAAAGCACTGAATTTCCGGAGTTGGAGGGATAATGCCGAGAATTTTGATTTCCAGTAGGATTGATTTGATTGTGTTCTTTTGTAAATGAGACCTTGCTCGTTTTGAGTAGACTGCGTATTTCAATTTTCAGCTCAATCAAATGCCGGAGTGAAAAGTTTTCAGAAAAGGGCTAGGTCAATCATTCTCGGTAGAATTTGCATTGAACTTTGTAATAGCATAACTTTTGACTCTGACGTTCAATTGAGTTTAAAATTAAACTTTACATTCGAGTTAGCAAGGGCAATGTCTCATTTGCAGAGGAACAGAATTGATTTGATCCTAATAGTAATCATGATTCCTTTGGTTAGCCTCTCTGTCCTGAGAAATTCAGTGGTTCTTGTTGGACCAACAAACAAAACGCTCCCTATGCATCTAAAAATAGAAATTCATGTGTGAAATCAAAGCTAAAATCAAAACTAAACTGGGACCAAAGAGTGACCATATAAAGTAACACATGTGGTCAGTTCGTTCAAAATGAATAAATATTTGTAGAAAATAATTCAACAGAACTTTTGCGCTACCCTGTACATAACTTTTGACAGTTAAATTTGGATGAAACTGGGGAATGAAAATTCAAGTGGCGGTACCATATATGTAAATTTCAGTTAGTAACAAAATGTTCATAAAATGAGAACTATTTTTAAATCAAATTTACTCTCAGCCCGCTTTGCATGTATTGCAATCCGGCAAATTAATTTATGTTTTTTTCCTGTTTACACCAGTAGTAAAAAATGTTTCTGTTACTAATAAAGAGTTGCGTGATTAAATGTTGAACAATATCGTGGCAAAGGTGGCATTGCAGTCGCGACTATAGACGTCGCGACCATTGGCAAAGAGAAAAATGAAGAAATGAATCAAGTGCAAAAATAGGCCCAATCTCTTCCCCTTTGCTTCTGAATGGACTATCCTCATGGATCAGCTTAATGATCAAGGATCTTGAATGTTTGTTTATTCCAATAATAAGTTCGGGACTCTGACAGAACACCCTAAATTTGTATTCTCCCTCGATCTCGAAATTAGTTCAATTTCGTCGCGAGCTCATATCAAATTTGGCCACCCTGCACGGTCCTTTCGGCTAAATAAACGAACGTAAACAAACGTTGGTGTCCTCGAACAACCAATCAACACAAGAAAAAGCATCATTCTCGCGTCTATTCATGCGATTTTTGATCCCCAATCTCCCTCATAATTCCACCTCATCCTTCAATCCGGTGGATTAGCCCAAATCCAATTCAAGCCGCGCTCCATAGAGAATCTCCGCTCTCCATCGCCCTTCAAAATGTTGCCCTTATCGTTGCTCCGAACGGCTCAAAACCACCCCATGTTGGTGGAGCTCAAGAACGGCGAAACCTACAACGGACATTTGGTTTCGTGCGACAATTGGATGAATATCAATCTGCGCGAAGTGATCTGCACCTCCAAAGACGGCGACCGATTTTGGCGCATGCCCGAATGTTACGTCCGTGGATCCACCATCAAGTACCTGCGCATTCCCGATGAGGTCCTGGACATGGTCAAGGAGGATGTCACGACCAAAGGAGGAGGTCGAGGCGGAGGACGAGGAAGAGGCGGTCCTCGAGGACGGGGTGGTTTCAGCGGGGGAGGACGAGGGGGCGGGGGAAGAGGCGGAGGCGGTGGCCGGGGGGGAAATCGAGGGGGTCGGTATTAATGTTGAAGATATGATGAATTGGAACGAACGAGGGAAATATGAGACCATCTTGGACATACCTGGATTTTTTTTGTTTGGTAGCGGATTTTCCACTACTGTTGTAAGGAATGTGATTCCGTGCAAAAATAAATAATAAATGAAATATTTTAAACAATTAATATTTATACGAAATTTGGTCTACCAACGAATTACTGTTGGCAGATCTATGCAACTCTTGAATAGTCGGTTGATCAGAAATAGTATTCAAAAATGTGTCTAGGCCTGCTTTAAAAGCTGTTAGGGTATCAGCTCCTATATATTCCCGACGAAGACTAATGGGTAACAAATTGAACAATGAAGGAGCCCGATAAAGAAGAGAGGAGGACTTCATTGTTCAAACTAGTCTCGATTCCCTTGGATTTGGAGGTGCTCTCAAAAGGCAAGTAAAACCTCTACGATCACTACAACTGATCTCAAAGCCTGGATTAGGACAGAGCCCATGAATGCTCTTGAAGACATACAGTATCAAATACCTTTCATACCTTCTCTGAGTACTGTACAGCCCTAACTTCTGGAGCCTCTCCCAATACGAGAGCTCTCTCATTCCTGTGATGTTCCTGGTAAAACATCTTTGGACTTGCTCGACCTTTTGCAAACCTGCCGAACTCATTGGAGCCCACTGTGGATTGCTACTTTTAGCAAGATTTTATGGTTTTAGGTGGGCCAAGTAAGTAGAGATGTTGGATCGGTAGAGCTCTCGTGTTGGTTAGAAACATTTATAGGGAGGGCGCTTAATAATTCCGTAATAGTAGTAGGATCAAATAGGTATCCCTTGCGAGAGAACTAGGCAACACAAGATTGACAGGAAAACTTTGCTCAGCTTTGAAAGTCACCCGAATTTCGCCTCGAAGCGCCGAGTTTACAAGTTAGGTCGAGGAACTTTTTTTTTTGACCTTTTTAGGTTCGTAGCATTTTAAGAAAGACATTCGACATGTGCCGGAATGTTGCCTCAAATTCGCGAACCATAGGTCAAACACCCGAGCAATCAAAATTAGAAAGTCTAGGGTAAGTAGAGTGCAACCTACAATGAAGCGATTGAATCAGCTAAAATAATATTTATTGTTGGAAATGCTGATTAATTATTGTCAAATTCATCATACTACATAAATTGTACAATAGTACTGTGAGTGAATGTTCTGACCCGGTGGCCTTCAACCTCATAGATTAGATTAGGCCTTTTGTTTCGTGCAAGGTGATGATTGATGAAAGAAAAAAAACCTGTATGCTCCTCCTCATCATCAAAGCTCTTCGTTTTTCTTCCCTTCAATCACTGTCATCTGAAGGGAATTGCTGCTGTTCTTTTAGAAACCGCTCCTCGCGTTTGACCTCCTCCTTTAGCTTTCGATTGATGAGCTTTAAACGCAAGTCGTTGGTTCCCATGGACTCAACTTTGAATTCCTCCATGGGTGTTTGATCCATCACAGCCTGAGGTTGAATCAAGGTCACTTTTCGCTTAACTCGATTCGCGATGGTGGATGGCTCCACTTTAATCGGAAGGTTGGGATTTGGACGAGATTGAGCGGATGATGCTTCGCCAAAGTGTACGATTCGGGTCGACGGCTGAGCTACCATTTTCTTAACCGGCGGAGGAGCCACGTCATCCGACGATCCAAAGTAGTTTGAACTTCTTCGCTTGCGAGGAGGAACCACCAGTTTCTGCTTCTTCCGCTTCAAAGATCGGGCTTCCTGACGCAATCGATATTCGTCCTCATCATCGGATAAATCGGAAGAGGACGAGACTCTTATTCGCCGCTCACCATCCGAGGACGAACTCGAAGAGCTCACGTACTTTCTTCGCGATCGAGAATTGCGTTCTTTGAGACTCCTCCGACGTTTCAAAGATCGCTTTTTCTTGAGCTTCTCCGAATCCGAATTCGGCTGTGATTCTGTGAAAGTTTCGCTTTTCGGTTTCTTCAACTCTTCCTTGTGCTGTTGTTGCTGTTGGCGGATTTTAGACGAACTCTTGCCCTTGCCTTTGCCCTTACCTTTGCCTTTTGGCCTTAAAGGACGATCACTGTCCGAAGACACAACGGTTTTCTTGGGGGATTTCACTTTCGACACGGGTACACTAGCTTTTTTGGCGACAGGCGCATCACTTTCGGAGCTGATATTGATTTGAGGTGCATCTAACGTCCGTTTATGTCGAGCACGCTCATCATCGGAAACGTTCACGATCAAAGGTGTCCGCTCTTTAGCAGAAGAAGGTATTTCACACAGGATATCGACGTCTTCATCACTTTGGGCATCACTACTATTCTCCTCGGGCACCACCCAACGAGTGATATTGGCCGATGTTTCGCCACTACTCGTTGATGGAGCGTCATTCAGTATAGGAGTTGCAATGGAAGAAGGATTAGGTTGAGCGGACACCGGTTCTTGAGAGCTAGTTCTCGGTTCCGCGTTGTCCGCATGATTCCGCAGACGTCGACGGATTCGATCGGCTAGCGTTTCCAAACCCGCTTGAGTTTGACCCGTGGGACCAGAGCGAACCTCTTCGACGATGATGACATCGTCGTTGTCACCGCTCGAACTACTTTCTATGGTCATCATGGGCGGGTCTTGGGCCGTTCGATATTCGGGCGATGCCACCGGAGGGCGAGGTACGGGCAGCCGTTGTTCACTGTAGCGGGCATTACGATCGTACCCCACCATGTCATATGAGCTCCGAGCAAAATGGTGAAATTCGTGTTGAAAGTGGTCCGTGTTGGCGCCACAATACGGCAGAATCACATCGTGGAACTCTTGGCTTTCGATTTCGTGTTCCTGAATGTTATCCAAAATGAGTTGCAACACGTGGGCTATCTGTTGCGGATGGCGTTCCATGACCACGTTGAGCTCGCGATTCAGCCAGGGCACCAATCGATGGGTGGTGGCCGGGTTATTGCGGTACCAAGCCGGGCTACATTCCCGGAAGCGTCCCGTGACCAAATCACCCACACTCGCCGGATCCACGTACAAATGTCGAGAGTAGATATCGCGACGAAACTCGGAGTTGGCCACGTGTCGTCGTCGACGCCAACCCGAACCAATGGACGTGGCACCGGACAATTCTTGGGCCCGGGCAAAGAAGTTCTCCGGCATCGAGGGCACGACGAACATGCCTCGCATTCGGGCCAAGGCCCGCTCGCCCATATGTTGGGCCAACCATTGTTGACGGAGCTCTTCCTCGGCCGCTCCGCCCCGCCCTAAAGCCCCGCCATTGGCCGGCAAAGATAAGGTAGGCGGAGGCGGGATGGTGTAGCTATCGTAGTTGTCATCGGCCTTGATGTTATGAATGATGGACTTGAATCTGGCCTTGCACAAAGGACATTCGGGTTTGACCTTGCTCCACTCGAGCAAACAAGTGAAGCAAAACTTGTGCAAACAGCTATCCGTATAAGACATATTCTCGAGCCCGCCCAAACAAATAGCGCAATGCGGATCCGGACTGCTACACCGGGAATCCGTGGGGCTGGACCGGGAGAGGCGTGGCTGGGGCGGTTCGGGGGCGGCATCTTGAGGGTCCTCCTTGGGCGGCGGCGTGTCCGAACGCGACAAAATGGGCGGGGTAGGCGGATACTCCATGATGGCACGACCCCAGTGCGTTCGACTTGATTCACCGACTAACTAGAGGTCGTGATACCACCCGCCTCTCAGGGCACTCATCTCTACTATGGGATCAGGATGGGTTAACAAAACGGGCGAGGGAATCCACAGAAACCAAATACAAAAGAGGCACTCTTAAATACACACAGACACACAGACGAACGAACGATCGAACGAACGGAACGAGTGGATGGGGAGCTCTGACTGAGCTGAGGATGTCACGGTGAACGGCGAACGCACTCAGACAGACAGATATCAGGCTTCCCTAATGTTTTATGACATCAAAATGCCAAATGGTCAAAAGAAAGCGATGAGGAATCGAAAATGAACTGAAAAGGACATGACTAGTACTGGACGGTTGAAAAGTAGAAATGAAATCTATTTGATGACCATAACTTTCGCCATTAAGTTTTAAATAAGTGCGTTTAGTTAGCGCACGATGCTATCAAAGGGTTCTTTTGTAGTGACACTTACGGCAGAAATGGTCATAGGCCAGGTTTCAAAAGATCAGCTGTTTGCGATAAATTCGAGAGGGACCAAGGGGTCGGATCAGCGTTGCTTGATGACTTGTGACTGAGCCAGATAGCTTTTCCGCTCGCAGCAAAAGAAACGTTCGTAAATAGGAACGAATTTTTGCCCCCCTGAGCTTTGAATCTATTCATTCTCTCAGTTGGAACCAGTTGCCACTACGCTGTCGACTTTTTTGTCTGATTCGTTGACATGGTGTCTCAAAATTTCCTTGACCGCCAAAGACTTCTCAGTTTTGGTGATCCTGGATGTTTTCCTGAGAATTTGGCCGAAATCAAAACAAACCTGGCAAGAAGAACAAGGGACAGAGCGCGGAAAAAAGGGTGAATTTCGGAAACACATTTTACCGATCTTAGAAATAGAAATTTCATCCTTGGTCATTTCGAACGAACTATTCTCAAAACTTATATTCTTTGATTTCATTTTTTTCAGGATTCATCAATTTCGAATTAAGGATTCTGTTGACCAAGTCCATAAATAAAATCCAGTCATTTTACATTGGCAACACATTTCAGTTATCATGGAGATTCCACCCCTTGCTCGGCTTCACCTTCATCTTCTTCCCGTGATTTTTATGTTCTTGAGCAAGTGAATCTTAATTGAAACCAAACCCAATAAGAGCTGATTAGAAGTACATGAACAATTCACCTTAATTTTTTTTGCCCATGTATCCAAAGTTGGGTGTTTTTTTGGGTTGGTTGTGGTTTTTACTACCACTACAAGGAATATGATAGTTTGAACACTTAGTAATTCTACAAAATTTGGTTTACCAACAAGATACTGTTGGTAGATCTGCACAGGCCTTGAATAGTGGGTAGATCAGGAATAGTATTTTTAAAAAAATTTCTAACTCTGCTTTGATAGCTGTTAGAGGATCAGCTCCTACATACTACCAACAAAGACTAATGGGCAAAAGATTGAACAATGAAGGAGCCCAATTTAGAAGTGAGGATGTTGTTTGAACTAGCCTGGATTCCTTGGGATTTGGAGGTGCTCTCATAGCACAAGAAAAACCTCTAAGGTGGTTATAGCTGACCTCAAATCCTGGGTTAGAACAGAGCCCATGAATGCTCTTGAAGTACTGTGTCAGATACCGTGTCAGATCTCATACTGTGTCAGATACCTTTCAGTTCTTCTCTGAATACTGTGTAGTCCTAACTGCTGGAGTCTCTCCCAATTCTAGAGCTCTCTCATTCTTGTGATGTTTCTAGTGAAACATCTTTGGACCTGTTTGACTTTTTGCAAACCTAATTGGCATTATGTATTTTCAAAACTAAGAAAATTCAATGTCCAAGGTTTTTTAATAAAAACCCCTTCAGTCTTGTTTTCAAACTACATTCTTTATTTTGCATATCTGTACAAGTATAACTGAAATTGTATTGAGAGTTTTGGCAAAAAGGGCTTTTGGTCCATCACTAGCCAAAAGTGAATTTGAACACGAGAAATTTCCAATAGAACTCAACCAAAGGGCACAGTTGGGGGGTTGATCTCAAGTTTTGGGCTGTATGAGAATGTCAATGATGAAAAGTTGGATGAAACAATTTTTATTGGTTTTTAATTGGTGTGTGTTGTTGGGTTGTTAGTTGGGATGGCTAGTAAAACTTGTGATGCATGCAATGCTCATTGTGCCTGTATTTCACTTTCAGCCATCTCTCTAGGTTCATTTGTTATCCAGTATTAGGTGCCTTTAAAGAGAATCATTCACCACTGGCACTTGCTTCTGCATATAAAATCGATTTATATTTATTATTAAAATAAAAACGATTTCCCTGTTCCTTTGATTATTGGTATATTTGTTTGGATTTTAAGAAAAATGTTTGTTTGTGGTAAATTTGTATCATTTCCTGATAAAAGCAGTGTTGCTGTCATGATATGCATGACCACAACAGGCAGTTGTGTGGTTAATTAGGAAACAAATTTGCTTCATGACGTTGAGCTATGTCAAGAGCTGGCATTACTGAGCCAATCTGCAGCACCACTGTGCTTGAACAAGAATCAAGGTTTTAGCAGAAAGATGAGGTTATATTCCAACAAGAGGTCAAAAATTATTCTGTTAAAGGTAAGCTGAGATCATCAACGTCAATTTGCTAGCACAAAGTGCATACACAAAATTGAGTAAAAAGTCAAACGCAAGGACCATAGAACAATGACACCAGCATCTTGGGACCAAAAATTCTCATTCACGTACTTCTTTACTATAGTGCTCTATGTCTAATGGTTAATTTGCCACAATGGTTGATGTTGTTGAACAGATTGATTGGTTCAAGAGATATGTTCCCATACACGCCATGCTACTGGATGGTTTGATCTTGACCTTATATTTTTTTCTAGAGCTCAATCTACTTTTGACCTTTTTCAATTCTTAAGTGGTGTCACTTTGGCAGCTCTGATTTTTAGAGAGACCAACACAACCAATGTGTGACTACTACTTTCTGCAATTTGTATTTGTTTGGTATGTTGTTGTTTGTTTGCCCATCTTTGTTATTTGTTATATTTCTTGGTTTCCCATCAAAAATATCTATTTATCAGTTTTAAACCTGTACAATAGCATATTTTTCCGAGCTCAATTAATGAGGCATAAGAGGTTGAGCGATTTCTTGGTAATCTAATCTTTGCTTTGGTGTGGGTTCTTTTCCAAAATATCTTTGCTTCGTGTTAATCCCAAAGATGAGTTCTAATCGAATGGCCTTTGGCCATGAAGCCGGTACAGCTATCGAATGTCTCAGTGTAAGTATTGTGCTTACCAGATTCCCTGGAAAAGGTCCTACTGTAGATAAGCATTGAGGGTGTTGTTTTGCATTATGAACACAATTTTGCATTATTTACTTGAATTGCAGATTGATACCTCTCACCAGAAAGGATGTGATCGCTTCTGAAAATCAATTAATTTTGATTATCATTGCATTCAGTATTTGGTTTGGCAGAACTGGACAAGGGTTGTTCCTGCTAAATAAAGGTTTTTTTTAACCTTTGCCTATGTGTTGTTAAAGGACCAACTTGAAACTATTGTTGGGAAAATGTATTTTAAAAAATAATGTAGAGGTGTGATGTACTGATTTGCTTCCTTGTTTTGGCAGATTCCTATTACCTTGACGAAAGAAATCACCGCAGATGAAAATGGAGAGGAAGTACAACGCTGTGGATTCAAAATCGGGGGAGGGATTGATCAAGATTTTACTAAGAGTCCTCAAGGCTACCCGGATAATGTAAGGTCTTTGTGAATATACGCAAGTAATACTGAATGAGCTTAACAAAACCGGTAATTTATCATTAGTGCTTTTCAAGAAATGGATAAAATGTGATTAAATTGTATTTTCAAATTTTATTAGTTTTTTTAAATTTGATTTAATTCAGGATCGACGGGATGATGTGACATTAACTTTGAGCCATGTGATATCAGATCATGTTCTATTTATTCATTTGAGTGCATCGTTACGTACATTTTTTATCTGAGATAGTGAAAGCGAATTTTATTTCCGTGAACGTTAAAGGCTTGATTGGCTTTTTAAATTTTAGGGGATCTATGTGACGGAGATTCAAGAGGATAGTCCAGCCGTTAAGGCGGGGATTCGTATTCATGACAAGATCCTTCAGTGCAACGGATATGACTTCACTATGGTGACTCATAAAAAGGCCGTGGCATACATCAAAAAGAACACGGTCCTGAACATGTTGGTAGCTCGAAAAGGGGTCACACAAACATGACCCTGAGCTAGGCCTTAAGTTCAATATTAAGTGATCTTTTCATTACGTGCCTCCTATTTTGTGATAATTTTTTCTTAAAAATGATTCTATTTGAAAACCAATTAGAGGTTGAAATATGATTTACATTTTACAAAAATCAATGTTGGCCTTATTCTGGAAATAAACTATCTCTCAAGCTTTCAAATCGCATTACAGCCGTGAACGCTTAGATTTTATGAAAGAGAGTTTGCCATAAAGTCTTCCCACTCAATGCCAAAAACTGAATAAGACTCAAGATTGATAAACCTGTGATCTGTGTGAGGAGCCCAAAAGTGCCTCCAAACTCGGCTAATTTCTCGATCCAAGTTGCTCGGGCATCCAAAATAGTAAATTCTATTTTGGGAGAATGAAATTGTAAGTGCACTACAATTATATCTCTAAATGCCTTTTCACCTACATCAAGCTCGGTGTCAACTTGATTTCCGGAGAAATCATAATACCGAGACACATCGAGCAAGCTTGGATCGCGTATGGTTCCATTGGCATTTGCAAGGTACTCGCACAAGCGTCCGCATCCAAAAAACCTAGGATACCATTCATTCACGGGTCCATCCAACTCAGTGACTCTTTCCAAACGCTTGGAATACAGGATCTCAGTGCAAGCTCTTGGGCAGGAACAAGGTAAATCAGTCATAAAAGTGGCATTTTGCATCATATTGCGAAAGCAAGTCGTCCCAAATACGTCACAAAGTGGAGAGTTCAAATTTGACAAATAGTCCCAGGGTACGCAACCACAGATATTGGCGGCATACTTCACCCGGCATTCGTAGTAACAATTGGAATGGGAGTATGTCTGAAACAAGGCCAAATTGTGACTCGAAACGTCCAAATGACAAGGATGATATTCCGGCGACAAAGAATCTTTAAACCGGTTCGTGACGTCATTTCCGTGAGCAGTGATCTCAATGAAATACTCTTGGCCAGATTTTAGGGTCAGCACTTCCATGTCACGACTGAAATCTTGACTTGTGATCATTTGGCCCACAGAATCCACCTGATGTAGTTGGAGCTGGATGTTATTCAAAATGTCATCCTTATCTTTATCCATTGAACTGGTTCGTGGTATTGTGTGTCGTATTTGACTGTCAATGACCAAAGTCACCACGCCCTCTCTAATATTAGAATGGCTATACTGCAAGGGACCGGGAAAGCTGTCAAAATTCTCCAGGAAGGGCATAGTACTCTTTTGCCGCTTTAAGTTTGTATCAGCGCGCCAATTCTTGGTCGAACAAAAGCCTAAATCTGTTGGAGAGGTGAAGAAATCTTGGCAAAACTGGTTAATCAAACCAAATCCAATGTTTGCGCCTTTCCATTTTTCTCGAAATCTGTCCTTGCAGTAGATGAACATAGGAGTCTCGGCACTAAAGTTCAATTTCGTACCATTGCCATTCAAATATGTGCTATTTGGAAACATTTGTTTGTATACGTGTTCCACAATTTCAGAGTCTATGGGTGGGTTAAAGGGCACCACGGCATTTTGCACTATGGCTGATTTCATTAAGCCCAAAAGGACCTTGCGGTCGAGTACTTGGTCTAGCTCTCGAAATAGTTCACACCAAGATTGACAATGTTTGTTTAGTAGCTTCCCATTGTGACAAGGGGACGGTTCATGGTAATCATTGCCATGGGGGTATTTCATTCGCATTTCTTCAATGCACGGATAACCGTTACTCGGGAAAGTGGCGAGGAATCTTTGTGCTTGGTGCTCGAGTGTCCAGGAATTAGACCAATCCAGCTCGAAACGATCCTTGGAGAGAGTTTCCATACTTATCGTCATCAGCAAAGGAATTATGTCTATCGGGCTTAGTTGAATTCCTGGTAGTTTGAAGGATTGGGTAAAGTTTCCATAATATGACTCGGCCAGTTCCCAATCATCTGGAACACGATAAAATGAGTTCTTCGTATAAACAGAATACAACTTTGAGTACAAGCTCCCTGGTCGTTGGGTTTTCATGTTTAAAAGTGAGTTGAATTCCTCTTCATCTGCACCCTTAACCAATCCTAATTTTGGGGAAAAGCCATAAGTGAAGGCTGCCACTCGAATCCATGCAATGTGATACAGCGTGGACCAATTCTCTTCGGGTGGTTCAGGAAGAAGATCGATGTTATTCACCGTTGTGTTATTTCGATCCAAGTAAGCTTGAGCATCTTTTTGCAATTGGTTAACAAACTCACGCATCACATTGTATTTGCCCTCATCGGCTTGAACTAATATCGTAGCAAATTCTTCTGTCATATCCTCAAAGCTAGAGTTTCGCCGTTTCTGAGCCAAAACTACCCATTCTGTCAAGGAACAACTAAGATTATGCATTCTTCTTCTATATGTCAAGCAGTCCTTTTCATAATCATGGTATAATTGTATGGGTGATTGGGTATATATTCCATGCTCATGCACCACTTGCTTCATAAAGCGAGTTTTGACCTCTTTGAACCGTGTATCCACTTCCTCAAGTTCCATGTGATTCAAATACTTTGCTACAAAATCAAATCTGGCGAAACCAGGATGACAAAGCGTGACGGCTGGGAATGGGTAGTCACTCACTTTACGTTGTTCGATACTTCTGGTTACAGGATCCTCGTACCACGAATTAATTTGTTTTCGAACCAGAAGTGAAGAGGCCGCCAAACCACAAAATAAAACTGTGAGCCAAAATAATTTTTCGACCCAGACTGAGCCTTGGAGCACATGTTTCACACCTCCCAAGTTGATTTTGTTTAAGCTAGCTTTGAACCTTTCGTCTGGGCTTTTCATTTTGGAATGAACGAGTTCATATGATCGTCAACCCATAAAACAAACAAGTTCAGTAGACCTGAACAACTTACCACGCCAATGTAGGTGGAAATGCTTCGTTAGGTAAAATCAAATTGTTTGTATGGGAGATTACAGCTACCCCTGAAGAACTTACGAAAGCTTTGCTATTACATCGTTCAGAAATGAACAGTTAAGCCAAATCTCCCTGATACAAATTATTACTTGCACGTACTCTTACTATTTTTAATGCTAATGCCGTGACTAAGTCTCTAAGCCAAAATTAGACATGAAACGGACACGGTTTTTGTACTAAAAAAATCTTCGAAATCTACACTTGGCCCGCCGACCGGTAATGACTTTTGCCTGCAAGGTTTGACCCATTGCAATTATTCATTAACATTATTTTTTTGGCTCCTATTTTTACTATTTCAGTTAAGAATTTCAAGTTCATGAAGGAACAAACATGGACCAATCACCTTCAAAATGAAATCAATTTCAATATCACTGGGACGATTATTTTCAAATTGTAGTTGAATAGCATTAAATTCAATAACAATTTTCCGTTTTCGGAAGCATTTTCGTTTTGAACACTGCATACTCAATGACTTTAAAATTTCAAGGTCTTAAGTGGCGAAGGTAAAGTTATCCGAAACTTAAGAAGCCTGTTTCCACTTGTTTCGTTCCACCTTTTTGTGCTCCTTTTTATCCCTTGGAAATATGAGACCTATCAACCTTTATTGCGAGGTGTATTTTATGATTTAAAAAAGGATATTGAAATACAGTACAGGAAAATTAACCATCCTCGGCGTACGAGCTATCTTGCAAACTGTAAAACGCACAGGGCGGATGTACGGAAATTTTTGTTGGACGAGTTACAGCTGTTGAAGAGCAAAGGTTGCACGTTAAAACTTCATATTTCCGAAGATGCTTCCTAAGCTGTGCCCAAACAAACAAATTTCCCTTCTTGCCAAAGTTGTGTTCATTTTGAAATGTTGAGATAAAATTATGCGAAGTTAACGTGCAGAATCATGCCTCTGGTCTGACGGGTTATTCTTGACAGGCCCTGACCGATTGGGGCATTTGAAGGCTGAACAAGTGACCATTGTTTCAACCCTACAAACGAACTTGTTTGGGCACAACTGCTTGAAAAACGTCACAGCCAAAGGTCAGCTGAGGCCTGAAAATCGTCCAACAAATCGTTGGCCGAGTCTGGCTGAACATGCCCACTCTAGAACTCTGGTAAAACGCAAATGATGTACTGAGAGTACATATACTCCGAGCGGGTTATTTCTAGTTGTTTGTGTAGTGAGGACACTCTGAGTGCTTAGAAGTTTCTTCTCACTTCTCAAAATTCGAGGGACTCTTTAAATCATTGATTCAGGCTCAGGAAAATGCTAAAAAGTTGGTTTTACTCTAGTTTCTGGAGCTCCGACTTCAGATTCTATTCAAGACAACAAATGTATGCTTGTTGTTGTAGTGTTGTCTTCGGCACATCCTGGGCTTTCAATATTGCCGCCAACTGAACCAAGTTCATGCCTGGACTTATTTTGCGAACTAAATTGTGTGCAATGCACAGTAACTTTCGGGCTCAATTAAAGGTACCTTCTATCAAGAGCGTTTTTCAGAGCTCTTCGGATTGTTACTTTGGCCAAGAAGGAAAAACAGTCTCAATTTGTTTCAACAAGCTTAGACTTCATGATCTTCTCACAGACCTTTGTATTGCACAGGTCTTTGAGAAGATCATGAAGCCCAAGTTTGTTGAGTATTTGGAAGCCCATGATATCATTCCCCCAGGGCACATGGGTTTCGAGCCCATTTTAGTAGTCACCCAATTAGTTGACCATATCGAGCAGATCATTGAGGGGCTTGAAAGTCACGAGTCAGTTGATGTAGTCTATCTTGACTTTGCCAAGGCCTTTGATAAGGTAGATCCTGGTCTTTTGCTCGATCAACTCAAAGAGTTTGGGATCCAGGGTAAGGTTCTGAATTGGATTGGTAGTTTCATGAGTGATAGGAAGCAAATAGTCAAGGTTGAAGGATCTTTTAGTGGCATGTATGATGTCAAGTCAGGTGTTCCACAAGGTTCATTTTTGGTCCGCTCCTGTTTATTCTCTTTATTGCTCCTCTCCAGAAGTTTAGAACAAAAGCCAGTATTTCTTCATATGCTGATGACACAAAATTAGTTTGTGGAAGGAATGGTCAGGACTCAAAATGTTTAGTTGAGGACTTGGAGAAAGTCTACTCTTGGGTTGGTCAGAGTAATATGGCATTGAACGGGATGAAATTCCGCGCAATGACGTATGGGACGTCCAAATTAGATGTTCCACTCAAAGACAATGGAGGTTGTGATATTGAGCAGGTATCGTTCATGAGGGATTTAGGAGTTGTCATCCAAGATGATGGAAAGTTTGATGAGCATATCCAGTTGAAAGTGGGGAAGGCATTTCAAACATGTGGCTGGATCTACCGCATTTTCAAGTCCAGAGATACTGTAGTATTACGATGCCATCTCTGTACAAGTCGATTGTTCAACCGCATCTTGAATATGCTTCCCCCTTTGGGCTCCAATGAGTTCGGCAGGTTTGCAAAAGGTCGAGCAGGTCCAAAGATGTTTCACTAGGAACATCACAGGAATGAGAGAGCTCTCATATTCTGAGAGCACCTCCAAATCCAAGGGAATCGCGGCTAGTTCGTTCAATGAAGTCCTCCTCTCTTCTTTTTCGGGTTCCTTCATTGTTCAATTTGTTACCCATTAGTCTTCGTCGGGAATATGTAGGAGCTGATCCTCTAACAGCATTTAAGGTAGGATTGGACACATTTTTAAATACTATTCCTGACCAACCCACTCTACAAGGGTTGTACAGATCTGCTAACAGTAACTCATTGGTAGATCAAATTTCATATAAGCGGTAATTTTATAAATTATATTGATCATTAACTCTCTTAACAAGGAATCCCATTCCTTGTAGCGGTATAAAAAAAAATCCGCCCCCCCCCCAAAAAAAAAAATTAATAATAATAGTCAAAAACTGCATTTTTTTGAACATATAATACTCATTTTTTCATCATTTCTATCTTTTACACAATTTTTGTAATTCACCAAGTTTCCAAGAATATCTTTGCCGTTCGGCCATGCGCAAGCTCTTTCACAGTCTGCAGTTTACTCCACGTTTTCAACCCATCCTCATGACAATGCTCATGATGTTAAGGAAGATCCCTTGTTTCTAAGTTGGTATTGGCCTGTTGTGCATCTTCCTTCGTCTATTTCGGCTTTGAATCAAAATTCAGTCGCCGTTGAGACTTTGCATTGTGAACACCTTCCAAAGAGATTTGAAAGGCTCCGTGAACTTGGCTGCGTCGTCCAAAAGTAACTGACAGAAATAAAACCATGGCACGGAAACTGCAAATCTCGATGATTTTTCTCTCGGCGCTTTTCATCGCAACCCAAGGTATTGGTAACGTTTATTCAAAACATTAAGATGAAAGTTCCAAAACTTCAAACCCACAAATCAGAAAGTAATTTTATCGAACTGAGTTAGTGGCTACTTGAATAGGTGTGAATAGTCCAATAAGACCCTAAATATTGGTGCCTGTGAAAAAATGATAATCAATTTTATTCATTCAGTTTCTAGCGCTGAAGTCCTTCATTCTAAATACAGGTTTTCTTTTATTGCTCAACTCATGTTTTGGGGGGATTTTTCTGTGTGCTCATTTATGGAGGTGCCCTTAGTTAAGTCGAAGTAATTCTTGACATCAAATGTCGGACCTCCCATGGTAAAACCACAATATGATGAACGTCAAAACATTAATTAGGAATCCAATTCTACGAGGGCTTGCTGGTGAAGTTAATGTCAGAGTGTGCTCCATCGACTTGAAAATTGTATTCTACAGTTAATGCACAGGTAATGAGGTCACCAGCCAAGAAATGCGTAGATACTAAGTCATCATCAAACTCTCATTTCCTTTTTTTTAAAGGGACCCTTTGTTACACTAGATCACCTACTTGAACGTTGTTTGATAGCTTTGGAGGTGCCAAACATTTGACTAACTGACATAAACAAACATGTACAAGGCCGTAGAGGCAAAATGATTCTACCATAATGGTTGATAGCAGTTTCCAGCCAACCCAGTGCATTGTCTGACTATCAATTGGCACAATTTCAAGACGATAACCGGACCAAAAACTTTGGTTCTGATTCTAATGAGAACTTCACGTCCATTTTCGGCTCCTACCCAAACAATTCTCAATGTCATGATCCGACGGAAATGCCAATGGAAACAAAAAGTTCAGCTCGACGCTCAATTTTGGGTGACCTTGGACCGACACTGAAAGTTTTCAGGCGCATAGCTCATGGAAGATTACTTTAATATATCGTCTAGTTTGCGGTTGGAATTCCGATTTTGGCTTGCTCAGAAGAGCCAGATACATAATTAGCGATTCTATTTCGTCGGCCTCTATTTTGATACAACCTCGACCTTCTCGCCATATTTGAGGTGCTTAAATTGAAGATGTTCCTTACAAAAGACATTAGTAGTATCGAAGGACCATAAAACAACGCCGTAAACACAGGTTACTGGGCAATGGATATCTCACAAAAAGTCCCATAGGGTTTATGGCCGAGCTCTTAAAATGAAATTTCTGAGCTGGGAAACAAATCTTATCCTAGGACACCGTTTTCAGAACACTTTCGAGCCATCTCGTGTTTTAAGTACTCGGAGCAACATGAATGAATACAGATCGTGATTTTTGACTTAAATGTCAAAGGGGAGTGTTCCCAGAAATAGTTTTGAAACTTCCATCACGACAATGGTTTGTTGGCATATCACATTATGTAATTGGAAGGCTTGTTTTTCTCTCTCTCTCTCGAGAAGATTCACAAACATGCGGTTGATCCTGAACAACACATAAAACTGGAAATGAAGGTCTGGTCACTTCAGTTGTTGTGCTGTGAAATTCCAATTACGCCAATACTTTAGTATTCCCAAGCGAAGTAAATACAAATTTGCTGTCCATGAATGGCTAAGCGTCTGGTGGGAATTACCACAAGCGACAAGTCACTCAATTTAACTTGGACAATGAAGATGTCTCGATCAGGGAAGATTTTTGTCGTCCAAGTCATTGATATGCTTCCTCCTTGTCATGGCATCCAAATTGAATAGATCAATCCCAACCGTACATTGAACAGTCATGCTGTACTCTCATCGAGTATTTTGTCAAAGCGATGAAATGCATATTGTGTGTTGTATGTACATAATCAATCTGCCTACCTCCATTTCCATTTAGCTTCTCCTCAACGTAATAATGGCGGTGGATTGACTACTTGTCCAGGAGTCGCTGGATATTGTTCCGAGGGTTATGTGGGAGATACATGCATCTTTGTTTGTGCGTTTGGTCGTCCTAATGTTCCCGTGTGCGAGGTAAAAAACACTGAGATGATGAATTTATATTTTTCAAAACATCTGCCAATTGTCGCACTAGATGGTTGGTTGACTTTACTTCTCTTTGAATTATAGAGTAATGGCCAATGGACAGATCAACCTCGTTGTATCGAACATGAACCTGGAGTAGAATACCAAATTTCCGGAACTTGTCTCGGAATCCCGGGATATTGCTCACTAGATGTAACTGGTGGGCTCTGCGAATTCGATTGTCTTACTGGACCGGACATTCGGTCATTCTGCACCTCGGACGGAACTTGGGAACCCTATCCCATTTGTGAAGGAGACATCAGGTAAGTTTTACAATAGGGTTTCGTTGAATTAACAGACAAATCGATCAACTGATCAAAAGTGGATCAATCGATTAATTCATATAAAAGTGGATTAATCGGTTAACCAGTTTTTGTCAGGTGGATTAATCAAATAAAATAAAAACAATGCCTTTCTGCTCATACGATGTTTTTTCGTATCATTTTACGAAATTTGTCCTGAAAGAGTTTGGAATTGAAGAGTTAGAAAGACCTTTAACCCTACAGTGGGTGTAATCTTGTAAAACCAACTTTTAATTAACTCTGCAATAATATTTTCATACTAGTGCAAAGTGGGATCTTCAATGAGGAAGAACAAGAAACATTCAACATAAATATTTCTCTTAAAATTTTCCATCAAACAAGAGTTTAAGACTAAGAATTTTTGCATTACATCTGTCGATGGAATCTGCAAGCTACTCTAATGAATGCCTTAACTTACTGGTAGGTACTGAAAAAAATCATACCAAGTTTCTATGGAAATTCCCAAACACTATGAAATGTGATTCAGACTCAGGAAACCTAGAGGTACAACTTTGATTTTCTGAGTTTCTCAAAGTCAGGTTTAGATTAAAAGTCATATACCTAGAAACCAACCAAATAAATTAATTTTTGAAAATCTAGTTAGTACACTTTTAGAGCAGATTTAGATAACTCTCGAAAAGAAATTGTTTGAAAATATGTTGCTCAGCTGCTGAGTTATTTGAGTTTAACCGGTTCATTTTTGGCCCAAAAAAGCGAAAAAACGTTCCGGGTATATCAAAACACAAATTCCCAAACAAATAATATAGATTTTTGATGTCACAAAATAAAATAAAAAATCTTCATTCTTCTGTGTTTTATTGTAACATTTATTAAATCTTAATACACACTAAAAATGCATATTTTTGAAAACTATGTTTCCATTGATTTCAGTACATTTGGTTAGGTTTTCAAATGAAAATTGAAAAAAAAATGTTGAACAGATGTGTCTTCGTATTTTGTGAGAATTCGATCAAATGGACCAAAATCGATTTTTTAAAACCTTATTGAATTTTACAAAATTTGCATTGAGGACTTACCAATAAAACCTTTTCATAATTCAAAAGCCACAATTCGAAATATTGTATTTTTAGTGTTTGTTCGGAAATAATATATATTATTTTGACATGCTATGACAAAATATAGAAGAATGACGAATTTTTATTTTATCTCATATAACTTTTAATCTTGACCTGACTGAGAAACTCAGTAAATCAAAGTTGTTCCTCATGGTTTCTTGAGCCTGAATCACATTTTATCGTGTTTTGGAATTTCCATAGAAACTTGATATGATTTTTCAGTGCCGTGTTTGCCATTTTTACTGTGCATGTTGGGGTTTTGTATTTCTCAATCTATCATGTGTTTTATTTTAGTCCACAATTTCATAATCTTGTGCATAGTTTCCCCAAAAAAATAATTTCTTATTTGTGCCTAAAATTTAGGCATGAATAGATTGTACCTTTCGCAACTTGTTAAGAATTGACGAAGGCTATTTCTGAACTCAAGAGCTATACTATTTTGAAGCTTGTCACAAAACCTAGGACTTAAAGAAGTAATATGTAAGCATCATTTATATTTTTGATCATAAAATTTTGTCAATGTACTCTAACGTTAATTTTGTTTGAAGGCAATTCCATTGATCTCGTTATCGCTAAAACACAAACTTTATTCAGTTTTCATTGGTTCATCTTTCATTTTTCTCATTTTCAAGCTGATCCATTTTATTCGATCAATCAGGATAAATTATGACGGATTACTCCTTAAAACAGATTTTTTGAAATTCGGATTCAACCGTGATCCCCTACATTCCACACTCAACCATAACTTAGCTAAGATTTTATCGTTTTATTTTTAGGGAGACTCGAGACGGATGTGACCCTTGTCCTGGACCGTTTGGTGGAGCTCGAAATAGGACCTTGGAATCTGGAAATCAACCCAGTCAACCTGCAGGTCGTCCCAATCGGCGGAACAACAACAATAATAATATCAACAACGGTCCAATCCAAGGGTTTCAGCCGGTTAGCAAATCATCGCCTACAGTGATTCAACCCTCCCGACAAACTCCGTTCACCCCCCAACAACCCTCTAGACCGGTGAATAACAATAACAATCGAAGGGACCCAAGTTTTAATAACAGAGGCAACAACGGTAACAACAGTCGAAGGAATGGTGCGCAGCAAAAACAGAACGGAGGACACAACAACGGGAACCGCTCACAACAAAATAACCGAAATCGCAACAATCAACAACAAGCCAATCGGTTCCAGGAACAACCAAGGAAAGCGAACTTTCAAAATCCCCAATCCTCGCAAGGATCTCGCCCTAACAACAACAACAACAACAACAACAACTTGGGTGCGGCTCCTGGCCTTCAATGTCCAGGAAACAGCCTTGAAGCTTGCATCGATGTTTGTCCCTCGTTTTCAGCCCGTATTTTTGGTGCTTGTGTGGGTGGTTGTGCTCGAAGATGCCCTACAAAAAAGTGATTGAAATGACAAATTGTTCAACACCTTGAATGCAATGACGGGAATATGAAAACAGAAGGATTTAATGCGTGAAAAATAAGCAATGAGGTGAATAGAACAACAAATGAACGGTTTTTCTCGGCCCAAGTTACTCATATTGTTTTCGTTCTCAGTGGTTCCAAAAATTAAAAAAAAAAAAAGAATAACTTTGCTTGAAGTAAAACGTGTTATTCTGGCCTTAAAGAGAAGGAAAGAAGATTCTTCTTTCGCTTACATTTTTCTCAGTTTTGAAGCAACAGAGCAAAGTATTTTTTTGATTATTTCAAGAATACTTAACAAACTTTTAGCATTCATCTAAAGTTTTGTGGGAATTCATGGTGGGATAGGAAGGTTTAAATGAATGCCATGTCACCTTGAAAGGGTGGTATACAATGCTGAGGGTACTGAATTGGACACATTTCAGGAACAATTAGATAGAACAATCAAGAACGTTAGATAGTTGTATGGCGAGTTGATATGAAAGTGGTTCGATCATTTCTGTTCAGACTGTCATATAGACTGAAATGGAAGCAAAAATATCTATTCTGATCGAAATTAGGTTCAAGAGGGTCAAGTCACACGTGTATCCTTTTTCTCCAACATCGGGTTGATGTAAGCTGATATTTTCGTGGCTTTTCCGTTTAACTGCTTGACCACTTTTCCTTATAATCCTGCCAATGTGGTTTGAGAATTCCAACCGACATCGAAAGTAATTCACGGGTAGCTTTTTAAGGTTTTTTTTTTATTTCAATGGCATTCCATTTTCAGTGGTACCACACCATTGGCATAAACCTTGGAAAGAAGGAAATGCATAAATTAAAATCTTCCCCCATGGAAAATGAAAGAAATGGCCTTTTTAGTTATGGCATGGTTTGAATCCATTTTCCTCCTTATCCAATCATGAGAAGGATGTCTCCTTTGTAACACATTTTTGGGCCCCAATGTGTCCTTGATATGGAGCAAAGCTTAATTTCGATTTTGCACATCATAATTTATTGATTTAGAAGGCTTTGTTTATTACAATCAAGAAAAGTTGAGAAATACAAGCTTCAATCTGCTATGATAACAATGATGAAGAGGAGCAAAATGTCCCTTGAGGATAGTGCTTCAAGTGCATTAATTTTCTTAGTTGCTGTTTTGATAATTCTAATGAAAGCCTTTCTGAGTTAAAATTACAAAAACTAAACAACTATAAAGTAAGGCAGTTTATTTATCATCAGAAATGGATTCACAATGGCAAACAATGCAAAGCAAAAAAAAAGGAGATAGGACAGTCATGGTGGTCAAGAAACAAGACTTGGAATGGAAAATGTTGAGCAATGAACTCAAAATCACAACTGAACAACATGACTCATATTCACATAGTTTTGTTCCAGAACTTTTAGGATAACTTTCAGATGATTTTCATTGATGTGTTGGATACTGAGTGCACTGTGAAGATTTTTTATGCATGGAAATTGTTTGTACACATGGCACACTAGATGAGTTTGATGCCCGTGCTCTCTTTGATGTATAAGTGACATTTTGTTCACAGGCCTGTGATTTTGTCACTTTTAAAGCACACGATCAGCAAAAGAACTGATCAATCAATGATCACATTGTTTAGGCTTCAATAACTTGGATTCTTCAAAATCCTTTGTTCTATGTTCTTCACTCGGTCTTTCATGCACTTTACCTCATGTAAATTTTGTTGGCATGAAATACTTTGCCTAAAGTGGAAGGCCAACACAATATTGTTCATTTGGTGATTGCAATCTTGACATGGAGGATTTCTCGCAAGAAAAAAGCGATTTGCAGAATGATATTCAGGATTGCACACAATGACACATGATAAGCACATGATCAACGAGGAAATGACCAATCTACCACAATAACATCATCTCAGATGTACCAAACTGATCCAAATTAATCACCAATAGATACAGGATGTAAATGTCACTTTCACAAACTAAACAAACATGCTGTGCCTTGAATATCCTTGTCCCTTCTTGTGTTGAGGTAGTGATACTCATACATCAAATTAAACTCAAGTCAAGAAATTGGCCAAGGATCAGTTAATTACAAACATCAGTACAGTTACACTGAAAGGTAATAATGTATGGCCCTACATTCAGGAGATGCCCTTCTCATGATTTTAATCAAGGGGAAAAAGATTCAAAACACGTCATAACTAAAATGACAATTTCTGTAATATTCCATGGGGGAAGATTTTAATTTTTGCATTTTTTTCTTCCGAAGACTTAAGCCAATGGTGTGGTACCACTGAAAGTGGAATGCCATTGAAATCAAAAAATTCTTGAAATAACTACCCGTGAATTGGTCGGATCATAGGATCAAGCAGTTCAGCGATGAAGCAGATAAGCCACGAAAATATCAGCTATCGTCTCCAACTACCTAATCAATAATATTATCACATTCTTATCTTGTTCATGACCACATTCGGGTCATTTTTAGAACAAATATGCAGCCTCATTATTGGATTTTGCTCATTGGCCCAAGTGGGCCAATGAGCCCACTTGAGGGCTTGCCCCCTCATCTTCACCAGGACCAACGAAAAGATCATGTGCCTCTAACGTCTACGCACATCAACCTTTTTTAGATTCACGTGACATCATGAGTAAAAAAAATGAATATTAAAAAAAAAGAATATTCTAAACACAAGCCTTTCACCTGCGACATGGTAGAGAAACTCCATTTACCTCCTCTAATGCCAACCAAAAAAGTCAGGATTTGCCCAAGGGCATAATGGAGACTTTATGACTAAGGAAGCAGAGTTTTAGTTGGCGAAAAATACACAAAGTTATCTTTTTTGTTAGCTTTTTTCGGCATAATAGTTAGTAAAATAGTTGAAAATGCCGAAATAGTCCGTAAAAATCAGACCTGCTCAAGATACTGTACTTTGAAAAAGTATCTAGATAAGATAGTATTTTCCGCAAAGTATCTAGATAAAGATACCTCAAGATACTTTCCTGAAAAAGTATCTAGATAAAGATAGTTCAGGATAGCTTCCCGAAAAAAGTATCTAGATAAAGATACTTTCCCGAAAAAAGTATCTAGATAAAGGTACTTTAAGATACTTTCCCGTAAAAAGTATCTAGATAAAGATACTTTAAGATACTTTCCCGAAAAAGTATCTAGATAAAGATAATTGAACAGGTCTGGTAAAAATACCGAAAAAGTTGGAAAAATGACGAAATAGTCTGGAAAAATGACGAAACTTGCGATGTCTTTTGAACATCTGACCCCGCCAATTTAAAGGAATATTTGTGAAGGAATGAAAGTTTTTATAAAGTCTCTTCCCTCAGACAATTGTATCTCAAAAAATAGAAAATAGCAAAATTTGAACTACAAATTTGGAAAAGCTCAAATTTCTAGAAGGTAAAGAAATCTTAATTTTTTTCCTAAAATCCATGAAAATTCGAAAAAAGTTAAAAAGGGCAAAATATTCACGAAAAATGTAAATTTGCAGAAAAATATGAAAAAGTGTTGCTCAAAATTACGAAAGAGTTATAAATGCTCAAAAATGGGAAAATAGTTAGGAATTCAAAATTCTTAGGCAAAAAAGAATTCTATTTAGATTTATTTTTCCGCTCCCTACGTATGACCAAAACTACATTTGGCCCCTGGCTTTTCTGACCTTAACTTCTTGAATTTAGATATGTTCACCAGGGGTTGGCAACCACTTTTGAGCCAAGGCCCGCCAAATTTGACTTTGTGTAAGTCTGAGGCCCATCACACAGATGCAGGAAGGTTCATGGGCCCACAACTTAATGATCAAAAACCTCTGGACCTACGACTATGTACTAGGAATGGCTCTCATGCCCACTATCTTAGACTTTTCCCAAAGCTCCTGGGCTGACCCAAAACCATCCTTGGGTCCACATTTGGGCCGGACCCGCAGGTTGCCTGCCGACCCTTGATGTACACGAAAGAAGGGGAAGTTACCAGGAACGAAATCTAATGGGGTAGCATCCATCATCGTTGTAGGTTGATTCATTGAGGCTTGGAACAACTTATCAGAGGATTTAAGGATTGCTAACCAAGGGCACCCACTATCTTAAAGGGAAGATTGGAGGCCAAGGCATATTCAACTGCGACCAGCTTGAAAACTTATTTTTTTTAAATATTTTGTTTTACAAATGAGCCTCTGAAGTGCATGTCCGACTTTCATTTACCTCGCTTAAAAAAACTGAATGTTGCTTGGAATATGTGACTTGTGGTATGTTGAGTCAAGAAGCACGGAAATCATGGAGTGGGAGGCTAGCAATAAGAATTATGATTTCCAGCAGAAACGACTCTTTTGCGTTCTTCTGCAAATGAGACCTGGCTTGCATTGAGAAGAACACGTATTTCAAATTTCAGCCCAATCGAATGCCGGAGTGAAAAGTTATGCCTTCTCAAACTTATGTACTGAAGAGAGCATAGAAAGAATGAACTTGCCCTTTTGTGGTAAAACGATTACCACAAAAGGGCGAGTTCATTCATTCTCGGTAGGATTTGCACTGAACTTTGAGTGAGCATAACTTTTGTCTCCGACGTTCGATTGAGCTGAAAATTGAAAATCGTATTCTTGTCAACATATGCAAGGTCTTATTTGCAGAAGAACGTACCGGTAATTGAATTGTTCTTAATGGAAATCATTATTCTCATTGCTAGCCTCCCACTCCATGATTACAGTGCTTCTTGGTTGAGTATTAGTATTTCCCATCGAAAAGACCATATTTTTGAATCAAAACTAAGTTTAAAATTGAAATAACTCAAATTTGCGCTTCATGATAATCTTTGGGAGATCATCCCAGAATTCTGTTAACATAGTTCGAAAGAATTTAAAGAACAAAAAAGTAAGAAGATTTTGTAGATTTCTGCCAAGTAAACTAGGCCTTTTAAGCCATTAAAAGTATTTTTCGTCGAAAATTGTCGCAGTTTTGGGTCCGAAACTTTTGATCAAGGCTTTTTTGGCCTCGTTTAATATTTTTGGAAAAAACTTGGTGTCTTATATCCTTTTTTCTGAAGTGGCTAATCTAAACGAAAATAATTGCAAATGAAAGTTGGTGAGTAAACGGAAAAAAAAAATTCAAACAGGAATGCTCGTTTTGGACTTCAAGCTATATTTGCCTGAAATGCATAACCCCCGCCAAAAACATAATAAATACTTATTAACACTTTGATTACGGTATGTCCCCCAATCATTGCCCTAGATGTGCTTGCATCATCCTCTTCATTGCTATGCTTGACAGCGTTGAAGTGTTGTTGTCGTGAACATTGTCGAACCTCTCGGACCTTTCCCGAATCCAACAGACGTGGGCCAATGAGAACGCGCCATTTGTCCGAAACACCAATCAGCGTTCAGAACGTAAGGATAGTCAGCATAAGGGAATCGAGTAGAAATGTGACATCAGCTCATCGGCCTTTATATACGTGAATCCTCAGATTTCAACCTCAGTTCAACTAAACCAGCCAACAAGAGAAATAA
Source organism: Tigriopus japonicus (assembly GCA_010645155.1). NCBI lineage: Eukaryota > Metazoa > Arthropoda > Copepoda > Harpacticoida > Harpacticidae > Tigriopus > Tigriopus japonicus. Next base: position 1,616,024 of record CM021313.1, read on the forward strand.
GAGAAGAAAGACAAGAAGAATAAGAGAAACTAGAGTGCTCCCCGATTGTCCTTGTACACTATTCAAGCCTTTGTGAGATATTTTAACATATTGTTATGAAGTTCAGCAAAATGAAGACCTCGACCATGTGTCTATCCAGCCTTTTATGGCTCCTCACCCTTAACTCCTTGGGAGTATGGGCTGCCCAAGAAAGTATGGGAACCGTGATTGGAATCGACTTGGGAACCACCTACTCATGGTAAATGAATTAGTAAATCACCGTCTCTGAAGAGTTTTATCAACTAACCAACCATTACTTTTCTGTCTTACAGTGTGGGTGTCATGAAGAACGGACGAGTGGAAATCATTCCCAATGACCAAGGTAATCGAATCACGCCCTCTTATATGGCCTTCACGGAAGAGGGAGAGCGATTGGTGGGCGATTCCGCCAAGAACCAACTCACTTCCAATCCCAAGAACACCATCTTTGATGCCAAACGATTGATTGGACGCGAATGGAATGATCCTACGGTCCAATCCGATCTCAAGTATTTCCCATTCAAATTGACTGAGAAGCGAGGCAAGCCCCATATCACCGTGTCTATGGGATCCTCTGAGAAGTCGTTCACCCCTGAAGAAGTGTCGGCCACCGTTTTGACCAAGATGAAGCAGATCGCCGAGGATTACTTGGGCACTAATGTCACCCACGCGGTCGTGACTGTTCCGGCTTATTTTAATGATGCTCAACGAGCTGCCACCAAAGATGCCGGTGTGATTGCGGGTTTGGAGATCATCCGAATCATTAACGAGCCCACGGCTGCTGCCATTGCCTATGGTTTCAATGACAATAAGGGATCGGGTGAGAAGAACATCCTGGTGTTCGATTTGGGAGGTGGAACCTTTGATGTATCCCTTTTGACCATTGCCGATGGAGTTTTTGAAGTCGTTGCCACCAATGGTGATACCCATTTGGGTGGTGAAGATTTTGATCAACGCGTCATGGAATACATGGTTAAGCTGTTCAAAAAGAAGACTGGCAAAGATTTGCGAACCGATTCTCGAGCTGTCCAGAAACTCCGACGAGAAGTCGAAAAGGCCAAGCGAGCTCTGAGTGCCTCCCATTCCACCAAGATTGACGTCGAGGCCCTGTTTGAGGGCGAAGATTTCTCCGAGACTCTGACCCGTGCAAAGTTCGAAGAGCTCAACATGGATCTTTTCCGCGCCACCATGAAGCCTGTTAAGAAAGTGATGGAAGATGGCGATATGTCCAAGAAAGACATTGACGAAATCATTCTTGTCGGTGGATCCACTCGTATCCCCAAGATCCAACAACTAGTCAAGGAGTTCTTCAATGGGAAAGAACCTTCCCGAGGCGTCAATCCTGATGAGGCCGTGGCTTATGGAGCCGCAATTCAAGCCTGCATCCTCTCTGGTGGAGACTGCGGTGATACTCAAATGGTTCTATTGGATGTCAATCCGTTGTCATTGGGAATCGAAACCGTGGGTGGTGTCATGTCCAAGCTCATTCCTCGTAACAATGTGGTACCCAGCAAGAAATCTCAAATTTTCTCCACTGCCGCTGATAACCAAGATACCGTCACTATCAAAGTTTACGAAGGAGAACGTCCCATGACCAAGGATAACCATTTGTTGGGCTCTTTCGATTTGACTGGAATCCCGCCCGCGGCTCGGGGCGTGCCTCAAATTGAGGTCACGTTCGAGATTGACGCCAATGGCATTTTGCAAGTGAGTGCCAAGGACAAGGGTACCAACAACGAGAACAAGATCACAATCACCAACGACAACAATCGACTCACCGAGGACGAGATCCAGCAGATGATTGAAGACGCCGAGAAATTCGCCGAGGAAGACAAACTTCTGAAAGAGAAGACTGATGCCAAGAATGAACTTGAACAGTACGCCTACACGCTGAAGCGACAACTCGATGACAAAGAGCAACTTGGAGGTAAAATCTCGGACGAGGAGAAAGAACAGATCGTCACCATTGTAGACGAAAAACTCGACTGGTTAAGGGAGAATGAGGAGTCGGATGCGGCTGGTTTCAAAGCCGCCAAGAAGGAGATTGAAGATATTGCTCAGCCCATCATTGCCAAATTGTACCAAGGTGGAGCTCCACCACCCACTGGCGAAGAGGATGATAGCAGTGATTCCAATCATGGCGATGAGCTCTGATCGGACTTCTTCCCCCGATCTCACCAAATGACCTCGCGATCTGTGATGTTTTCCTTATATGTACCCTATATGCATTGAGATAGTGTTGTCCCTCGGCTGTGAAAACTCAAGAACCCTTGTCGTCCCATTCACGCCCAAGGAAAATGCCCCCTTTGTTCAGATTTTAGTCATGTCTGTTGAAACTTACATGGCTTTGTCAGTTATGTTCGTGTAGAATAACACTCAAACAATAAACTGTTTTTTTGAAATAAGTCGTGGTGTTGTTCAATGTAGTTTAAATACCGGAACTTTGTAATCTTCATTGTTGAGTGCATAATGAATGAGTGAATGAACATGAATGAACTCCCACCAAGCATTAACGTGTTCAAGTAGAAAAAAAAAAAAATTACTCGTCTTAAAGGATGGAATAGCTATTTCTTTTACCCGGGTTACATTCTACCAGGGCCTGAGTAAGAGGAGAGGAGGAGAGAAAGTTGGTTGAGGGTAACTCGGAACCACTTAGTCAACCAGATTCTCTTCCGATTGAGTTGTTGCCACCTCGGGAAGGTGGTGCAAGTGTCAGAGGTGGAGGTGTAGGAGCGGCCTGCTCCTCTTCCTCGCTCCACCGACGCCTCTGGCACTTGCCCACCTGACCTAGGTGGCAACAGCTCAAGAGGCAAGAAATCTGGTTGACTTGGTGGTTTAGAGTTGCCCGAAATTAACTTGCTCTACGATTCAACTCTTTCTCAGGCCCGAGTAGAAAGAACCCACGTAAAAGACGCAGTTTTCCGTTCCGGTAAGTGAAACCCCCGTGTATTTCATGTTCTGACGAACCCATACTGAATAATCATGTAGCCACTTTTAAGTAACAATCAGTGTGCTTATAGAACAGGCATTTGACATGGTATGTGAATGCGACTCTAGGTACAATACTGGTTAAACCAAGGATACCTTGGTTAAACTAGAGCACTTCAGGTTAACAATAGAAATCTAGCGTAAGTCAAAAATATATACATGAACAGTATTTTTGCAATAAATTGATTTCTTATTGCTGCAATCTTGTACTTGATCTTGCATGTGAATGGTTAACTTCAAGAAGCTCGTCCAGAGCGTACAACTGACCTAGCTCTACTTGATTGATACTGAACTAAGAGGAGCACTTCTTCCCAAGAACTATTGGTTTATCACAGACATGAAAATTATAGAGAGAGGAATTTTGGACAATTAGATGGAAACAATCAGAATTGCATTGAGTTTCCTCTCCACAAGCTGATCTCTGTTAAGCATTCAAGTGAAAGGATTCCCACGACTGATTGTGAAAATATTTTTACGCTACAGGCCTTATTGATGTCTAAAGGTGGCACGGTAGAGATGGCGATCCTGGTTGGGAAAAGAAAACTTCCTTGCCTCAACTTAGTAGTAATTGATAAACAAGGAAGAAATATTGAAAATGTGCATGTGTTTGTTTGATTCGTGAATTAAGTGGAGAGATCAGTGAATTGTTGTTGTCCTCTATAAGTTGCATTGTGAATTGCAAGTGGGAACAAAACAAGAGAAATAACTTGTTTTTTAAATGTTATTCAAGTGACATTTGAATGTTCAAGTGGACGCAGAATAGAAGAGGTAGGTAGAGCTTCCCTCAATCCAGGACATCTTATTGAGATTAGTTTTTTTTAAATTTTGTCGCACAATGTGGATTATTTCAAACAATGAAAATATGCATAGCATTTTACATTTTAGCTAATTTGGTTCCTGAAGATGCAAATACGCCCTACATACAAAACTCTTAATAAATGAAGTAAACATGAATAAAAAGCCAATATGACCAAAAGACAGGGTAGGTGAGGCATAGTGTAGCGTGAACTACGTCGGTTTGTTGTTCAGATGGATGGGGTTCGATCCTGGTTGACTGTTACCCTCCAAACTCAACTCTTTGGTGTAAAAAGTTAGCATTGATCTGCCCGTTCAATGCAAACAACCACCAAACCAATATATGCTATTGGCAACCAAAAAGTAGCAAGTAGTGGGAATATTCCTTCATGGAACATCCTTTATCATTGATGTGCTGACTCTTTAACAAACAATACCAAAAGACAGCAGAAAGATGACTCATTACAAGGGCCTGCATTTTGAATTTTTCGGCCAAAAATTTGATTTAAACTTGATCAAAGTAAAAAAATAGTGATCAAAACCATAAAGTAATTGCCTCCCATTTAGAAAAGAAGGTAAAAATCTTAATGCTTTGACTTGAAATATGGCAATGAAAAGTTAAAGAGTACATGGTTGAAGCAAAAAAAGGAGCCTTTACCTGTATAATTTTAAGCCGCAAATTGGGATTAAACTGAGATGCGCTAGCCGTTTTTCTTTAAATAATAAATAGAAATATATTCTAGAATACTGCAGACTCACATTACAGTGAATCCTTTGACCAGCGTAGAAAAGTTCATAATGTTGCGAGGAGTAATGTTTCAATAGCAACATAGCATTAAGAGTAATGAATTGAAATTAAGGCAGAATCCCACCTTTTTTTAAATGTTTTCAATAAAAGTTATATATTAATAATGTAATTAATAAAGCAATAATGTTTTAGGTATCTAACTTTATCCCTGGACCTACATTTATGTAATACAATAAAAGTAAAGTTGTTCCTCATTGAATTGTGACTCCAAAATGCCATGATGTCTTGGGGTATTTCAATCCAAACGTAAAAAGCCATTCAGAACACCATGTCTCCTCTCTTCTTAATCGGGCTCATTCATTGTTTAATCTTTTGACCTCAAGAAGCTCGTCCAGAGCTTGCAACTGACCTAGCTCTACTTGATTGAAACTGAAGAAGCAAGAGGAGAGAAGAGGAGCACCTCCTTCCAAGAACTACTGGCTTATCACAGACATGAACATTAAAGGGAGAGGAATTTTGGACAAATACATGGAAACAGTCAAAGTTTCATTGAGTTTCCTCTCCACAAGCTGATCTCTTTCTCTGTTACGCATTCAAGTGAAAGGATTCCCACAACTGATCGTCCAAATATTTTTACACTACAGGCCTATTTGCTGTTCAAGGGTTGCACGGTAGAGATGGCAATCCTGGCTTGCCTCAACTAGTTGATAAACAAGGACAAAATATTGGACTTGTGCATGTGTGTGTTTGATTCGTGAATTAAGTGGAAAGACCAGTGAATTGGCCTTTGCCGTTGTCCTCTGTAAGTTGCATTGGGAATTGCAAGTGGGAACAAAACGAGAGAAATATTTTTAAAAGAAATGTTATTCAATGTACACTACATTCGAACGCACAAGTGGACGCAAAAAAGAAGAGGTAGGTAAAGCTTCCATCAATCGTGGACATTTTATTGAGATTAGAAGGCTGCTTTACAGGGACTTCAAACACAACTCTGACCGTGTCTGTCCTCTTTTCAATTTGATTAGCCTTGCAGGATTGTTCTTGGGAACATTTTGAAGAGTAGAATTAAGTGTAAAGATAAATATTTTAGCAATGTTTGTTCTCTGTTTTCTTTAGAATTTTGCAAATTTTGTCACACAATGTAGAATATTTTAAACAGTAGAAAATTTGCATCGTATTGCGGCCAAAAACTTGACTCAATGAAAGTAATGGAGTAGCTTTTCACGTCAACCTTAAATGAATTTTGAATCGACAATTCAATCAGCTTTATTTTCCCCCCAAAAAATCTAAATATTGCCATTATCCCTGAAGAGGGATCGTTAAACGACTAGCCTCATTCTACTTTTTCCACTCATACCACTAAGGACAGGAAGTTTAGACGAATAAAACTATCAAATTAGACCAAAAAAGACAAATATAATTGCCTTATTAGACGAAAAAAGACAAATAAGATTGCCCAATTAAACAAAAGAAAACGAATAAAAGTTCGAAGAAGACGAAAAAACGAAGAAAAACTCACTAAAAATACGTAAAAAATGGAATCAATTTGCCCAAAAGGCGAATGAAACTACTTACTCATAAATAGAGCCCGGGAAAAAATGTTGGAAAAACATCCAAAAAATGTCATCAAAATGTCAGGAAAAATGGCAAAAAATGTTGAAATATAGGGCAAAAAGGGCAAAAAAAATTGAAATTTAGAGCAAAAAGAGCAAAAAAATGTTAAAAATTAGGGCAAAAAGTCAACGAAATGTGTGAGAAATGGGACTAGATGCGTGGAGGACTTGAGAAGACTACTTAAGACAGTGTGACCAGACATCTGAAGGAAATAATGCCGTCAAAACTCTAGCTTAAAAAACGGGAGGTTGCACTTCACATAGCGGGGTGTTTTTATAAACTAGACGTCAAAACAGTTTATGTTATAAGTCAGATAGCTCATTCATCAGACCCTTTGAAAGGCAATAGATATTAAAGTCTGAGTAAATAATGGCAACAGTGCCAACTTAAAACATAATTTACTCTACACATAGCTATTTAGCCCACGTAAAATAATCACGGAAACAAGGGTCACAAAGTTTCTGATGTGAACTTTTTCACAATAACAAAAAGAAACTTTAAGGGCACTTTTTCCCCTCTCCAAAGATTTTAATTGATTGGCATCGTAAAATGTGAAGCTGAACAATGACAATTTTAGCGGGAAATTTTGGCGGGAAATTTCAATCAAGCCTTCCTTTGATTAATTGGTCCCTCAGAACCGGTTTTGGGATGACATTTTTGAGCAAAAAGTACAAAAAATGTTAAGAAAATGTTGAAATTTTCCAAAAAAATGTCAAATAAAATTAAAATGTTATATTCACGTAAAATTGGCAAAAAATGTAAAAAAATATTTTTTATGTAAAAAAAAAATTCCCTAGCCCTACTCATAACTATGATAAAAAAGGAGACAAATTGAGTGCCTGTACAGACCGAAAAAGACGTTTAAACTGCTTTTACTGAACAGACAAAATGTATCTCCTTATTGACGGAAAAAATTGTCTACTTGTGCAAAAACGGCAAAATCTAGAAAATTTAAAACAGGAATAACCTAATGGGCAAGAATTATTCAGTGGTACATATGTCAAGTAAAAACAAAAGTTAGAAAATGCCTCCTTTAAGGAGAGTATACAGTAGAGTTATACATAATGTGAGAATTACAGATACATCAATTGTTCTCATGGCCAGAAAGCTTTTTAAACCCAACAGTAATCTTTCTTTTCCGTGTCTGGCGGGCAATGCTACGAGTCCAAGTTGATTTTTAAGTGTGGATTTTTTTGTTGGTGCAAAACCGGAATTGACAATCTCGTTAGTTTGGCTCACCCCCCAGTACATAACGTAAAATGACGGATTTTAGAAGCCTGCCCCGCTCAAAAAGGCAAATGTTCGACAACCAACCGAGAATTCTTCCAATTAGCACCTTTAATGAGACCAAACCCTTGTGCACTTTGCATGCTCGGCCACTTTTCCACCACAACCCTTCCAACGAACTTTGAGCTCGTTCAAAGTGAAAGCCTACGATTTAGTCTCGTGAAAGGTGTTAATTGGATCAAACATGATCGAAGATCGGACCAAAACAGGTTTTAATTTCGTTTGGCTATTCCCCAATTCGTTGCTCACCGTTCTCTCGCCGTGCTCTCGAGCTCGGCTTCCTGGTGCCAAGTTCTCGGGCTAAAGCCCTCGAACTTGTCACCCTGCAGCCGAGCTCTCGAGCAGGGCAAGATTTTCTAACCCCTCGATTTCTTGATTCCCATATTCCAAGGATTCACACAATCAATCAATTTATTTCCTTGGCTGAAGCTTTGACGTTGAACTTTCTTCGAAGTTATTTTTTGCGTGGAAATTAGAAAACAACGCGTAAAGAGCTTGAAAAAGACGAATAATATGCAAATAAGACGAAAAAAAATTCGCGACGAATAAAGGCTCAGAAGACGAATAGTTTTTTTTCGTTTCAAGTTCCTGTCCCTACTTATCATGCTCACTTCTCCCGCTTCCTTCTCGCACTTACTTCTCGCACTTACTTCTCCCGCTTACTTCTCCCACTTACTTCTACTACTTACTTCTCCCACTTACTTCTCCCACTTTCTTCTCCCACTTACTTCTCCCACTTACTTCTCCCACTTACTTCTCCCACTTACTTCTCCCACTTACTTCTCCCGCTTACTTCTCCCCACCCAAAAACCCCTGTTCCCACATGGGCCCCGTAAAGCTTGTTGTCACTAATATTTTCCCGGTAGAAAATGCTACATTCTCCCAGGGGAGGGTAAGAATCCAGAACCAAAAGAAAGTACTGCTTATACCAGGGGGTTCCACTTTCCGTAACGGAAATCTATCACTCCAGCGGCGAAATCTGCTTTTTTACAAAGATTACCCAACCTTTGCATTTCCAAATGAATGGAATAAATTCAACGCAACAGACCCTATTTTAGCGCAAAAGCAAGTTACAAAGCGACAAGGCTTCTTCCTTAAAAAATACTCAAATAAGCCTTGCAACGGCAAGGGTTGCTTTACTTGCTTACAAAACACGTAGTCGTTCGATTTTTTTTCCGTCTTGTAAATTCTTGTTTTACACCAAAAAGGATAACATCAAAACCTGGTATTGATATCACCCAAATCCTGAATATGGTCCAACGCAACAGAATAGTATTGTGACTTAAATTCTCGTATAAAGTTTCCCTTTCTTGACTTAAAAATTTCAAGTTTTGGAAATCTTATCTCTCGTCCTTTTCCTCTTTTCTCTTTTGTGTTTCAGATTGGCTCCTGTCACACCACACATATCTCTACCATTTCCTTGCCCAGGTTCTGGAGAAAACAAGCAAAAGCTTATCCAGAATCTGAGGAATATATGTTTTTGTTCGAACAACTGAGCGAACAAAATTATCATTCCTGAATAAAAAATCATCATAGGAGTCGATTAATTTTATGACTAAAAGTAGTTTTTTTCGTGAGCCAACTTTGAGGACCAATCTAGTAGCTAAACTGTCACTAAGGATATGCTTAAAGCTCTACTTAAAGCCAGCTAAACCTAATGTTGCCAAATCTCACTCTTGGTTTCACCGCTCGGACATTCAAATTTAGCTCTAAAGAGCTAAATATGGTCAATTATGTGGGGTTTGGCAACCCTGTCATTTGTCACGGTTTTCGTCATGCATGCTTTTCAAAACATGATTTTGTGGCGGCTACTTGATTCATCGTTATGTGATCGTGGCCTTTACATTTTGCGATGCCCAAAACGGACTTGGAAGGCCACCTGATGGCCGTTAGTCATGTGTTCTACCTCCAAAGTCACAAATGCTGTTTTCTTCGGATCCAAGACTCGGAGAATGTGGAACATCTCGTCATGATTCCTTTGGAGATCAAGCCACTTTTGTTGCATCTCCAAAATGGATTGGATCTGCCCGGAAATGGGATCAAATTATCCCGTCTTTCTCGGGTCTCCTCTCGAGGAATCCTCAAGGTTACTAAAAACTCGTCTTGGACTTTCACGTCGAAGTTTAAAGCCGGATTGGGTGTGGTCAACGAAGGGATCGTCACGGATGATGCCCATGCCATTTCCGGGGTTTATCGACTCAATAAGGAGGTGATTTTGATCACGACTTGGTTGTGCTATATCACCAATATGGGACAATTTGCTCGGGGACAAACGGTTTTGGTGTGTAATGCCCATTTGATTCGGGATCCTGACTTTGGTTTGATACTGATTGCTTGTGCTAAATCCATGGTGATCTTGAAAGACCAACAAAAATCGTCGGTTCACGATAAGGAGGTCACGGGTCAGTTTGTCAAAGATTCCATTGTGAATCTAACGCTCAAGTTGGACTTGAAGTATTCCGATATTCTTCGGCTTCTTCAATGGCGGGATCTTTTGACCAAACAATTTCCAAACGCCAATTTCACACTGATATCCGCCGAGGATGAAAATCCGTTGGAACCGATTATGCATATTCTCAACCGTCCCAAAACTAACCGATTACTGATCCATGAGTATTTGGACCACGAGCATCGGTGCTTTATGAAAACGAAATCGCTATCGAGCCCAATTTTAATTTCATCCCATGCTATTCATGAATCCGAGCGGAAATTCCGTAGTGAGCTAAAGGAAGAACAATCGATCCGAAAATCATGTTATCTCAATTTACCGAACCTAACTCTCGACTATTGTTCTCGGTTGTATATTTGCACGCGTGTACTTATCGGATCGCTCCGTTTCCATTCAGGATTGGCTCGAGTGGTGCTCGAGGATTCCACAGGATTTCTTCCAATTTGCGTCAAAGGAAACACAGATCAACTACTCAACCGAATCGTTATGATCTCAAAGTATTCAGTGATATTGGAGTGGTTTTGTCTCCCCAATGAGGAAGAATCTCAATTCCTCTATGTTATGTGCCGAAACTCGGATGTATCGCTCTTCATGGAGTTTTCTAGTTCATACTCTAAATCCGAATTAGATGCGTGTTCCGCCTTCCCGATTCGAAATCTGTCGGATCCGATATTTGTGGCAGGTGAATTTTATATATTCGTGCAATCCTTGACGGAATATTTGAAGATCCCGGTGAGGGCGTTATCCCAATCGGATATTTGTCCAGGAAGTGTCCTTCAAATTCCCAATGAATACGATTCTAAATCAGAGCCCTCATCTGTGATATCCTCCTTGTCCGGATGTTTTGGATTCGGAACAGCCTATAATTCCTTGGCAATTTCCAATGTTCGAACGTTCCTTCCCAAAGGAGAGGGTCAAATTGGTGTCGACCGATTGCTCAGTGACCTGAGCGATTCGTTTGATATTGCAGATCTCACTGCCATTCCTTTCATGGAGATGATTTCCATCTCAGGTATCGTTCACGAACGATGGATGGAAAATACGCTTTATCCCAAAGATGATAAGATATGCCGTGACTCCAAACTGGAGCCCTTTGTGCCTAACCTCTATAATTTACAATTGAAGCTTAGTCCATCGGTTTCGGATGCATCAATATCTTCGATATCCCTATACGTCATGAACTGGTCAGCTCATGTCTATCCCATTGGAATTCTTCCCAAGCGCTTGATTCGCGTGGATAACGTGGTCAAGATCAATTCCCGGAAAGGCAATCCCTATTTCGTGACGACGGCTTTTTCTAGATTTCGCGTGCTCCAAAAACCGGAAACCAAAGATGAAGCATTGGGCTTGATGAATCTTTGTGATGGGATCGAATCGAAACGACACTTTCGATGTGTGGTCAACCTAGTCAGTATTCTGAAACTTTCCATCACAGCCAAATGTGATGCTTGTGGGATGACAACTCAACAAGGAATTTGCTCGTTCGTGGGATGTCATAACCAGAGTGGGAAAACAATCTTAGCCTTCAAAGGTCAATTCAACGTGGAGGATGGCACCGGTAGAGTGAACTTGTTCTTTAACGACTTGAAGGTGGATGTAGTGAAAAGGATTCTTGGCCTGAACTCTGAGCTTTGGAGCGAGATCGAAGAGCAGGTACAAGTCCGTGGTGAATTGGTTCACTTCCAAGGAGGCAAGGATCTAGAGAGGGATGCCAATGTTCTCCATTTGCTTTGCTCTCTCATCAATCATACCCATATCTTTCAACTGGAATGTCATTGTCGACATTTTCCGGGGAACAATCGCGATGACGAGTTTCTTTCCCTGTTCTCCACGGAAGTGTCAATCAAGTGATCCGAAATGACATATCTTACAAAGAAGTATGTGAATGATGTTTTTGTTGGGTATGGTATTACAAGAATTTTATAAATGGAACAAAGATGTTAGAATTGTGTAAAGGAGATGAAGAAGTAGTGAAAAGATTTGTTATTGATCTCAAAAAAACCATATGATCTCGAATATACTGAGCCCGTATTCTTGTTTTGCTCTTCATCCGACGAGTCGCTGAATTAGAAACTAATTACTGTAGAGGATAGGAGTTGGGAAGGGTAGTTCTTTTTAATTCAGGTGTCGTCAGAGGTCAAATCCAAGTGTCTGAGTGCGTTCAAGCTCGTTTCCGAGGTCGAGATCTTCCTCATCGCTTGGCTGAGCACTTGCTTACTGTTGGGTGTAAGCACAGTTCCCAGTTTTGACAAAAGCTGCTCCACATTCGTATTCGTGGTTCTGGTATTTTTGTCGGTCCCAAGATTCTTTGACTTCAAGAACGGATGGTTCAAAAGCTCAGCGACGGAGGCACGATCTCGTGGATCTCGCATTAGACAACGTCTAATCACATCCACGAGGAGCGGATCATGACCATCGGTGGGAAATGGAATCTTGTATTCGGGATCGGTGATGGCTCGAAACTTGTCCAAAGGTCGTCGGAAGTGGCCAAAGGGCATTTTCTTGTAGGTCAAGTTGTACAGAATGCAACCCAACGACCACACATCAGATTTGCGACTGATCTTGATGCACTGCTGATCTTCATCGTCGTCGTTATCGTCCACTGGCCCAGATTGGATGGCCTCGGGCGACATGAAATTGAAGGTGCCCATTTGGCTCTCTTTGACCACGCTCGTTTTGTCACTTTGAACCGAGGAGGCGATCCCGAAATCGATGAGTTTGAGGGTACCCGCCACCAGGATGAAATTGGCCGGCTTCAGGTCTGAATGGATGATTCCGGCCTCGTGAATCACTTGCACGGCATCGAGCATTTCATTCCAGTAGAACTTGATCTTGAGCTCCGTGATCTCGTGATTGGCCGAGATACGCTTGATCAAAGTGGACAGATCCGTCTCGCCGCGTTCCATCACAATGAAGAGCTTGCCCTCTTGGGCACGATACTCATAATCGAACATGCGCACAATCCGATGATGACCCTGGAGCTTCTCCAGCATATTAATCTCATTCAAATAACCGCGGGCTTGCGCTTCATCCGCTTCGGAGAGGTCCACGATCTTGATGGCTTTTAAATTGCGTTCTTCGTCGAACACCTCATACACCTACAACAAGAATGCACTCGTGTGAGGCCAACTTTACTTTGTCACTGGCCGATATACTAACCTGTGATGACCCTCCCTTGCCCAACACTGTGAGTAAGGCGTATTTCTTGCCCTTGATCATGATCCATTTCATTATCAAACTATCCGGATTGTGATGATCTTGGCTGAATGAACTCTGCGAAGACGAGGAGGAAGTAGAAGGCGTGGTTACTTCCGGCACTTGCGGCAAGCGCGACGCGGACGACGAATAAAATCGCTCTTTGGGCGTGTTGGCCAAGGTTCTCAGAGGCGGTTCCGACAACTCGGGTCCACTAGCGTGTCGTTCAGACCCACCGCCTCGATGGCCAAACACGGAACGCCCACCCGGATTCGTGGGTGTGGGCTGAAAGGGCGGCAAAGGAATGGGTCGATGCGGCCGATGGGATGCGGGCTTGTGACCGGAATTGGCCGTGGAAGGCGTGGTCCCGAAATACCGCTGGGGCATGGGCGTGACTCGCTCGGGATGCGAACCACCCGCACTGTGATTGGATTGCTCGGAAAAAGCCAATCGCTGCGGCATCTGAAAGATACAAAATAGAAAAAAAACTTTACGGGCTCTCTTTATGAAAGGCGTGAGGATCCCGCGGAACGGGAACGTACGTAGGCCGTGGTGATCTTGCCCATTCTTCTTTCGTGTCTACGCGTGGAAGCCATCATGGCTCGTAAATCGAAGGAGCCCGATTGCGTGGTGGTGTTGTCCTCGGTGGTCACCAACGACGACGATGCCGACGAGGATACGGGCACTTCCAGAAACGCCCCCGACATGGTTAGGATGGGTTGATAGGCCTCGCACACGGAGGTCCCGGATCATCCACTGCCAAAGGAAGGTCACTTGTTTTTTTTTCTTCACTGGTTTATTTGTCGTCGGTTGGTTCGTTGATCGGCGCCATCGTTTGAGTGAAAGAGAAGAAATAGGGAGGCAAGCAAGCAAGCAAGGAAAGAAGGAGGGTCGAATAACAAAGCGCAGGGTGACGGACGGAACACAAGGAAGATGTCTGTGAGTTACTATTTTTTGATTACTTCATACTGTAATCTGAGAAAAAGCAAGTAGGGAACGGAAAGGGTATGGAAAGAGGACAAAACTGCAACCTGATATTGATTCCCTAATCTGAGATTTTACCCTCCCGACCATTTACAAGATTTGTTTTACAAACAGCTTGCCATGAGATTCTTTATTAAGAACGAGAAACTTTTTGAGTTGAAGTAAGCATATTCAATATTTAGTAGGATTAATATCATATGGTGGACAGCCACATCTGACAGGAGTCCACTGATTGTTAGTTTGCGATGAACAATAAAATTAAATTTTAACGTAAATATCCACCGGAATTTCGTTTAAGTACTCTTTCAGTCCATTAAATGAAATACATAATGACGACAAATTTTAACCAAAACCGGAGAAAACGCAAATTTGTGAAGAAAAATAAGTCAGGTTGAGTAATTCACTTCACCGAAAGGAATGTTGTGTTCCTTTCAGACGTTTCGGAGCACAGCAACTATATTGTAGACTTTTTAGTTTCATTTCCATTTTATTTTTGTATATTTGCGATTTATATCGTGCTCTTTAAATTCGCTTTGTAAAAGGCGATTTTTCATCGTGCCGAAACTTTCTCAAGTTGTACACTAAACCGCAACGATTCCCGATCCTTGGTAAAGAAAAAAACGTCATGCGTATTTTTTTGTAACATGTACCTAATATGGTAAGTATAATAATATGACATTTTATAAAAGTAAATTTCTTTTGCCGAAGCGTTTAAGTTGTAGTTATGATTTATTCTTTGTGGCTGTGATCAGAAACTCAAAGAGCAATTTTATTAGATCTTCAATAGAAATAAAATTTGACTAACTAACAAAACAACATGACACCAAGTATGACGTAAGTTTGTTTCGTGATTGACCCACATCAAAAAATATAAAAAGTGACGCGTCACGACTGGTTTGTGATCCTTCGAGTAAAAGTTTCAACGAAATGCGGGTCCCTAAGCAGTCCTCAGGCCATATATAATCATTGGATAATCTTCGGGGCACTTTCACAGCGTTTCGATGCAATCTTTGGGTTTGACGCCCTACGGACAAAGATCAGACCATCACCACGTGAATACTTGATCCATCAAATCGTGCTAACCCTTTTTCTTTTACCTGATATTTTCGACAGACTTCCTTGAGCAGGTTCTTCAGTATCATCTTTTGATTGTCTTGACTCCCATTGAGCACAATGGTCGGTATGAATGTAACCCGAGGTCTCAACGAATGGGTATCATCTCCCACCACAGCCAACATTTTCTGACCTTCTTTCCCCCGGGCACAAGCCTCAATGGGACTCCACTCGATATCCAACTGACTAGCACACTACCTCAACAGGAATAAAATGCCTAAAATAGTATTACCAAGAGGATAATTCAATACTAGATTTGTGGGCTCACGCTTTGACCAGCTTGCATGGGATCGTAATTATCGCCCATCATGCAATTGATGTACTCCACAAGCTTGGCGGACTCCGATATGTAATGCAAGGCGCACGTGTGAATCATGTTTCCCAGACATTCATTGGGACCATGCTGGCATTGGAACATAAAACCTCCATCGCTGGCATGATGCTGAATTCGAGAAAATCGTTATCGAGCGTGATCTCGCCTACTTGGGTGTTCATCTTACCGAGGCTTTGCCGTAAGGTTTGTACTGGATGTCCATAATGGATCCTATCCGTTGCCAAGTAGGATAGAGCTGTTTCAGGACGAAATATCGACTGTCCGGACACAGGACCTCGTAGTAAACCTCCACAACCACTTTCCCACTCTAAAAAAGCAAGATACAAACGTTTGTATTGACCAATACGATCGGTATAGGACTGATCTCGTCGTGTGTCACTTTTGGCACAGATGTCGTGGTTAAAGCGGAAAGAATCAGCGGTAAGTGGGTGGTGGTGACGGTGGTGGGTGTGTCACTTGTATCGCTCTGTAAACTGGGGGTGGTTTCCTCTCTAGTCTGACGGGGAGTTTTGTAGGAAGTCAATAGAGCCAAAAGATACGTGATATTTAACGAGAGAAACAACATGATCAACTGGCAATGATCGAAGTTTCTGTTTGGGGCATGGTGCCTAGGCCAACGTACATGGAGCAATAGAACATTGTCACTTCAATTGAATGAACCGGATTGGAGGAAGTCATTGAAGCTCATTGAAAAGCATCTTATTAAGGAAACACTGAGAGGGGGAAATGTCAGGAAGTATTATCCGTTAGGCTCGAAATGAGCAACAACATTTTCATGAACTACTGTCCTGACGAAAATTTGCTTAATGCTTGGTGACATAAATCAATATCCATTCAACAGTTGAATGTCATCGCTTTCATTATTAACGATGGAAGAGGGCGTAATTGTGGCAATTTCTGTGCAATTAACTTGTTAGATCTCAGACCTTTTGGAAAAGAAGCAGGGCATTTGTAATGGAATTACTAGAGACAAAATTAGTCACTCGCATTAAACAATAAAAAAAAAATCAGAAGTGGCAAAATATTTATTTAAAAAAAACACTTGCCCGTAAGCATACCAAAGCACTTCATTTTCAATCAAATTTGAAAATTAAACAAAAGGCTTCAAATTTGGCCGGAACATTGTTTCCGGTTTTTCTAATTTAATTATGACATTCTATTACAACGTTTACAGAAATGTTAGGTAATCAAATGCATACTACAAAGAAACAAGAAAAAGAAAATGTTATATTGATCAGTCATTTCCGAAACTCTACCGTATGTTTTCTTGAAGACAAATATAGCAGGGATTTTTTCTTGCCAATCTAGCTTGCCATATTTTTCATTACTCCCGCTTTATGGCTAAAACTAGAGCTTAAGCTAAAACAACAGTTTTTTGCCAGAGCATGCAAAGCAATCCTTTCTTTATGGAATCCAAGAGCCATGAATTTCAAATTTTGCGGCATGGAATTCTTAGCAGACATCAGGAACATAAAGATGCTTAATCTAAAGATTTACAGGAACATAGAAAGAAAGCTTTTTTCAAAGACAATCATCATCATTCATCCTCCTGTTCTTGAATAATACCTGATTGCCGCGTTGCAACAAGGCTTGTTGAGCCACGTTCTCGCCCAAATGCGAGTACAACACCCACAAGGTCAACAAGAAGATGACCAAGGCGATCACGCGAAAGGCGTACCCTCGCACGCCCATTGATCTGGCCATGGGCACCTTTTTCGAGCTAGGAGCCGTGAGCAAGGTCAACGAAGAAGTCATGGGAACGCAAATATCAGGCCAAGAGTTTCACGAGATCGGGGAAGGGAGAGAGAGAGAGAAAAAACAAGAGCCATGCAACAGTCATGCATGCACCCGCATGAATTTCGCCCTGATTAGCGATCGAAGTTTTGGTTTGGTTTCTTCCACACGATCAAAGAACAACAACGAACACCGGGACTTTGAGGCATGGAGTACTATCAAATCTCCTTCAAGATACGGTTATTTTGTCGACCCGTCGTCTTGATAAGAAAGTAGAACTCTGTTACAAGAACACACGAACTTTTCCTCTGCATCTGTCAGTCAATCGTCAAAAAAAAGGTGACGAAGGAACGAACTACTGCAGTTTTATAACAAGCAGCCTTTGTTGCGTCCGCCTGGCCAAATTTTATGGCGCGGGTGTGCTTTAAGATTGACAACGTTCCAAATGTAGAAAGCCCGTCAGGTTTTTTCACATACCTCAGCCAGACTTTCAAAGTCCACGCCAAAGGTTGTTTGGTCAAACTTCGAATCCAACAAACCTCAACAAACAAGAATGTGGTTACCTAGTGATGGGAGGCAAACAAGAGCTTGGGCAAGCGGTCCGGTACAGTACCTTGGACTTGCCGAAACTTGGGTCTACTTGGGTGCCTGTACAAGTATTTTTCCCACCTTACAGGTTTGCCAAATTTGCTAGGAATGAAGACTACACCTTCGGCATCAGAATTTCAATTAACCAGAAAGTTTCAGCGAAATAGGGCCCATGCCCTTGTTAGGATGGATTTTTAGATGAAAATACACAATTCAAAGCTTATGTATCGAGAAATGCAAAAGCTTTTGAGAATATTTCAAAAAAAAAAGCATTATTTTGGCATCTTATATTTTTTTCTAGCAACTCTGATTGACCGAGCTTGTTCCCAAGTGGGGTTGACTGTTAAATCTCATTCTTGATTGGCCCGAAAAGTGTTTTCATGTGTGACTTAGAACGGAAACTAAAGAAAAAACATGGTTTTGCAAATGCTATCCAAATCAAAATATTTTTTGTTTCACTTCCACTGTTTATTGCTAAATTATTAAGGTCAAAAGATCATCGAAAATGCAACTTGACATGCTTTTCTTCTAAGTCACACTGCAAGCATCTTAACTCTTCAAAGAGCAACTGCCGGCAACTGCATCTTCCAATGTTCCTTGAGCTTGCCAAGTGTATTGGTGTATTGCCCAAGTAATGCTTGTCAACAACTTGTGCTTGGGGTGTTTGTGATGACTCATTACTTGCCCAAGTCACATCACTAGGTTACCAGTATCATTAATCTATTTTTGGACATTGTTATCTGAAAAAAAGAGTGTTTCTAACCGAAATGTGATTAAATCAAAAGTGAGTTCTCTAGCTTTGAAATAACATTTGATTGAATTAGACACGTGATTTTATTTGAAACTCTCAGGGCGTGTTTTCATCTTTAGAAGAGCTTGAAAACCAACCTTCTATATTTAAAAGCCATGCTATGGCTTAAAAATATTCAAAGACCTAATCCATCCATTTATAATTAATGTTTGAGGTAATCTTCCATCAACAAGTCGTCGAACCTTCAATAATGAACCTGATTTAGTTACTACCAAATCGGTCACCTTGATCTCTTTTGTTTTGAAAGTATTCTCTTGAATGAACGCGCGGCGCTCAGAAGATTGTGTTCCCAATCATATCCAGATCGAGAGTGTTCCCCTGTTCCTTCCATGGCCTCCAACCTCGGTGGAACCGTGCTCGAGGCTCTAAAATCCGTACGATGTCCCGGAATTGAGGCCTGGACCCCGGATGATCTGGATTGGCTGGGCTCAACCTCGGGAGAAACCCAATCTTTTTTAACATGGCTCACTCAAAGTTTAGAGCCGGAAATGGCCTTGACCGCCGAAGAATTGGAGGCTTGGCACCGACTTCAGACCGATCGATCGGAAGATATCTTGCAGGGCGAGCTTTTGGAAGAGGCATTGGCCTCGTTTGCCACCTCAGAAAAGGCTCGTGAGGACGCCATGAGTTTGACTGAGCTCCAATCCGAAGTGGAACGACTTCAGGAACAATTGGACCTTCAATCGGCCACTTTGGAAGGTCTGGAAGGGGTCTCGGGTGGATTAAGAGGACAGCAGACCCAATTGGGCGTGGCTTTGCCCGAGTTAACGCCTTTGATGGAGAAGGAAGCGCGAATCGTGCGACAAAAGCAAGATCAAATCATGAACCTTAATGAGGAGTACAATGAAACCTTAGATGAACTTTTGCAAGCCATTCAAGCGATTATGGAGAGACTTGGCACTTTTCGGGACCGGGAAAAAGAGAGGCCCATGTAAGTTTAATAGGAAACCTGGTAACAAGAACGGGTGATAGTCTTGTTTTTACAGGCTACTGAGCGAAATGGATTTGAAAGCGTTACGAGCGAATGATGAGCGTTGGATGAAAGAGTTGGAGGACACTTTCGGGCAACTGTTCAGTTGTCCGAGAAGCGATAGAAGCGAGGAAGACGAAGAATACGTGGTCAAAGAGCTCAGTCGGCTCAAGGATGGTTTAGAGATCGGACAGAGGCACCAATGGATCGCAGAGGCCAAATTGGAAGGCCAAAATGCCTCGTTGCGACATTTGAAAACGCTCCACCGCCAACTCACGCAGGTTTAAAAGCCTTTGAGCATGCCAGATTTATTTTGCATCCAAGCTAAAATCTGTCTGCAATGCGGTCATCTTTTACAGGGTCAGTTAAATACAGATGTGGACGAATTAGAGAAAAGAGCCACCGAGTTGGAGCGCAAAATCACTTTGCTACAATCTGATATTAACTCGTTAAAGAGGGAACAACTTGTGCCTTTGGCCGAGAACCACGCCCAATTAGAAGTGGAAAAAGTGATTGCCATCGACCTTCAGGTGAGGGATTTTCATTGAAACATCGTTCAATGTGACGCTTCCAAGTCTAAAATATTCGTCCGTTTTTGCACCTCTCTCAGAACAAGTGCTTCGAGTCGGAGTTTAATTTCAAGAAATTGGAGGAATTCCAAGCATTCCTTGTGTCCCAGCGTGCTCTTCAGACTGGCCTCAGTGGTCTCTTGGAAATGGAGAAGGGCCAGTTGTCTCGATTCCGGGAGCAATTCTTGCAAATCATTTCCCAGATGAAAGTCCTCGCCCGAGATTTGGAACAGGAGATGACGGCCTTGGAGAATTTGAGCCTTTTCGAAATGGAACAGGCCAAGGATCAGATCCATGGTCAAGATCACGTCATGAACTCTCTATTGAGTGTTTTCAATGAAAAATGTGAGACATCAAGTGCCAGCTAGGTGAATGGATTAATTTGACGATTCTTTTCTAAACCACTTAGGTCATATGGGCGAATGGAGGGAAAGGGATTTACTCCAGGCAGTTCAAAAACTACGAACTGCGATTCAGAACAAGGAAGAGACGAAAAGTCTGATGGAACGGGAATTGGTTGACCAGCAAGACCAATTAAATACCGGTTTGCCTAAGCTCGAAAAACTCATCAACTTGGGTAATGGTGGAATTGCAATAGCAATTCATGGAAATGGGTTTGCTTTGAATTCGACTAACTAGTTTCTATTGCATTCAATTTTAGACGGCTGGAAACATGGATGTTTAACTAATCCCCAGATTTTGAGGCAACTCCATTCGTTACAACAAGGCATGAAAGGCTTCGAGTTGTCCGTGAAAGAATCCCTTTCCCAATGGGAGAAGGAAAACAGGGCCATTAAGCATGACCCACACTTATACACACAGAAGCGACTTTGGATTGATTTCCTGACTAATCCCAAACTCCTACAGGCAAATGTGGATGCCATGGTCAAAAAGGCAAAATAAAATAACCAAAAATAAAACATAAACTTACCGAGGTGTTTCTGACATGAATCAAATTTTCCTGACGATTGGACAGAGATCCGTTATCCACGTTATCGATTCGAATTCTTTCGTAAACGTGATTGGGGTTGCTTTTGAGCCATGGAGAACACTGAGTCAATTGGAACCAGAATGAGAGGGCCAACATTGGCGTGATCCTCTTCATCTCACAATCTAGGAAATAGTTAGAAACGGCGAGGGTTTCGTTTCAGATTACCAATTATCTTATTTGGAAAGGGAGCACCACCACTGTCTGTTTAGAGCAATAAAGGTCAATTGAGTCGAGCAACACTTCTTTTCCAGCAGACCAAGAGGATCAAGTCTCAAATTGCCTTTTCAGAGTTTATTCGGAGGCGACAAAGGGACATAAAATACACTGCCGCGTTTCACAGAAACAACACACTACAAGCCTCCTGTAAAATTCGCTTTAAACAATTGGCGTTGGCAATAGAAGATTTTTTATTGCATTATTTGCTTTGGTTTATGAAGAAGATCTAAAAGAAAAAGTGGAATATGATTGATGATTTCCAATCTTGTTTTGGAAGACACTTTAGATATATCTTTGGGAACCTGAGCTTTCGACTGGTGTGTTCCTTCTCGAGGAAATCTCGTTCCACTCGGAGAAACAGAAGCCAAAGAGCGCTCGAGAAAGGGACAGACACTCATAGAAAGAAAAGACTAGTTCTGGCTCAGAAAATCGCGGAGAGAAATTTAATGAAAAACAAAATCATGAGTTTTTGTGTTCTCGGCTCGAAAATTAAAGACTCCGCACTTTTCGTAATGCTTTCTTTCTTAAGATGGGCCTGGGTACAAGACCAACGTCAGTAATGAATTCATTTGAAAGTAACTTTGACCGGTAAAAATGACTTTGCTCATTTCAAACCTGTGGTACAACTTGAAAGGATATGAGATGGAATGGACAGAATTGTACAACGAAAGGAACCATTGATTCTAACAAAAATAATTGCCTTCCTTACTTGATGTTGACAAGAACTTAGACAATTAAAAAAAATGTTAACGAAAACAAGTGTGCATTTTTAGTTTGGAGACTGGTGCTTATCACTAACGACGGTCAAAAAGTGCTTAAAAACTAGCAGAAAGTGCAACTAAACGTGTTAAAAAATGGCTAAAAGTGCAACATAAAGTGCAAAAAAATCTGAAATTGTCCCCCTTTACGAGGATATAAATTTCTTTTAATGTTAGTTTTTGATACCCATTTCCTAAATGTTAAAATAATACTGGCAGCATCTTGGGACATATCAAACAGTGTTTACAATAGTGTTGCCTAATACCTTAACACACATTACACATGCCATGTGTTATAATTGGGCGTGACTTTAGACGAATAAACTATTTCGTATTTTTCATCTTTTTTCGTGGCGAAATTTTTTTCGTCTAATTTGGATTTTATACGTATTTTTTTATCTAATCGGGCAATTTTATTCGTCTTTTCCGTTTAATCGGCCAAAAACTTGGATTTTCAAGCTCTTTGAGCGTCGTTTTCAATATTCCAAGCAAATGATAACTTCAAAGAAAGTTCAACACCAAAGCTTCAGGCAAAGTAAAAGTTTGATTGTTAGTTGCGGTTTTGCATCAACAAAATACAATCCACACTTATGAATTAATTTGTACTACTCGTAGTGTTGCCCAACAGACACAGAAAGAAAACTAAAAAAGAAAGAAAAGGGTTGAAAAAGCTTTCTGGCCATGAGAACAATAAATGTATCTAAATCTGACTTCAGCTCTACAGAAAAACGCTCCTTGAAAAGAGGCATTTTTGAACTCTTGGTTTTTATTTGATATTTGTACTACCGAAAATCTCTTGCCCATTAATTACATCCTTTTTTTCCAGATTTTTGGCGTTTTTGCACAAGCAGACAGATTTTTCCTCGGTTTCGTCTGTTTTGTGGGAGCAGTTTAAAAAGTCTATTTTCGTCTGTACGGGCACTTAATTTGTCTTCTTTCTTATGAAACAGTTTCATTCGCCTTTTTGGGAAATTGATTCGATTTTTACGTCATATAAGTAAGATTTTTTTCGTTTTTTTTTGTCTTATGGGAACATTTATTCGTTTATTTTTCGTTTAATTGGTCAATTTTATTCGTCTTTCTTTTGCTTAATTTGACAGTTTTATTCGTCTAAACATCCTGTCCCTAGTTATAATTATTAGCAGCCCTGTTTACTATTTTATCCCTCTTTATAATAAGGTAAAAATAAATCCTTTGTTAGCTTCTTTCAAATTTTATATTATGATTCATTGTTCAATCTTTGTTAGTGTTACCAATGTGAGACCAAAATGGGCACATTTAGAAACTAAAAGGTCAAAATAAGCAAGGGAAAAATAGATCCCAGCCAGAACCAGAAGTAATTGATGGACCAAAGAACTTATTCTGACTAAAATTTGGTGGTGCAGACAGCCTAAAAAATTCAAGTTGTTGATGGCTATGGAGAGCAATTCGTTTTTACTACATGCTCTAAACTTTTGTTTCATAGATTTATAAAATTTCAAATAACAATTTAACGGCAAACCATCAAGCTGACGTGTAAGTTTTCACATCACACCTGAATGCCGAGCCAATTATTAAACATATTTTAGTGTAGGGTAGGTCAATTCTGGTCTAAATCAACGATTCTTTGCCTATTTTTTTTGACTATCAAGAGTTAATTCATACCCTGTGGAAGTATGAACAATCTACATTCAAAGTCTATGTTGGGTCGGAAACCGAGATATACTCTATTCTAAAGTTGAGAATTGACTGCTCTCTATATTCTTCTTAAAGGTACATGATTACAATCAGGAAATAGGTTAATGCGTTAATTCGAGGTACTATTGAGTACACCGTCAATAGAAGAATGTCCGTACAATCTAAAAAGTGATAGTTACAAAATTTCAAAAAATGACATTACAAATTATAAATTCAATAATGTTTATTGGTTGCCTGTATGAATTTTAAAATGGTTTACTTGTGTTTCTATATGTAACAAATACATTGGAGCTAGTCCAAATGGAATATTGGACAAAAATTTAAAAAAAAACATTATTAAAGTCGCTATTCATTATCAGGCAAAAAGATCTTTCAAATTTGTCTAAAATCACTATTTTGAATTTGCGACAAGATTTGGCCACTATTTTGGTCATTGTTTAAGGAAATTTTGATATTGAAATCTGTTTAGAGATTATGCAGATTAGAGAAGAGAAACAACCGTCCACTCGAGTAAATTGCACATCCCTAGTTTGTTTCTCATCCGCAGTGTCTACAAATTGCTTGAAAAGAAAAGCGCCGAAAACTGGTAAAAGGCGTGAAGTTTGGCAAAAAATTCTCAAGAAGTGCAATAATATGGATTGATAAATACATTTTTTATTTGAAAAAAAAAAAAACCCAAATGCCTGTGAATTTGTTTTTCACGTAAAATGATAGGCAATTTTTGAGCTTCGACGTTCACTTTTTATTCATTCCCAAATCAACATAAAGGAAACTTTGTATCTTTATGTGTAAAAAAGTAGCATCATTTTTCTGACAATTTTCCCATGGTATAATGTCATTTGATCTTTTTTCAAACTTGAAGCAATTTTATTTGTCTTGGACAAGTGAGATAAGGGTCTGCTTTTTTTCAGACTCAATAACAACAGTTAACACAACCCAAGCTTCTAAGTTTCAAGGCTTAGGTATCAGGAGAATCGTGCCAAGTAAAATGATTCGAGTTTAATCTTGGTGATTTGGGAGAGGTCTATCCATTGTGACAGGCAAGATAAGAACGATGAAACGTGGAAGTTAAGAAGAATGGCAATGACTCGTTATAACTTAGAGGTGTCCTTGACTTGGAAAGATCAGTTAAAATAAACAGAAATTTGCAATCACTTCAGGTTTGCTCTGTTCTGGCGTGAGAAGGAAGTCTCTCATTCACCATTTTATTCATCACGAGAAACCTGGCGAAAAGGGCATGGAATAGAAAATACAGTTTAAAACGGATATTGACAATGCCACCGAATTCAAGCTTATTTTCGGTGAGGTGATCTTGAGCACTCTTTTTGTTCTCTCGTCAATTTCACTTTGTCCGTGAACTTTACGTTACTAATCCCTTAGTTGTTATTTTGATTAACAGGCAATAACTAAAAACTTGCAAGTGTTGAGTAGTAAGTTTCAATTTTGGTGCGGAAAGCGCACAGCGCCAAATCGTGATTTTAAGCGCCAGCAAAGGCAAACAGCTCAAGATATGGAGACTCTGCTCGCCCCTCCTACACAGGAATCCCTTATTCCCGAGGAAGATCTCTCACAGGTCTCCCTGGCGTCTCGATCGCGGGCTCCCGCCTCCCTTGCTCGTGGAGAGGAGCTAGCAAGGAGGATCGCGAGAACCACCATCATCCATGACCACCTGCCTGACGGCCTCAAAATTGACGGACTCTCTCCGACTCTCCGAAGAAGTTGTTGCCTCCTTGTCTTCAGCGAAAACCCCAGTTTCTCCTGAACACTCTGCTAATCAGGGTTGCCTAGGGACCCTCAGCTTGGCCATTTTTTCTCAGAAGCGGTCGAATTTGAAAATTCATGGCCAAAACAAATAAAAGTCAAAACAATTCTCTGAAATCTGTTGGTACTTCTTAGAGGTCGTCTTTGAACAGCATTAGAAGTTGAGCAAAAGTTGATGCAAATATGAAGTTTTGGGAGATATCAGAACAATATTATGACGCATCGTTGCATTGACTATTTTTTCAACTTTTCTTCAACATTGATCGATATTTCTATTTTTTTTTTTTGAAGGGTCAATTTCCTCATAACCACAGCTCAAAACGCAGCCCACTGATGAAAAACCCTTTTTACTCCGTTGAACCAGGAACCACTGTACTTCAGGACGAATTTCAAAAATACACACTGGGTCCGATCAATGTACTATAATGTGAGGTTTTTGCAACAAATGTATTGTTCCGTTGAATTTTCATTGTACTAATCGGACCCAGTGTGTATTTTGAAAGTAATCCTGGCTTGAGCCATCCTTGGTTGAACCCACATGTATCAACAGATGTGAAATACTCTTGTGTTTGAAGGGCAACCAGCAGCTGTAAATAAGAAAAGATTGCGTGAAATGTCGTTGAATGCCCATAGAGAGTTGGCAGTTTGTCCAAAAACGACTGAACTGTAACACAAGATTCTTAATTGAACATACTCAGTTGTCAGCTGTGACTAAAAGCTCTGAAGCAGCACCCAGTGATTTGTGCTTCAAAATGAAATACTTGCCCAGCTTTGTATTGCGTATCTATGCCTATCTAAGTGGTTGAACTAGTTCAAGCTTTAATCAAGCCATTGGTAGTCGTTATGTCTTTAAATCCAAGGGCAAAACAGCTTACGAAATTTTGGAGATGATCAGTTGTAAGCTGTGAACTGTACTTCTGGTTTTGATATAAACAGGCTGACCGCACATAAATCCATTTAAACTTAACCTCATCTTAATCATAGTCAAGACAAGCTTGAGGAAACGAGTTTTTCCACAGGAGTGAACTTGAATCCTTTGCTTTGGCAGCTGCTCATACCCTACAGTATTTCTCTTTGTTATGATACTGTTGCTCAATCAATTAATGCAAAGTCAATCCACTCATAGCTCATGGGATATGATATGATTGTTTCTGACTCGGTTTAGAAATTTCCTTGTACTGGTGATTTGTAATTTACTTTTGATTCTAAACATTAGCAACTTCAAAATCACTACAAATATCTCAATGATTTCTCTACCTGCGCCTTCTCAGCCGCTCTACTGGTCGTTATAATATCATAATCCTTAAACCTCGTCAAAATGCGGCATCGTCCATCGGTCGAGTTTCTGAACGAAATTGGTCGAATCTTTGGATTCGAATCTAGCAGTCCTGCCGTTACAGGGTGACCTACACACCGATGGACGGACGGACAGACAGACAGACAGACAGACAAAAGAGTGCAGCTTTACTGACAAAGTAAAGAGTAGGAGCGAGCGTCGGTGAGCTGAGGAAGAGAGGCCGAGTTTGAGCGAGACCCACCAGGAACTCAAGAACAGACCAACCTCCCTCAAAGTGAACACATTCGTACACACCCACCCACCACCCTCACACGCACAAAGGAAGGAAGGAAGGAAGGAAGGACATCAATATCATCATCATCATCAGCATCTGAGGGCCGAGTGACCTCTAACGCGCCCAAAAGCCTTCCTTTTGGGCCACTCTTTCACACACTCGACGTCGCCACCACCACCACCACCACCCATCCTTCTTCCCTTAAGGCCTTGTTTGGGCCAAAAGAAGAGCTCCACGGACCACGACCACAACAACACCAACACTACCACCATAACCATCATCAGCAGCAGCAACAACAACACATTGGAATTTCATAACCCAGCTCAACCTTAAACCAACATGACCGAGTACAAATTGGTCGTGGTGGGCGGTAAGTCCGGATTCATTTCATCATTGCAGTCAATCTGACTGAGCTCGGGGCCCATCGGGATCGATGTCTGTAGTTAGGGGTTAGGTAGGCCTTCAAGGAGACATTATGAGTCATGAGCGAGATAGTGTCGCTACTAATCGAAGCCTAGAAACGGTCATACCTTTGCCGTTGGTCTTCAAGGCTTTGAGGGTAGAAAATGGAAAAGGATTAGAGTTCGTGCGTTCCTTTGGCAAAATCGAATCTGCGAAACGAGGTTGGAAAACCCGTCAAATTAATAACCATGCCAAAGGGCTAAAATTTTGTATTAATATCGCCCGAAGTAGGCCAAAAATATTTGCATAATTATAAATTCAAAATCAATATTAAATTTACCCTGTAACCGGTTCTAAGCGGCCTAATTCCTTCGATAAGCTTTTTTAACCCAATTAATGAGATTCCAGTTGGGGGAAATACATTGTATATGAGAGGGCATAAAATGCGCAAACCATGTTTCACCTTTTTAAAAGTAACATTAAGACTTAGACTGAAACCAAAAACGACCCGATTGACGAGTGCTGTTGGTTTTGAGTCTTACAGAATGAACCACATGTGCCATGAGTAGCTCTTCTTTTTTCAATTGTTTTGAATAAAAGGGGGGAAAAATCGGATATCCCTAAAGACGCCTGGAATTCCGCGGATCTAACATTCTAAAAAGCGTAACTATATCCGATTGTTAATGGAAGCGATTCGGATATTGTGTTTTGGCATGCATACGGTTGACTGAGTGCTATTTATGGCTCCAGTCGCCGTCATTTTTATGTTCGACCATATATCTAGTTTTATGCAAACCGATTGTAAGTCTATGATTGTGTGATTGCAATTCTCTTCTCAATTGAAAAAGTGTACGCAACTTTTTACTTTTTGCTCTGTTGAAGTTTTGATGCGCGTGATTCCTGGAATTCTTATTATTAAATGATTCCTTCAAATGAAATGGCTGAATAGCTTGATAAAATTACAATCATAGCGAAGGGCATTTATTGCTTCTTGGAGATTACTGGCTTTTTAATTTCAATTCAAATTGTAGACGAAGAAGGAAATTTTCTGGTGTTGGTCAATAACATCAATTGTGAAATTGGATGCTCAGTTATTTCCACGTTATAGATTTCACGCCTCAACCAATTACAAAAAAAATCTTTTTTTAAGAAGCTTGATTGCGGACGAATCTATTTCTGCGGAAATTGTACCGGTTTTGATTGTTCGATTGGTTGAGGACATCGATTGTATATTGGCTGAAGGATGAACTTGCAAACATTGTTCAGCAAGCTACGGAAAATGATTTGTGTCCATTTTTTGATGAAGTAATAGTTTTCAACATGTTTTCGGTTTTCTACGAACAACTTTCCGAATTGATTTTTAGATGGTCGACTTATTTTTTGCCCATAGGTTTTTGACCATAAAGTTGGATTAGTATTGAAGTGATTAATTCTCTGGTTTAAAGGGAATGTCTTTAAGAGGATGAATGTGCATGAGCAGTTAATTAAAATCATATTTGATTTTCACTTATCAAACTTCTGCTCGATGCAATAGATGTTGAAGTTAAGACAGGAAATCCACACACATCTAGTACTATGAAAGCTAGAAAGGAAAACTACTATTATGAAATTTAAACGCCAGTCACGAATGAATGACAATTAAAAACTGGAGATTTGATTCCTGAAATTCCGATGGTTATTATTTGCTTCAGACCAAGAAATAGCAAACAAAATATGTTCTTGTTTGTATTTTGATTAAAAAATCCGCTTGAGATGTTTCAGGGTCTTTCACAGAACCTTTTACTCTTTTAACTTTACTTGGGTAAACACGGCGAACCTGAATACTTTCTTTGTGGAATTTTCAGATTTAGAGTGTTCAAGGCTTTTTGTCCTTAGTGCTCCTTTTTGATTCCCAATTTGAAGGTTGTCACGCTCAACAAAAAGGCAGTGAAAGAAATGCACAAGAAGGCTCGTTAAACATTACTTACGGAATCCCCAACGCCAAAATTCCCTAGATTGATTGCCGTGAAATCTCCGAGATGTCAAACCCTTGGGTTTCTTTACATGTAGCAAAATCTGGTGTTCATATTGAAAGTCAACTTGGTCTGTTCCAGCTGGAGGCGTGGGGAAGAGTGCCCTGACCATTCAGTTGATCCAAAATCACTTTGTGGATGAATACGACCCGACCATCGAGGACTCCTACCGGAAACAAGTGGTCATCGATGGCGAGACGTGTCTATTGGATATTCTGGACACAGCAGGCCAAGAGGAATACAGTGCCATGCGGGACCAATACATGAGAACAGGCGAAGGTTTCCTCCTCGTGTTCGCCGTGAATAATGCCAAATCCTTTGAAGATATTTCCACATACCGAGAACAAATCAAACGAGTCAAGGATGCAGAAGAGGTATGTGCTTATAGTTTGATGAACAAACCAATCTAAAAGTAGCAACGTATTTAGCTTATCTTTGGAACTATCCGGTGGACAGAGACTACCTTAACAAATTTCATCATATTCTTAATCACTTTGAGGGTAGAGCTGGCCTTGTGCGGATTTACATATAGCCATGAAATTTCGTGCAATGTTTCAGGTCCCGATGGTTTTGGTGGGCAATAAATGCGACTTACCCACACGGAATGTGGACATGGGTCAAGCCAAAGAAGTGGCCAAGAGCTACGGAATCCCGTTCATTGAGACCAGCGCCAAAACGCGAATGGGCGTTGATGATGCTTTTTACACTTTGGTTAGAGAGATCCGAAAAGATGTAAGTGACCAGTGGGACTAACCAATTATGAAGGTTCTTCTGGAACTTTTTTTCGCCCAAGGGGCAGAAAGAGTTTTGATGTCATAAAGGGGGTTTCTTAACTCTCTTTTAACTTTAAGAAGCCAATAAGCTTTCGAATGGATACTGAAAGTTAACGGCAACCTTGTTGAAAGTCAAGGGATCATGTTTCACCATGACTTAGGTCAGAAAAACATGGGATACTACGTACAGAGTTGTCGAGAATTAGAGCCCCTGATTAAACAAAAAAACGTATTTTACCCAACTGACTTAATTGTTGTGCTTCCTACATCCACCAATACGAATTTAAGTAGATAGTGCTGGTTTACCGATGTCAAGCCGTAATGAAGTTGTTTAATTCGTTATTTATCCTTAGTGTTTAAAAGGTCTATCCAATAATGACGTTTTCATCCAATTAACGCATACTCTGTTTGGAAAACTACCCTTACTTTGAACGCATAGGCTGTGTACTTTTCTTGAGATTTAAAATATAAGCTGATTTCATTATCATGTCCCGTCTTAAATTGCCGTAAAATGGTTCGGGTACCCTAGTTCTTGACAACCTGTAGTATGCCAATGTATTTTGCTTAGCAGAGGTTGGAATTTCACACATAGTCTTATCAATTTACAACAAGTTTGCTGTTAATTCCATTGGAATATAAATCTGTAGGGCCTTCACCCTTAAAGGAAGCAGACTCGTTGGGATTCATGTATTAATAGTGTAACTTGCATGAGAGGAGTCGCTCCATTCAAATCTGACATGGTTCCATTTTAGCGTCTTTCGGGTGTTAAAACCAAAAAGAAAAAGAAATGCATCCTAATGTAAGGGGTGTGGCGACCCCGAAAGAGCGTCATGTCTCCTCCACCTAGGAATGAATTCCGTTAGATCCCGAGTGGTAATTACTGAAAAAAATCATTCTTTTGTTTGAGTGTGCTTGTCCCTCCCAAATGCAACTTTAACAATTATTCACCTCAAAGAATAACAAAAGTGCCCCACCCACTTCTTCTGCTATCGTTGTCCTCGTTTTTGAAGGTCGCCAATAACATTTGTCACGCCCTAACTGCTTATGAGCCACTGCTTTTTATCAATTAACGGGGTCGTTTTATTCGTTTGGTTATTTTTTTTACCATGGAAACAAATTGATTGGTTGATCATAATCATTGGATTATTGTGGATTGGCCTTTTTTGGGTGTACTAGGATGTACTAACGTGGGACATTAGATCTCTGGTCTTGTCGGACTTTTGTGTGTTCAAAGGGCGGGTGTCCATGGAAATATCTAATTTGCTTTTAATGGAATTTCTTGAAATGAGGGCGGTGTTTCAGGCATATCTATTTTTAGAGATCGTGGAAATCCTTGAAATTCAAACCAAATATTCATGAAAGTACAAATGATGGACCCTGGGTAATATGTTGAGTACATGTTTGTCACGAGTGTCTCATCTTTCACGGTAATGTGAATCGCGTTCTGCTGCTCTTATTCCTCCAATAATATTCTGGTGTTGTCTAATGGCTTTGGATCACGTTACTACTCATCCTTATTTGACTGATAATCATATTAATCAAGTCCATAGTCAATGATAGGCCAAGGTTAACCCGAGTCTTTTTTGTCTCTCCTTTGCAGAAAGAGAAGAAAGGCAACCATCCTCGTCCTCAGATTGGTGCAAAATGCTGTAGTAGATGTGTCCTACTCTAAATCAACAGCCGCAATCAGCATCATTGGCATCAACCAATTAATCCATACTTACTTTATACTACATAATCGAATCGTGATTGGTGACCTTAAAGACCGAACATAAAGACTTATATCAACTTCGAACAGATGACCGGCGTTCTTACAACTTCCAAATTTCATACCCATTATGCCTAACATCTTCTCCCCCTTTTGCTTTCATTCGACCTCTTTATACTTTCCATTCCGATAATCATTTCATCCCATAAACTAAATCCAAGTTGAAGAAATTCGACATGCAACACCTTTGGTCATCTGGTCGCCATGATGGTTGTCTTTATAAGTCACCAAACTTCAGTTGCTCATTGCCCTTCGATCGTGTTTCGCCCCAAACGTCAATGTGTGTGAAGAGAAAGGCTGGAAGCCCACAAGGCCCTTCTACAGAAAGTGTTGAAAATATCGGAGGCAATGTACTACCCTCCATGTCAAAGCATTTTAGTGGGTGATCAAGAAAAAAAGGATCATAAGAATAAGCAAAGTGACAATAACTATCATCTGTGAGTGAAGTGAACAAGGAATTCGTGAAGAAAATGGAAATGATTTTAGAATTAATGATTTGATCAACGTTTCTGCTGTCCCCTCCATTGACATAATCCAGCACAACCAAGCACAATCAGGCGAAGTTGATCGACTCTTGCCTCAAGGAATCTTCGGGGATGAGCCTATAGACACTATGATGTTGCCCGTGTGCCACTATCATGAAAACCATAACCGTTTGTTCAATCATCCAAAAGAAACTTTGACCGACAGAGGTCCCTTTGAGAAGACAGGAAAATTCGACTTCGATTATGAATTCATTTCTTGTGGAACTAAAGCTTTAGAGGGTTGATCCCCCACCCTAAGTTCTGTCCATAGCGTCACCGCCCCCTGTCCCATCCGCCCCTCTCTGTCTCTTTCGGTCTGTTCTGTGCCCCGCCCAAGAACCTAGTTTGTATTTTTCTTTTGCCAATGTCAGAGGACTTCAATTCAAATAACTACTACATTTCTTTCCATGACCCCGACGGATTTGCTCCAAAAGCGTCGCATCAATGATTGATCATTCTACATGTGTCCAGTTGGTATGTTTGATACCAAGCAACGGTCCCCTCCTTCTTTCCGATTTTGTACCAAGGATTCTTTAACGTTCGGTCCTTGATGGCTTCATTACGGAACGAGCACAAAATATACGCATGTCAAGAACAGTTCAAGCCAATTTTTTTTTGACCCAACAGCCTGGTTAATATTCATTCAAAACCAAGGAAACGAAAATGTATGAATATGGAAATAGTTAGGGCTGGTCTCGTGTGGCCACAATTTTACGAATGAAATAATTGAGAAGAAAAATTACCAATACTTTTTTTTGAAATCAACTTTAATTGTAACTCTAACATGACAGGTATGCCAAGATGTCAGAAAATGCAATTTTGCTCAACTTTAAAGACTTAATGAACAGAAAACGGTCTCAATGTGCCAGAATGATGGCAAGCAGTATTGTTAGATTTAGGGAAAATTCAAAATTCTCGGGATTTTGAGGGACAAATTGGGAATGAAAATTTCGCCATTGGAAATGCCCAAAAGTCCTAAAAGCCTGGGAGTTTTGAATCTTATAGATATTTTGATTCATATGAAAAAGTCTTGGAACACAATCCTGCAACCACTCGGCATTTATGAGATTTGTAAGGACGGGCTAAAAGTGCAAATAAATTTGGCCCTGTAGTTACCAAAAGGGGTGGAAAAATGTACCCAAAAGTGCAAAACAAAGTGCAGGAAAAGGAAAAGTGCAAATGAATGTCGAATAAATGAGCAAATTACTTGCCTTTGGACTTAAAAAGTCACTGATAGTCATACAGTACCCACAGTAGTGTTTAATTGAGCTGGAGAAGTCATTTTCAGCTTCCAAAGTGTTTTTGACCACTTTTGAGGTAAAAAGACAATGCCGCACATGTAATTGAGTTCTATTAATAACATCACGGGCCAAAAAATGATGTAAAGTCATTCAGAATATATTTTAAAACAATCTTCTGATTATTTTTCTTTTTTTCCTATCATGGTTGTCCGTACCTAAAATATTGGGGATATACGTTAGGGATGGGCGACACCGGCATTTTTGACGTCGACACCGACACCGGCCAAATTGTCAAAGTCGACACTGACACCGGTGTCGACCTTAGTTATAAAAGTGTTTATGTAGTACATTTTTCGTATTTTTGAAAAAATCACGCAACCTTGTAGGTGTCGACATAAAAGGCCGGTATCGACACTGACACCGAAAGTCAGAAAAGCCGTTGTCGGTGTCGAAACCTCGACACCGACACCGGCTTCTCGCCCACCCCTAATATACGCCGTTGTTTTAATATGGGTCAGCCAAAGTTCGATTTCGTCCTTTGAGAATATTGTTCAAACCAAGAACCACTGAATTTCACTGGACTGGGAGGCTAACGAGAGGAATCATGATTTCCACTAGGAACAGTTCAATTACGTTCTTCTGCAAATGAGACCTTGCTTATGTTGATAAGAATACGTATTTTAATTTTCAGCTCAATCGAACGCCGGAGTCAAAAGATATGCTCTCTCAAAGTTCAGTGCAAATCCTACCGACAATGAATGAACTAGCCCTTTTCTGGTAATTGTTTTACCACAAAAGGGCGAATTCATTCATTATATGCTCTCTTCAGTACCTAAGTTTGAGAAGGCATAACTTTTCACTGCGGCATTCGATTGAGCTCAATTTGAAATATGTTGTCTACTGAATACAAGCCAGGTCTCGTTTCCAGAAGAACGCAATTGAATTAATCCTTCTAAAAATCACAATTCTCACCATTAGCCTCCTACTCCAGTTTTTAGTGCTTCTTGTTCAAACATAGCCATTGAAAATTGAACGACGAAATAGATTTCACCAATATTTTAGACAATCCGTGACCTACGTGTGCCTAATAATAAAAAATAAAGAAAATACTCATAAATGTATCTTTAAGTATGTTTTAAGTAACATTACTTCAATTTTTGGCCTCTGACCTTGTTCCCAAAATCATATGCAACATGTCTCCACACTTGAAAACTGGTCTCAAATATGTTTGGAACATAAAAATGCTTTTTTTCGGTTCAATTAGGCTCAGTGTACCGTTACACTAATATCTCCTTAGCTTGATGTTTTCAAGTATGTCTTGGTAGTTTAAGTTTGTCAGATCCTTCGGAATCCTTCTATTACTATAACTTGAGATTCTTAAGGTTTCATATGTTGGTTGCGTTGCATGCGATGAGATTCTTTAGACGGGAGATGGGATAATTATGGCAATCCTAGGTTGGAGAACACAAGATGAATTTTGTATCTGAACTGCAGATATTTCATCAAGGTGCTGAGAATCTTTGGTTGCAAATGGAAGCTTTTTTGACTAGTTGAAAATTTGATCTTGAAACTAAAAATTCTTTCAAAAGTTTACAGATTTTCTAAAACTAAAATTGTCTTAAATCTTTATCAATTTTGGCCAAATTCGTATATAAAAGTGCAAACAAAGGTGAAAAGAGCAAACAAGGCAGAAAAATATGTTTATGATACCAAAAATCTGTTTACACTATTTGCCGGTCCCTAAAGATTACATGTGACCAGACATCGCAATATAAAGCCGTCGATGGCACTATTTCCGGCTCACAGCATCAAAGCGGCAATCAAAGGCAAAAATTGCTTTCTATTGTACTAAGAAATTTTCAGTTCAATTTTAAACAAGAGGCTAGTTGGCAAAGTTCAACTTGACATTTTGACATGCTGATTTTTTTTTCAAAACTAAATATTTGGAAAAGGCAAAAAGTACCCAAATTTTTTGAAAGTGCGTTGTAAGCTTTTTTTGGTAAAAAGAGCCGAAAAGAAGGTTAAGGCAAAACCGTTTCAAGGCTTTTTGCTGTGAATATTAAAAGTCATCTCAAAAGCTCTAACGAACTTTTGTCTCTGTAGTTGTGAGTGCTTCTATTTTTACTCAGAGCTTGTGTCTCATACCAGGAACCACTGTACTTCAGGACGAATTTCAAAAATACATTCTGGGTCCGATCATTGTACTATAATGTGAGGTTTTTGCAACAAATGTATTGTTCCGTTGAATTTTCATTGTACTAATCGGACCCAGTGTGTATTTTGAAAGTAATCCTGGCTTGAGCCATCCTTGCTCATACACTTCAAAAATGTTAAGCTTTCTGACCCATTCGCCTAAATCAAGACTGGAGTTGCAACACAATGCCAAAAACTGAATTCGAAACACATCAGTAGTATAGTGTGGAAGAATATGTATGAAGATCAAAGACGGCCAAAATAAAAACTATTTTTAAATCTTGTTCTAGGCCCTAAAATGTCATTAAGGACAGCTCGAAATATGCTAAAAATGTGCTCTAAAACCTTAAATATGCTAAAAACTGCTCGAAACAAGCTCAAGAAATGCGCTTAAGATTTTAAAACTTGCTTTTAAACCATAAAAAAACATACTTTTTGATATAAGGACTAAGAGCAAAACTTTTGTTTAATCATACAGTTCAGGTTTCGGGGCTGCTATTTAATCTCAATGGCATATCAAAATTGCCTAAGAGAGGGGCAACATCAAAAATGTCCCAAAATGCTAAAATCAAATTCCCAGCTCTTCTGGAAAAGAAGTTCTGCAAAAAAGCATAAATCTTTATTAGTCATTTACTTATTATCTTAGTACTTATTAAATATGTAAAGCTTAATGTGAAAAAAAATATAATGGTAGATCATAAAATGTGCTAAGGAACAAAGGTTTCACCTAACATAATTTAAATATTTCATGGTGATGAAAGTATGTATGCATGTATTTTTAGTTTAAGTATTACAGAATGGGTTTGGAAACAATATTCAAATAGGTCTATAGAGGCAGTGTTTTTGTGAAAGAGTTTACAGCTTGCTTGAATTGTGATTTGCTGATGTTTCTGAGTTTAGCATAGACGAAGACGACCATAGACGAATTGTAAAAACGAGCTGTTTGGGTGGTCTTTCGGATTGGAAATCATTAGGTTGATTTGGCCTTTGTTTGGCCTTTGATCTTGTTATCATATTTTTGGCCTTTGGTATGCAGAATTGGTCTTTTTATGTCTTTTTTTCTTTTTTAATATTTTTTCTTTATGGTAAAAGACATTTTAAAGGTTTGAAGGAAAACTTGCTGGCATATTTTTGCGATTCTTCAATTGTCGTGAAACCCCAAAATATGCTTGCAACCCAAAAAATTGCTTCATATGCTTAAAAACTTGTTTTAAGGCCTAAAATGGATAAAGCATAGTTTGGCCGTCTTTAATGATGATGGTTGAGGAGTTTCAATTCAAACAGCAGAAAGCTAATTTGTCTAAATATCCAGGCATTACCCAAATTTTGGATCAAAAGGTTCTAATAGCCCCCTAGGAATATTTGCACCGCGTATCTTACTATTTTTTAAAACAATATTATTGCTGTTCTATTGGAGTCTTCCAGGATACGGTGGGCATTGCTTGAACATTTTGACGGCACCACTATTCTCTTTAGCCATCTGGTCACACTGCTATGGCTTTTCATGGCCCAAAATGGATTTATGATGGCACAATTCTAAAAAAGCAAAGTTTAGGGTAATATTTAGCTTCTTAAAAATCACATTTTCGCACTTTTTTATCACATAAAAAGGCATTTTGACCTCATTAAACTCCAAAAAAAACACATAGTTTCCCGCCCTTTAAATAGGAGTTTCAAAAAGAACCAATTATTATTTGGTATTAGTTTGTTACTAAAGTTATGGAATTTTCATTTAAGTATAAATCAAAAACATTTGAAAATGAATATATTGCGAATTGAAATTAAGCAAATTCGAACTAAGATGTTCGGAATGTTTTCGGATTAACTCGGATTTTATTTTGTTTTGCAAATCCGCTCGGTGTGATCGCAGCTTGATTGGAAAGATCTCGTTTATTTGAATTTGGAGCCACATGATACCTTTTTTGATCAACACTAGTTACTACTTCACCCCGGTGATTGTCGAATGATCATTGGTCAACAATAACTTGTTTTGTTCGCAAGATTTTTATTTAGAACCTGGAAGGCTCTCTGGAATGGCAGTAAGCCAAAACCTCCTCGATTCATCGCTCAATTACCCAACCATCAAAACAGTCTTCTCCAACTTCTTGTCGCCACGTGAGGCGTTTTTGGGCGATACTCCAAGAAATGCTTGGAATCCAGGGCCTCCCGCGGTTTGTTCGCTCGAACATTCTGCTCCAACGGCGTTTGACGGCGCAGCACGCGGTTAAGTTTTGAGAACGTGCGTCGAGTTTCAAATCAACAATAACGAAATTAACTTGAAATGGTCTTGTAGGCAGTTGTGTTGGATGATTAGTGGTGAAGTGAATGCAGGAAGCTTGATGTTCTCAAAGAAAACTAATTCCTGGTAACTGTAGGTACAACAACATGCCGTCTATTTTAAAGAACATGTGATCACAGGATACTTCAACCAAAGTTCCGCCAATTCGCAAATCATGGTAAGAAAACAGGCGTATGTACATACTACTTATTTCAAACATTCCATTGGAAAAGTGAGAACTCCCTCCCATCTATCTTTGAAAACTGTCTTTCTTGTTAGGTCAGAGAAGAACCCAAGATGATGTTAGACATTATTCATTGGAGATAAGTTTTTGAGTGAGCTTGGGCGTTGGCTTGGTCATTCAGTGGCTATCATTTCACACCTGGTTTTCAACGTCGGGTATATATTTTTAATTAAACCGAACCTTTCTTGTCTGTTGTCTGTTTTGTACTCCACACTCACTGAAATTTAGATCGGGGTCACATTTCAAAAGATTAAAGAGTGACAACACCAGTCCGAATTGACGAAGGTACCTACAATACTCCATGTAACATAACTTCATGCAGGCATTTTTGAAGAACGAAGAACAGGAAGTTAGGTCTCTTGGTAGTAAGATCCTTACATTTACCATTTCCAGACCCGCCCCAAAACTCATAAGATTATATTGCGGTGAACTCGTGTTAGCTGGCACGGCGGCCTTTGAGTTTTAGTACTCGCACTCGACGCAATTAACATCATCATGAGCTTCTCACCGCCGCATCTGGTTGGTTATGCATGACAAGAACAATTTGTTCTGGGGGTGACTCCCCCGGTCAAGTTGTTATGCATAAACTCGAAAATACGTTTGCGATGCTAAAATGGGTAGATTTATTTTATGCCAAGCTCTGAACGATTCATCGAGGTTTTCAAAGCATCATGAACGTTCTCGATTTGTGAACGTCCTTGTCGAATGGGTTTGTTCCTCTGTGTTGTAGGGCTTTTAAGAGGTTAACTTAACCGTGTTTGACATCTCATGAGTGGCGACAAAATTTTATTGGCCATTTCAAAATGGGGGTTTGCCTCCATCAAGTTATAGCACATTCAGCTTTGCATCTCCAAGCATGAAAACCCATCGGAAAAAATAACTAAAGTTTTGACGCATTGAACCCAAATCCACTCATCTAGAATTTTCTTCCTTGAATGACCATGTCTCCTTAGATTAAAAGTACAAGTCACTGTTAATGTGATAGTCTTCGGAAAGAGTGAAGCACTTTCTCCTTCTAATGTATGACATTAATTTCCAGTGTAAGAGCGGTCAAGCACGTGTACACTAAAAAGTTCATCGACATCCATATCCAAATTAAGTAGCTGGATTACTTGTTCGCAAGTCGTACGTACAAAAGTTTATAGCCTTTCTAGTAATCGAGTGAAGGGCGCATGCATTCGAGGAAATAATCTGATGGAGTCAGGAGATTGAGGTGGATGTGAGCGGTAATTGATTGGGTGTCATTGACGTGTTCAGCACTGTGCGCCAACTTCTGGCGTCAATAAAGTGCCGATGGAAAAGGATAATCGTGGATCATTATGAAGTGTTGAATTCTTACTCTCTGGAAACTTGGAAATCCATTTGAGTGCGGACAGTTTTGGCAACGAACTTTAGGGGATGCATTCCTTCAGTCAAAAAGGCGTTGTGCAGGAATGTAATGAGAATGGGTATTTATGCTTTAATCGTGTTCAACTTGAAATTGAAATACCAATCACGGTCTGCTTGCTCATTTCTCATTACACGGACATTGCAGATCGGTCTATCTATCGGTTTGCTATCCAAACATGTTACGAAAATAATGAACTTGAACTTGTGTACATGCAAGTAGCGAAGAAGGTAGCCCGGTCAAGATTAAGAATCAGTCGTTTTTGCCTCGGATAAGCATCGCAGTTCGATAGACAATCAGTTTAGTCCAGCTTAATTAAGCGAAAACTGCCCGTTTGAACGTTGATAGTATGGAGGTCTCACTCCCACGAGACCAAGAGGCGGGATTGCACTTCCTGCCCATTTCAGAGGTTGAATGGGCTATTGATCGAATTGATAACACTCCTCTACATGTTCATGCCCAATGTCGAACAGCTGTGCCACAATAGTAGTAGGTCGCTATAATTGAGGCAAAAATGTTTCAAATCGGCATTAATCGGTTCTCTTGGCAAGTGCATGAAATTATTTTAAGTCGGCATTTGCTTCAAGGACCTTTCAATCTCTGAGCGATGGTATCATAAACAGGTTGTCGATATTCTCTTGAATATTGACTCGGATTGCAATTTCCCTGATGTGCAATGAAATTGAGTCTGTAACAAGGACTTTGTTCAAAATCTCGTTGAGAATTCGGAAACTTGAATCTTGCTTCCGTGATGTATGGTTGGAATCTAATCTCAAGTTGGTTGGTTGGCCCTCCCTCCTCCTGTTCACGGGTCACTTGATGAATGATTGATATGGTCAAGAAATCTCACTTGGAGCTCAAGTGGCCATTGATTGTTTTTCGATTTCTCATCCTGTTCTTCGTTTCACCCATTCATTACCGGTTCCACCCGGTTTGGGCTTTGGCTGCAAACTTGCTATTTGCCCAGTCGGAGGAAGAAATAATTAAAAAATTCCTTCAGTTATGCTTTTGACCCTCGAGGCATTTGGAAGACATTCTCAGAACAATCCCAAATCATCATCGTCATTGTCCGCCCACAACCTCTTCACATGTCGCCGTAGACAGATAAAGGAAACCTAAAACATTGGAATTGACACGAGAAAGAAAGTGAGGAATGGATTATTTACAAATTTGAGTTGGGATTCTAATTTCAATTCATGGGCAATATTTGGTCTTCGCCAAAACGACAAGTCTTAATAGATCTTATGGATTGGATTGCATCTTAAAGGATGCTCCTTTAACGAAACGCATATTTCACAATCATCTAACATGTAATCAAGAAGTCAAAATTAATGGCCACTCCATACACCCTAAACATTCAAGATCGGCGCGTAAAACAATAGTTGGAATGAAAAATATTAGCTCTTTGATTTATTGCACAATTAACATTCACTTGTAGATGAGGATGCCTCATTATTGAAATGGAGAAAGGGGTTTAAAACTAAACAAATTTGAAAGATCATGCAAGTTTTCGAACCAAGCAAAAACATTTCTAAAAGTACATTTTAAACGTTGCTTCTGCTTACGTTTTGATACTTTTTAATGAGGTGAACCTTAATTTGATGGAAAGTCTGACTTAATGTGACATGTCTTTCTGGTAGGCCAAATGAAATGGGGCTGAACATTGCCTAGTTACTAAAAGAGCGAAAATCCTTTTATCCTAGTTGTTGTTGCATTTAACATTAACAAATTCTTTGGCCTAACATGCAGCTCTTTCTTTTGGAGGCTGTCCCCATTCATTTCATTTGCTCCAACGAAAATCGCCTTTTGTCTATAGTGTAGAATTGACGATTTGAACTTTTCTCCTTTTGTACATTCATTATTTTAAATAACGTATATGTTTCCTCTCAAGGGTGAGCTACCGGAAAAAAACTGCTCTTGTTTCCCTAATTTTTAAACTTTGAGGTTAAAATTCCAAATGGAAAAGAACGAACACAAAGCAACTCTGAGACATCGAAATTGACAGGGAAGAAAAAACTTGACGTCCAAGTGAGTGGGCGGACAAATTAGACCAATGGCTTCTCTGGACCCTAAACCGCACGAGCGCAAAAAGCTCCCTTCAAACCACTCTCGTGAACGATATCGACCAAATATGGCTTTAAGATGAGAGACCTTTTATGACGTCCGTCAAATAATGACTATTTTATCAGGTCATATCTCGCGATTGAGAAGCATGAAGCGGATGAACCACCAAGTTTAAGGATGCCGACTCGATTTGAGAGCTCTTCAACACCTCGGCATTTATGGATTTGTCTAGACTCGAATCCATAAATCTAAACTTGAGAGCATCATCACCTCGGATCTTCAATTTCCCTCTGATTTTCAACAGCACAAACTCAAAAAATGAGGATCGATCGTCCCTGTGCTTTCTTTTGGATTGGCCTCTAAAGGGTGAAAAAGGGGGCAAAAACATGCCTAACGAGGTGGCAATGAAATTAAAGCCGATTGACCATGACGTCGAATCATCGAAAGGTTGGTCTTATGAATTCGAGTTTTGTTCGAATTATTTGAATTCCTTTTTCCATTTTGGTGGTGAGGTGATCGTAAATCCATCTGATTTGTATCTCCGTTCTGACATGTCTAATATCAGGTATAGAAGATGACCTGGTAAATAATTGTGACTTTTGTAATTACTTTGTTGTCTATCGGTAGTTGAGACTGTCTGACTGCCAAATCGGCAGATCTTCGAGCATTTTGCCCCACCTCCTTTTTTCTTCAGCAGTCTTTCCATTTACACGTGTGTAAGGCTGTAAAAGTACTTATGCATTGTTCAGTTCACAGTTTGTCCTCGGGTAATCTAAGGTAAACTGAAATTACTAGGTCGAAAGTTTCGCTTACGAAACAAACTTTAACTCGAAAAACCAAATGGAGTCTGGATATTGATGCCTTTTTTCCCCATCAGTATCTCCAACCAAACTTAAACTTACACTTTTCCTCCATTATTGGTTACGTTAACTCTTATACCTGGACACGGTGTCTATTTGAGCTCAAGAAGTCATTTTTAACTTCCAAAAACTTTTGAGACCACTTTTGAGGTGTTAATGCAATACTGCATAGGAATTTGAATTCTGTTAATTAGGTCACGGGCAAAAAATGTAAGGTCACTTAAAACATACTAAAATATAACTGTTTGAACATTTTCTTCAATCCAATCTTCAAGTAGTCTTATGGAAATGTCTACCTAAAATTTTGTCGAAATCTACTTAGCCGTTTGTCTAAATTGATGTAATGACCCTTTGTTTGGTCCTTTGAGAATGCCGATCAAAAAGGCCGTTGAAAATAGATCCGCGAAATAGATTTCCAAAATTTTTGAGCACAACAATGCTCTTATTACATCTAAGACTTTGGTCAAAGTAATTTTTCAAATATTTATATTAAAGTGCGTTTTAAGTAACATAATGTTTTTGCCCGTGACCTATTTAACTGAATTCAAATAAATGTTCTGCATTGCATTCTTTTTTTTTGGGGGGGGGGGGCGGATTTTTTAATACCGCTACAAGGAATGGGATTCCCTGCAAAGAGAGTTAATGATTAATATAGTTTATAAATTACCGTTTATATGAAATTTGATCTGCCAATGAGTTACTGTTGGCAGATCTGTACAACCCTTGAATAGTGGGTTGGTTAGGATTAGTATATAAAAAATTGTCCAATCCTGGCTTAAATGTTGTTAAAGGATCAGCTCCTACATATTCCCGACGAAGACTTATGGGTAACAAATTGAACAATGAAGGAGCCCGATAAAGAAGAGAGGAGGACTTCATTGTTCGAACTAGTCTCGATTCCCTTGGATTTGGAGGTGCTCTCAAAAGGCAACTAAAACCTCTACGATCACTTCAACTGATCTCAAAGCCTGGGTTAGGACAGAGCCCATGAATGCTCTTGAAAACATACAGTATCAGATACCTTTCATACCTTCTCTGAGTACTGTACAACCCTAACTTCTTGAGCCTCTCCCAATACGAGAGCTCTCTCATTCCTGTGAAGTTCCTAGTAAAACATCTTTGGACCTGCTCGACCTTTTGCAAACCTGCTGAACTCATTGGAGCCCAAATGAGTGAGGCATATTCAAGATGCGGCTGAACAATCGACTTGTACAGAGTTAGCATCGTAATACTATCTCTGGACTTGAAAGTGCGATAGATCCAGCCGCACGTTTGAAATGCCTTCCCCACTTTCAACTGGATATGCTCATCGAACTTTCCATCATCTTGGATGACAACTCCTAAATCCCTCATGGACGAGACCTGCTCAATATCACAACCTCCATTGTCTTTGAGTGGAACATCTAATTTGGACGTCCCATACGTCATTGTGCGGAATTTCATCCCGTTTAAAGCCATGTTACTCTTGGCAACCCAAGAGTAGACTTTCCTCAAGTCCTCAACTAAACATTTTGAGTCCTGACCATCCCTTCCACAAACTAATTTTGTGTCATCAGCATATGAAGAAATACTGGCTTTTGCTCCACGTC
Source organism: Tigriopus japonicus (assembly GCA_010645155.1). Classification (NCBI taxonomy): domain Eukaryota; kingdom Metazoa; phylum Arthropoda; class Copepoda; order Harpacticoida; family Harpacticidae; genus Tigriopus; species Tigriopus japonicus. The sequence continues at coordinate 1,660,530 of CM021313.1, forward strand.
TCATAAGTGGTCTTAAAAGTTTTTCGAATTTGAAAATGACTTCGTGAGCTCAAAAACACACCGTATGGAATAAACAAGCACAGTTTCAATTCAAAGGAACTTTCAAAAATTTTTATAAGAACTTTTTCAGCACAATTTCAAGATGAAAACGTCTACAATATCCTTTGATTATTGCGCTTTTTGCAGCGCAAAATGTTTTCACCTAATTTCAGGTTTTATGTCGGCCTCGATAGTAGAAATTTGACTTACTTCATTTTGAAGTTCGTTTCAAATCGGAAAATGCACTTAGTTATCATGTTTAAGACGGCTTTTAACATCGAACCGGTTTTAATTATTGTTGCGACTTAATTAAGCCAAAGTTATTGTGTGGCACACTATTGTGATGTTGATTATTTATGCACAGTCAATGGACCACAAAGTCTCAGCACTTTTTTATGCCCTCCTCAATCTCAGGAAGCTCAGGGATACCCAAGTCTCGAATGAAAGGCATTGATGGAATGCATTCTTGTTTTACCAGCAATTAACTATCATCAACAATGTTGGTGTAAATTGCTATAAGCGTATTCTTTTGTTCCAAATGTGGTTGTTACGGCCTCCACATGCTAAAGAACCATTCTTCATCTTTCCAGCAGCGATTACATGTGCATTTTTAGACTTACGCGACACATCAAACATGCCCACAGGCATCTAACCAATTCAACAATAAGATATTTCAGGTTTGCTTGATTGAATAATTGAGTGAAATAAATCTGTGAAAACAATGGAATGGAAACCCCCATGTGCGAATTGAAAATACAACCAAAGTTAATGTAGGAATACTAGAGATACGAAGTCTCAATATGAAACAGTTTGCTACATACACATACAAATACATACTTTGAACATACGACGTACAGTAGCCAAAGCTGGATATACGAGGAATATTCAATTTCAGCACCAAACTTATTCTTATATCATGGAATCTTATGTCCTTTATATCAATTTCAATCAGAAGTAAAACATTCTGATATTGAGAGTTATTTTTACATCCAGCTTTGATCGTTACTCTCCACATAACAATGAAAACCCATATTTTTAGTTTGAGGCAAAGCATGCTACGAGCATCCTTCCAATATTGCTTTTGACTTCAAGCTTTTTAAGGACTACTAAATTATACTCTTGAAGCGTTGTATCAGACCCCTCAAGAACATTGAAAAGGCAGAAATAGGTCGGAAGCGAATGGATGAAGAGGGATGCTTGAAGCATGCATCTCCAGACAAAACACATTTGACCTGATATTGCTGCTGACGGAGAGTATTCTTGTATCCACCTTTGGTTGTGCAGTCAAAGGTTATGCAAAGGTTTATTAAGTATCTCTGAATTTCACAATGAAAAATGCAGAACTATCGACGCATGGACGACCAATGGTTGGGCGAAAAGTTGCACCCACGACTGATAAATTTTGGACCATTTACATGGAAGAGCCAACACAAAAAAATCAATGTTCTTTGGCTATATCTACTTTTTCCTTTACAAACCGTGTGTGTTGGATAATATTTGTGATTTTAGTCGAGTTTCGTACAAGAGATCCTGGACTTAAATATAGCTAAACAACATCCTCATCCGAGTTCCAAGCAACATTCAACAGCCATGATCTGTTCTTGTCCATTACAAGGCTGTAAAGATAGGTCAAGGGATCGACTTAGCCTCAAAAGCTTTTTTATGGCATCAATCTGGCACCGCCACAATGAAGTTGTAAATTTGTCGGGGTAAAGTTCTAATTTTTATTACCTCAGGCACATTAAACTACCTGTCTAGCGCATAAGGCTTTTCCACGATAAAAATAGCCCTTTAGCTCCATATGATCATTTTTCGCTCCAATCAATCAAAAGCTTTTACTTCTATGGCCCACTTTCAATAAGCAAGTTATTTAAATCTATTCCAAGCGACATGAAAAGTTGGACTCGATCGCGCTTTTCTAAAAGGAAACGAGCCAAAGAAAGGCATGTGGGTGCCAAATCCAACTTTAAAAAAACTAGTTTTCAATCTCAAGGAAGTTTTTCCCAACGATTGGTCAAAACAACGACCTGGAGATCTGATAGGCTCATAATTAAATTTAGAGACCTCGGTTTGGCCAAAGTCCAAACTTCATCAGTCGTGGATGCAACTTTTCGCCCAGCCATTGGTCGTCTATGCGTCGATGGTTCTGCATTTCTCGTCGATCCAACATATGTTTCCATTCAATTTTGTCAAAGGCAAGCCGCTCGGCGAGAATGAGGGGGGCAATTATCGGGATTTAAGGCGCTCCTCCAAATCTTCGTACCTTTTTGTTCGTCTCGGGGTCTCGGTGACGGCATCAATCATGTCAAAAAATATTGACTGGATTCGCCTTTGCAGTTAAGAAGTTAAGACTGACCAGAGGACAAGACAAAGGGGAAAAAACCTGAAAACGACCAATCCAGCCTTAGTAGCAAAAATACAGCCATGGGCCAAAGATGGCGGCACGAAGGCGCCAAAATGTTGGCTTTGATCTTATGTGTAGATGGTCGTGCAAAATTTTGAGTCCATTTCGGACCAGTTTACCCGCGATCAGAGTCCATAAATCTTAACTTGAGGCCGTTAAGAAGTGCTCTCGTTTAGGTATAAATGTGTACCAGTAACTAGAACAACAACAAAATCCTCATCATGTGGGCCAATGGCCATGTTTTCTGCCTCTATTCTTGTGTGGAAGGAGAAGAATAGAGCTCTTTTTATGTTATCTTGGCCCCTCATCAAAAGCTCTCAATCCAAACCGACAATGTGCCAATCGATCTTTCAAGAGGACGTTATCCCCATTGCATATTATCTCCATCCACAAACGAGCGGAGTGCATCATGAGAACTGGTTCAAAAACTCGAGACGATCTCCGGTCTCGTTGGTGTACCACTCACTTACCACATTCACTCACTCTCTCACTCACTCACTCACTTGCTTAAGAGTTTGTTGGATGATGCTTGCTTGCATGGTTGCATGGTTGGTTCACTCACTCATATGATTCTGGTTTGACGTGTTTGCTCAAAAACTGTAATCAGTTGGGTAAATCATCACAAGTAGAAGTATGTGAAAAAGAAAGAGAGAGTGATTGAGCGATTGAAATTGGCCACCCGATTGAAATGATGTCCAGCCATTTGTCAAGTGGAACCAATTTGGCGAGAAAAGAGCTTTTATCGAAGCACTTGCCCTTTCGGCTATCTTTCAGTAGTATAGCCAATTGAAAGATAGAGGCTTTAAATGAGCTCTAGGTTCGTTGCACTTGAAAGTAATGTTGGAAACTTACTCTAGGAAAGAATTTGACTCGTTTCAAAGGTTTGGAGAAATCTCGGTTAAATAATTTTATGCCCTCTTCACTCTGTAGCTTGAGAAAGATTTGCATAAACTGCTTGTAAATCTTCATTTTTAACTCGCTCTCATCCGTTGCCTTTAGCGTTACCAGGTTCACAAAAAATCTTGTTCACCCTAATGGAAACCATTAACTAATAGGATCGTGCTGAACAAAGTTGATTGGCTATATCGGTAGAATTTTCTTGTTCTTTGATTGCCCAATCCAAAAGCAAGTTTTTTGCATATTTAAACATGCAAGCTTGTTCGGAAAATCAAATCCTTATTTGACCTATCTTCTATCGGATACTTTTCATTTCCATTCATGAAATTTTGCAATTTTGAACCAACCCAAACTTGACACTTTCAATGGAGATGAGATATCATTCAAATAATTTTAGGGTGGATTTGAACTATCAAACTTCCTTTTGCCATCAAATCAGGGTCATGCAATTGAAGTAGAGTCCTTGCTTTATTTTTTTGGGCTCAAGTTTGGCGATCTCGCCTATTTGTTCAGGTTTGGATGGCGCATATCTTTCAACACTCAAGTGTGAGACTTGTCCCCAACTTGGATAATTTCTGTTATGCGAATAGAGATTATCTGATTGAGCCATGACTCGAGATGTTTTTAGACCAGATATAAAAAATACGCATTGCTCTTACAGAGATGTGTCATGGATCGAGTTGTCCTTTTATGGGCCCAGATCCTCATTGGATTATTTGGCGTGTCCCAAACATCAGCTGAGGATTTGTCCTCATCAGAATTAAGTAAGTAACTAAGAGATCTTGATTCTTCTTTGAAGCGCTTGATCTACCAAATAGTTATATTTACAGCATGTTCCCAACCCTTGGGGATGACAACCCGAGCAATTCAAGATTGGCAATTGGCAGCCAGCTCAGTTCGACATTGGTCCGAAGACCCCAATTGTGCCGTCAAGTATGCCCGTCTTCATCAACAAGGTTCCAAAGCTTGGTGTGCGGGCAAGAAAACTCGGACTGAATGGATCTTAGTGGATCTGGGCGTGGCCTCAGATCTGTCGGGTGTGGTCACACAGGGTCGAAGTGAAGTCGACGAATGGGTCACCAAGTTCATGATCTCATACAGCTTGGATGCTCAAAAATGGGAGCATGCCAGGGATATTTATGGGAACAAGAAGGTAAGCCTTCCTTCTAAAACGGTATGGACTTTGAACTACAGTACTTGAATGAAGCTAAAACGACGTTAGGGGTGCTTTCAAGTGTATTGCAGCACACTCATTACTAAAGACAAGACCCGCGTTTTTCTTTCTTGTTTTTCAGGAGTTCAAAGGTAACGGGAATGCTCATTCCCTTCGCCACTCATATCTTGAGCACCCAGTGAAGGCCCGTTTTGTGCGCATCCATGTATTGAGTTGGCACGGTCATCCCTCCATGAGATTGGAAATTGTGGGCTGCCAGGGTGAGTTGATGACCAATAACCACCAATTATACTACCAAAGAGAGACTAGACTCTCTTAAAAGTTTTTGCTCATCATTTTTATCTCTCTTCGAATGTTTCCAGAGTGCAATCACATCATCAGCGTGACACCTTTCACCGAGATTTCGGCCTCGTCCCATAAAAAGTGGAGAAAAAGAAATAAATCCTGTATGCCTGATATGGGCGATATCAACTCAATGAAAGGGTGGTGTCCACGAAGGCAGAATGGTAAGCCATCAAGATTGATAATCCACCACCCTCATCTCACCTCAACATCCCTAACAAGCCAAGCATTTTACGACTCAGAAGAATGGCTCATTTTCGTCACTCGCTCTCGGCATGGAATGACATCACTCCACCAAATATGTAACTTCCAAGAATTAGTTGTGCCAAAACCTGCGACTATTAGCTCGAACTAATGAGGGGTGGCTTTGGAATCGTCCAGCACATTTGGCTTTCCTAAAACTCTTACTCCAAGTTGGATTTTTTGCCGCTCATTGAAGGATTCTAATTAGAGACAAAGGCGACAGAGACAAAGGTCTAAGAATGCCTTCACACCCACTTGATTAATCTTACCGACCAAGTAGCAACCCTTCGTAGAAATCATTAACACTTTTTTGACCCCCTAAAATAGTATTGGTCTAGATGTTTCCGATCATTTTTTCTGTGGCTCCTTAATTCTTTCATTTCACCCTCCTCCCTCTTATTCTTACCAGAAGATCAATGGCTCCAATTCGACTTGGGTCCTCCAACCAGTATCACAGGATTGGTCACCAGAGGACAGGGTGATAAAAAGCGCTTTGTCACTTCGTACACCATGTCCTACTCGAATGACTCTTCACTCTGGTTCTTCTACAAAGATGCCAATCATTTGGAGGCAAAGGTAAAGATGGGATATTTGGGGTGCTGCGTAGAGATCTGCGCATGAAGAAGCGACCCTAAAGGGAACTTTCAACTATATTTCCAAAACCAAACCTTTAGGTCAAATTCCTTCAAAAGTTTGCTTTTTTCTTATGGCCAATACAATCTTGAGGATGATGATCTTTCTTTGAATATTCCGTAGCCAAAACACTAGCGAATTTTTGCATCGCTTCTCTAGAGGAGAGACCTCTAGCTATGTTGATGTGCAATTGAACGTGAGACAATGAATGATCCTTGAGGGACTAGATCATAATTCATTTTGACAGATCCCAGTCGATTCGGGCACCAGCTGTCAAGGAGCTTGGCTTTTTGCCTTTAAAATATTAAAGACAGATTTGGAGACAGTTTCGGTCTGGGATTATTAATTGGATAAATGTGGAAAGTCGCATCGAAGATACACCGCTTTAAACTCTCGCGATAGAGATCTTGCACGCTCAGACGATCCCAAAAATGCACATGATTAATGAAAGTTTACTTCCTTGGACTCAATTAGAAGTATTATTTTCTAGATCTTTGGAGGAAACATGGACATGGTAACAGAGCGGCGACATTATCTCAATCTTCCCGTCACCGCCAGATACATTCGAATTCATCCCCTCACGTGGCACAAACGAATCGGGATGCGTGCCGCAGTAATCGGCTGTCCACACAAGGGCAAATGCGGACCCGGTTTCATGCAAGTCAATACTGGGTCAGCTTGCGGTGAGTCAGTCCCCTTATACTCTATTATCGACATTTAGAACAGACAGCATATTTTTTTCTAAATTTCCAGTCCCCAATAAAGCCTTTCTGAAAGACACGTGGGTAAACGACAAACGTCACGGACGCCAGCAATGGCGCTACGGGCATTCGTCCTTGGCCGTGGATGGCAATTTGGACACAAATCTGGCTAACTGTGCCAATCTGGACAACTACTACACGGACAATCCGGTTTGGATGGTGGATTTAGGCCGAGACACTGACATCAATGGGGTAGTGATCCTGACTTGGCAGGGCGCTGGTCAAGGTAGGTGGTCCGAGAATTTGTTTTGAGTGCCCCGAACCACTTGGAAAGACGGGATTGCAAATGCAAGAACAAGCTCTTTCTCCTTATCCAAATACACACACACTGCTATTGTACATTGAAGCCCCACACACATGCCCAATTGGACTTGAAATGGCTTGTGAAAAATGTTTCTGCCATTTCATTCCACGGGCTTCATGCTACGCAATGCTCGAGATCGTCTGGTGAGATTTTGTTGGCAAATACAGAGGAACATGGATGGACGATGTACGTATAATGCTGTTTATTGTCCAAGGCATCCATAGATCTAGAATGAGCATCCGGTGAGAAAATTTGAATCACCTCGGGGTAACAAGATGGACATTCAAGAGGCCCTTGGAGATTTGAAGTCGCCAATGCTCAAAATATGCAGAGTCATGGCTATTTTTTTGAAGTTACGAGATCTTCTTGAATCTTTCGCAAAGACAAGCGCCTCTTGAATGGCTGAGGAAACATCAAGAGTGAAAGATCTGGAGGGTCCAGAGAATGCGAATGCAAAATATTCAACCATATTTGCAAACAACCTTGGTGACAATTCAAGAGGTCTACTATAAAAAGTGCCGTGGTTTGGCTTTTGGGTGTAGCGAAAAGCATTTGTCATAAAACAAACCTTTATGAGTTTGAACTTAACTTCGGCTCAGTTCGAGGTTTGCAATCTTTTTAACGAGACACGTCAAAGGTGATCAGATTAACGTATTGGAGATGAGCTTTGCATGCAAGACCTCACTTTGTATTGATGCCCGAGCAAGATGACGAGTGGATTATTTTGCCATAAACTGATCGAGAATTTAGCACATTTTTTTATCTGGAGGGCTTATTTTTCAAAATCTTTGCGATCTTATGGCTAGCCTTTTTTTCGAGCGTGATTCAGGCTTCATCTCGAGAATTGCTGAAGGTTTAACGAATGAGGAGGGCTTGCGATAATCGTAAATTTGGCGCCCAGTCTGAGAAAACCCAACTACCAATCTTCAATCTCGTTTCTATGCAAACTCTTTGCTGCAGGTTGTTTGATCTGGAATAAAAGACGTGTGGGCCTTAATCTCTCAAGAGTGACTGAACTTACGTAGACATTTGATATTCCAATGCAAAGCCCCGAGTTGTCAACTGGGTCGATAACTTGGAGAGAAATTCGCCCTTTTGCTCATCTTCATGACCCAACCATTAATTTGAGGGAAAGTGCGGTTTGTCAATCCAGAAGTACTAGATCCAGTGAGTGAGCGAGTGAGTTCGAGTCTAGAACCTCGTCCAATGAAGAAAAGGAACAGATTAGTACAGATAAATCCTTATTTGGCCCATTCAACCAAAGCCAATCAAAAGTGCATCTAGTTGGCCGAAAAAGGCTTGAAGAGGCAAGTTGATCCGGGTGTCAAAAGCGAATCGCCTTGAATCCGATCTCTTCCAAACCTGGCGTGTTGCTCCCAAAAAACTCTTGAACAGCCGTTTGAATTCCGATTAGCCAACACGAATGGTGCACTTGTCCTCATTTGTGTTTAAATCTTTGCATCAGGTTCAGACTGAATTCAATGTTTGGGAGAGACTTGAGGCGTTCATCGAGGTTTACCGAAACAAGGGATTAGAAATTCATGTTTGAAATGGCTAAAAGCTCTCAGACTTGCAAAAAAAGGCTTGAGGTCTGACGAGAGTTGTAAAGCGACGTGCTCCTCGAAACCAGTCCTTACCACAACCATTGCAAAGGATGAAGCCATGAAAAATCTCGAAGCGTGTTTTACTATCACTTTGACTAGCCCGTAAATGTCTTTGGTGACAAGGCTAAGCGAATCCTGAACATAACTCTTGAATCATTAAAACTAGATTGTTCCTGGCCTCATCTTGAAAAGCCCCAAGAGTTCGAACGAGCTCATAAAACAGATGATTATGGTTAAGAAGACCTCTTCTTTTATTGCAGATAAGATCACCTCCTACACGGATTACGTGTTCAACTTGGAGAAACTGACCGTGTACGCCAGTCGGAAGAAGTTCGACAATGTCAATGATCTGACTTTTCATTCGAAATGCGAGTCCGTGACTCGGATGAATAACGCCCTTTACAACCCGCGGTTACATTTCGAATGTCCCGAACAGAAGAAAGGTCGCTATCTTTATGTGAAGGCCACAGGGTCGCCCAATCGATGGAGGAAACTCTTTACTGTCGTCTTGTGCGAAGTTATGGTGTATTAAAGGTGTTAATGAAGGCACACGCAAATCAAGAATTGAGAGGAGCAGCTTTCAAGCTATCACATTCGCTTTTTGGAAGAATGGTTCCAACTTGGGAGCTCCTTGGACTGAAAGTTCTGCCTATTATGTGCGACCACAATGCAAATGATCTCAAGTTCAACACGTTGGTACACCCCTATAATATTTTGATGTCAAGTGCGCTGAAAATGCAAGGGCTGAATTCGTTATGCAGACACATGTTTTGCAATTTGGTGCTCCAACTCCATATCTCGTATTTTGTACTGAACTGATGAAATAAAAGCCGCTATTAACTTCTTGAAACGATCTCCATATTTACCCAGAAAGAAGGAAAACGTTACGAAGTCTTTCTTTTCTGCTTTTGTTTTGGTAATGTGGTTTTGAGACCACCGCTCAACCAACTTCACGCGGCAAGTTGATTACATAATTCCATCTGAAATGACCTCTGAAAGCCACGTCATTTCGGGATATCAAAATGGGGTTTGCGCTCTGATGCATCCACTGTAGTGGAATTTGGATTCACACACCAATCTTTCTTGACCAAATGCAAAGTGAAGGAGGCTCAAATGATGATCAACGTACAATTCTCAAAAAGCCCTTCAGTTGGTGTTTATGGTATTGCGCCTCAGTCTCATCTGCTTAGCTACAAAGATGGCCTGAGGCCTTGTCTAGTAGCTTTCAACTGAAATTAGACTTGAACTGAGCATTCTGGTGAGGGCAAATGCTCTCTCTCATATTCAGTCCAATTTTTGTACCAGAGTGATTCACATCATCTTTGAGATCACTCTCTATCAAGATGATGATGGTAATTAGCTGGTTAACAGGTCTTGCTCTCATTCTGGGCGGAACTCATGCCAAACCCTTGGACGATGGTTTAGGGGGCGTGGTGGGACAACGCACACCTGGTACTGGTTCTGTGTGGCCTCCATTTCCAGGGGCTGGACAAGGTTATTGGGCTCGAAAAGCTGGATTTTACGAACAACAACCATCGGAAGCACCTCAAAAACCAGCACTCCCAATTTTCACCGTTCCACTTCCTACACCAAATCCAACGACCAAAGCTCCACTTGTGGACCAATCTGCGATAGAACCCGCAAGTCCCGCCCCTCTCTTGCCCACTCCTCAAAGAATTCCCAAAGTTCTCATCTTGAATCCTCTGCAGTTATGGAATTTACAAGCTGGTCAGTTACAAGTATTGTAGTAAACCGGAAACGAAGAGAACCATTGGAAAAGTGAGATGTATAAGTAATTAAAACGCTAAAAAATATATTTGATGAACGTCTTGTTTTTGTGATGAGTTTTGAAGCCCAAAGTTGTGGGATTGGGGTTTGGACAGAGTATGTGCTCAATCATTCCTGAGTATGAGGGATTGAATAACAAAAAAAATCAATCTATCAAGTGTGTTTTCGCACAAGTAGAATCATCTTGTACGGAAAAGAAACCAATGGAATCTTATTTGGAATACATTTTCTATAGCAATGAATAACGAGGTTGCGTCAATGAGCTACGACTACTTCCGTTAGAACCTCTTCTTTTTCTCGTCGATTCCGAGTTTCCTTTCCAACGTTGGTGAGGTTGATTACAAAAAGCCCTTCTACGTGTACAAGAATAAATGTCCGGCTTCGGCATAAATTATTTTAGTGTGACACAGGAAATCCAAATACTCCTCCCAAGTCAGCCTGCCTGATAAAATAACCAGAATTGTTGGCGTTGCCCCTTCACCCACCCCGTGTCCACCGCATTCGTCCTTCAAAATCGGTCCGGGTCCGTCCTTCAGTCGGCAACAGACACATCGGCCATCGCACTCACACGCATCTACCTGTTCTATTGTTGTCACACACTGTCCTGGATATAAAATCTATTGTATTCTCAAATCCAATTCATCGCAAAATTGCAACTATTTTGCCGGTAAAATTACCCAAAAATCCTTTCAAAAACTTTTTTTAATGTCTCATCTTGTATTATTTAACTCACAATTTCCTCTCTAGGAGCATTGCTATGAGTTTTCTTACTTTCAGCATAACGTTAACAAATCGACTATTTCGTTTTGTCCACTGGCCTGAAACTCCAGACCAGGGGCCTAACACCAACTTGACTAACTCACCAACTCAGACCAACTCGTCCACTGCCGCTCGAAGCTCAATTTCAGGGCCTCTAGGTAGCGCTTTTTCTAAAACAACTTGCGTCAATTTTTCATCCAAATCTAGCGCCATTAAAGACAAAAAAAGCTCAAAAAATACCCTTTTACATTATGGAAATGTAAAAATTGTGTTCTAAATATAAATAATATCATAAAGCACTTATTAAATTCAGAAACCCGTGTTGATCCCTTCTCGATAACATTCGCTAAGCCATACCATCTATGAATTAGGTGACACTGCGTCAAGGTAGTAGTAGTAGCAGTGGTAGTCGGGATAACTTACTTCATTGAGTTGCTTAGTCACATACGAGTACAACTGTACAAGTGAGTAGTAGTCACTCGACGCTGCATGCATCCACCGTCAGTCAGTCAATCAGTCAATCAGAAAAGAAGGAAGTGAGCCTGTGAATCTTTCCGAACATTTTCGATATCGTCCAGGGTACATGAGCTAAATTTAGGGTCAAGGCTGCCCATCCTTGGACCTTAGGGAACACGCTAAGCCATTGAGTGAGTGAGTGAGTGAGTGAGTTGGGCTGTTCAGTCAGTGTATTTTTTTTAACTTTGTCGTGTCGAGTTGGAAGAGGAGGATGGGCAGCGGTGGTGGATCCTGATTCGATCGATTGAGCCCGCTTTTCTACATACATACACGAATTAGAACAATCATTATTATTATTATTATAGGCTGGTCGGTCGAACTTAGTTAAGCGAGTTGCTCTGGCAAGATGATTTCCATGTGGAAGGTCCGCGAGATGGTGGACAAGGCCACCAATTTGGTGATGAACTACACGGATACCGAGGCCAAGGTACGCGATGCCACCAATGACGACCCTTGGGGACCCTCGGGTCAACAGATGCAGGAGGTGGCGGCTTTCACCTTCACCTACGAGCAATTTCCCGAGGCCATGGGCATGTTGTGGAAGCGCATGCTGGTCGATAATCACACCAACTGGCGACGCACTTACAAGTCCTTGTTGCTCTTGGACTACTTGCTCAAGAATGGCAGTGAACGCGTGGTGACCTCGGCACGCGAACATTTGTACGACCTCCGAGCCATGGAGAACTACACGTTCGTCGAGGAGAATGGTGAGATGGAACGCAATTTAGAAAGAGGCGGTCAAAGTCAACTAGGAGAAGGAGGAATACTTTTGCCGTTGATCTCAACATATTCATTTCGCAGAAATCGTCTCTGAACTCGATCAAAGCTTAATGATGTCGTTGACCGACAATAGTCTTAGGACCAACTTTGACCGCCCTTCATAAAGATACTACATAAGGATACCCTGCAAAGAATTTTTTTAATGATTTTTAAAGTGTTTTTGAAGGCTTGAATGTTTGAATATGTTAGAATTTAATTATATTTTAAATTTGCAAGTTGCAAGTTGCAATGTTCAAGACGAGAGATTTTGTTTCCTCGCGTATATTAACTAACCCTACTCCGCTCTTGAAATAGAAATGCGAGCATGGTTATGCAAGTTTAGCGGTGCCCTTTTGCCTGCCTGGGAAAAAGAAACGTGCATTCAAAATCGCAAATCAAAGGGCAACTTCTTCTTCTTAACTTCAAAGGAGTCGTATTACGCACATCGTCTTTGTTAGTCGTCGTAAACTGAAAACTTCGGTTCGTTAGGCTCGTCAACAATAGCCAAAGACATGAATCATGAGTTACACGTCATCCACTTTTTCAGGCAAAGACCAGGGTGTTAATATCAGGCATAAAGTGACGGACTTGCTAGATTTCATCCAAGATGACGATCGACTTCGGGAGGAGCGAAAGAAGGCTAAAAAGAACAAGGACAAATACATTGGCATGTCCAGTGATGCTATGGGATTCCGAGGTTCTCGAGGGTTCGACACGGGTTGGACCGAGAAATGGCCTTCATCCGGGGGAGGCGGGGGAATCGGTGGGGGACCCACCTCCATCTCTCGCTCCGGCTTTCGCGATCACACCCCGGAGTTCGAAGATGACGGCTATCGGGAAACCACCGCCACGCCCCCTGCCATTGACGACTTCAAGGATGACGACGATGGCTTTAGTCTGCCCTCGAACTCGTCCCGAGGTGGATTGGGCTCGCCTACACCGCCGATTTCCAACACCATCACCCGACAACCGGTGGTCAAATCGCCGCCCACGTTCACGAGCAAACCCCCTGCCAAAGTCTCCAAGCCGAGAAAGCCCATTGATTTAGGAGCGGCCGCCACCTACGCCCAAAATGCGGCCTTGGCCAAACCGTCCGCGTCCAAACCCGCTTCACAAACCGCGGCTCCTCCTGCTCCTAAGAACACCCAGTTATTGGACGATCTCTTTGGAGACCAGACTGTGAGCCCTGGCGCCTCCAATGTGAATGGGGGCCCCAAGTCGCTTCCCGCTTCACATGTGATCGATAATACTGACTTGTTCTCTGAACCGAGCGCAAGCAACACGGATGTGAATGCCAATGGAGATTTCGGCGATTTCACCTCTGCATTTACCGACAATGGAGCGGGAAACTCTGGTCGCAATGATGAAGGCTTTGCCGACTTCTCCTCTGCCTTTAACTCGAACAATTCCAGTGACACGATCCCGTCCTCTTCGGGCTCGGCCGATCTTTTCGCTTCTTTGCCCGCGTCGTCCACTTCTCACGTGGACCTTATGGGTGGCCTGGGATCAGCACCGAGTGGCTTGAGTGCCAGCTCAAATGCCATGGACCTATTGAGTGGACTGGATCTGGGAGGCGGAGGTTTAGCCTCTAATGCTCCTGCACCATCCTTTCATACGTCAAACAACATGATGGGCGCGAGTTCCAACCCCTCGTCTGGTTTTCACGACCTCATTGGATCCTCATCGACTTCCTTGGGCTCGATGCCGCCACCGCTCATTCAAGCCCAATTCGGCGGGACCTCCAATGTGTTGCAACCTCAAGGACCATTGGCCATGAAAATTTCAATGGGCAATGGCAATGGTCCATCGTCATCGGCATCACCCTCCCACGTATCTGGAGGGTCGGGAAATTCCTCCTCCACTACCACAACAACTACGAATTCCGGTGTTTTGCCTGAAAGGTGGGGTAACGTGGGATCTTTGAACATCGACTTGGATAATTTGTCGTTGACTGGTCGGAGTCAGACCAAGAAGTCTGTGCCCATGAATGCCATGAAATCGTCCTCGAGCAGTGAATCGCCCGTGTCTCCATTGGGACCTCAATCTGGATTCCCTGGGGGATATCAGAAGAACTACTTACCCACCAACGGCTCGAACGATTTGCTCTGAATGTGATGATACAAATGTCTCGACTCTAATTATCTTATTTGCGGATCATTGGTGTCCTCTATGCAGCGGTCGATGTTGACTGATCCATTCCCACGCCGTTTTGTCTTTAATGGTTCATCTTACTTTAGAGAGGCGTTCCTTCATGGATTCCGCAAAGAAGACTTTATATATACATCTATATCTACATTGTATCCTTGAGAGATATTTTTATCGATTCCGATTTTCTATCCTGTATGTATACACACACTCTCAGAACAGGCTAAGCCCGAATAATTCGCTTTTGCCTTTTGTCCAATAACGAGTTGTGAACTTTCATTGCTCCTGAAATGGAGTCTGACTCAAGTTGTGAAATGAAGAGAAAAAAGAGGTAACCGGATGATACTCAAATCATTCAGAACGTAACAAAGATGTTCATGGGATGTTGGTCAAAAGAAATAAGAAGATAAAAAAACAAAACAAAGATTGGTGACGGAGAATGTTTTTTGTCTAGACGAATAATGAATGATAACAACGTTTTCATAAATCTATATTTTTGCAATAAACCCCGCTGTGTGTCTTTAACAAGGACGTCTCTTATTTTTGCTCGGTTTGAATTCGCTCCAGACTAGATTGACGGAACTCGTCATAGGATCGAGGCAGGACATCTTGCAACGGGATGTCGTCCACTGTGGAATAAAGCGTTGCACTGGGGTTCAGAGGGTCTCGCACGAGAATGAGTTCCCCGCTCTCTGTCGTAATCGGTGAGGGTGTAATCTCGCCAGGGGCTGAAGGATAACGCCCATGTTTCGCAAAGTATTCTTGTCGCCGAAAGTACTTGGCCACATTACTATGGGGGTAGTCTCTGAGAAACAAATTGGCGCAATGACCACTAGCTACGTAACACAATTGACCCAAGGTATAACCGACCACTAGTCCACCCAGGGTCTTGGGTAAACGAGCCAGACGAGGAGAAGTGAAGAAGGTGCTTTGTTTTAGATATCCCTTGACTTGACCCACGAAACCAAGGGAGCCAAACAACAGCATACCCGGCAAGTCGAAGTACACATTGGCCACCCGATTGCATTCCTTAAAGATCTTGGTCTCATCCGGACTCAAAGGCGGCATTTCCTTGCCATTTTGATCAAACCCGGGAATTCGAATAGTATTATCGTATTCCTCCAGGGGCTTTTCACTCTCAGTGGTGGGCGGGGGAAGTTCTCGGCTCTTTATGGTTAAAGCAATGGATCCATTGGGTGTTCGTTCCAGGAACTTTTGCTTGCAACTCTGACTTGATAAATAGGAGAGGGGACCCAAACCGAGAACAAGAGCACCTGGTAGTAGCACTTTGGGCCAGATACCGAAGCGATTCGAGGGCTTAAGCCAACCTCGTCGGGCTGAATATAGAGTCCCACCCACCGTGAAGGCTACCAAGGGCACCGCTCGATACCAAAAGCCTTCTTGAAGACATTCTTGGCATATCCTCAATTCTTCGTCTTGAGTGGCTTGTCCAGATTTTCCACCCGCTTTCATGACCAATGCTAGAAGAACAACAACGCAAGAAGACTCGATTATCAACCGTAGCTAAAGCATCGTTCGCGTTCCTGGCATGATTATAATTTTTTTATTCGCACACTGTATTGATGGAAATATCACTCTTCACTGTAAACCTCGTCCCCGTATTGATTGATACGTCTCCGAGGATCCTGTTTGGGCCTACTGGGCAAATATAACGGCGGAATCTCCTGATTCGATGGAGGAGGACCCCCAAAAGATTGCGGTTCAGACTCATCTCGAGGTCTGGCAGCGGGTTGAGGAACTCGTTGACCTTGAAAGTACTTCCTCATCTCGGCATCGCGATGACGTTGCCGCAAATCGTCATAACTGAGTCCACGCTTCTCAACCGTCTTTTCTGAGGGCTCTTCAGGCGCATCAAATGGGTTATTCGGCTCATTATTGGCCAAATGACTGTCCGATGAAAGAAACTGTCGATCATTCTCATAGCCCAGATTTTTCTCCCTCATCATGCGATCCCGGTGTAGGATCTCCATCTCAGTCGGGGTAGTATCGGGAAATCCCCGGGATTCGCGAATGCGTCGAGCCATATTAGAGTGGGGCGCTTTCTGAAGGAACTTTTCGCTACAAACTCCGGAATATGACCCATATCCCACGAGCATGCCCAAGGTTCCCGCCACAAAGGGCTTGAACCATAGACCTATGGGCCCACCGGAAGAGAGACGCCCATTTTTAATGCCCATGAAGATTGATCCACCCATGATAAGGGCCATAGGCAGACCTCGATTATAGAAGGCCTCTTGTTGGCATTCTTTCATGATGGCTTGCTCCTCGGATGAGAGAGGCATATTGGATCCGGAGGATTGGGAGGATTTTGGCGAGGCATTGTCATAAAAGGACGATGGCGATGGCCTTGAAGGCTCCGAACCGTGGGCGGGGTAACTCATGGCGAAGGCTGCGAGGTCGAGACTGGAAGGGTTGCTTTTGCTACGGCGGATTCATGTAAGGGTCATCTTGTTACCTCAGATCCCTCAGATACATACACTGTCCAGTTTGTTGTGGTTTTACTATGAAGGTGACCATGATTAGTAACGTCTGATAATTTGCGATGGAAGTTGTTTTGTTACATTGTCAGTTAAAAAGAAATTTATGGTATAAAATGTAATTATCTAAAATTTGGAGACGAAAAAAATAATGTGTGTGATTAAACGTCGCACAAAATCAGCCACAAAGGCTTTAGACTGAATTTTTGGCAAGTAAATTTCGACACCTTAAGAGGTTTGGTTTGTTTTGATTTTTGAATAAGCATTGACCTACACAATAATTCAGTGAGGTTTTTCATCAGCTACCTTATTTTGCTTAAGTTCTCAATATGACAATTCAGGAACCACTGTACGTCAGGACGAATTTCAAAAATACACACTGGGTCCGATCATTGTACTAAAATGTGAGGTTTTTGCAACAAATGTATTGTTCCGTTTAATTTTCATTGTACTAATCGGACCCAGTGTGTATTTTGAAAGTAATCCTGGCTTGAGCCATCCTTGGACAATTTGATTGTTGAGCCCTGTTGCTGAAGTTTATGTTAGATAAATTAAAAAGCGCGCTTTTAAAGGAGTTCTGCGTTTCAGGAATATTTTCGATGCAAATGATTGCAGTTTTAGAAATCAGCACAATTCAAGGAAAAACGTCAATGTAGTTGACGCGTTACATCGAGTTTTTGAAAAATTTAAGATAAACTAAACAAAAAAGGGTGAATATTTTAGAGAACATTGCACTAAAAATGAAATCATCATCTTGGCTCAAATTGCTCGGAGCAATCTGTCCCTCTGGCATTACAACGTGCTGCCTCCATAGTTATTGTATAATTCACTACATGAAATACCACATACAATATTCTGGAATTTTCTCTCATTTTTTACCCTTTGGATCGTGCTATGACTTTAAAAGAAAGGCACTTTGACGTGAAACGTAGAAAGAGATGATATCTGTATTTTTTGAGTACTCTACTTAAGCAAAACGGGCAAAACGTACAAGCTGCCAAATGTTTCGTCCTTTTCTATCATGACAGTTTTCAGCCCTAAATTAAATTTTGAAGGTCCTTCTCTTGGAATCAATTTACCAGTCCTAAAACAAGATACACCTTGATCGAGAGAACACCAGTTCGTTTACGTACATTCAAGCGCATCAAGTCGATCGAGTCACCACTCACTCACTCACTCACTCGCTCGGTTTTTCTCTCTCTGAAAAAGAAAAGGAGAAGAACAAGCCTCTTGAACGAAGGCCAACTTGGTTGTTGAAAACGACGACGAGGAGGAGAAGAAGGACTTGAGAGGCCAAACGCTAAGGCTACTGAGTTCGTGTGCTGTTTTCAAGAAAGTGAACGTGATCAAGAAAGAAGCTAGCTCCCTCACGACGACGCACGCACTCACACACAAGACCAAGGCCGACAAGGCTGGACTTAACCAGGCCTGTCTTCCACGGACACACACGTACGTCAATGGATGGGCGGTGAGAGCAAAGTACTACTTACATGCATACATGCTTGCATGCAGCGATGAATTCAGCTCACATCATGCGTCAATGATTCCATCCTTCGACTCACTCACTCACTCACTCACTGTTCCCTTCTTTCCCCTTTTCTTCCTCCCCTCCAAGTAAGGCCGCTTCGCGATTAATTTGCAATCTTTTCTCCAGCTCCGATAGTCGTAACGTAGCTTTGTTCAAAGTAGTCGGGCAGCCTTTCATGGCCTTGTCTCGGTTGCCTTGGGGTTCGCCCTCGCTGTCGTAGTTGAACCAAAGGAAAAAGGCTGTTTTAATCGCAACCACACCATGGACATTCAAGATTAATCGTTTGCATTGAAGTTCCAAGATCTACGGGATCAGAATGAGTAACATCATGATTCTACTTGTACACGCCTCCTGCCCTCGCCCCGTTTTATTTCGAGCGATATCGCCCTCCGGGTTCCAATCGTAATGGGCAATTGCCTGGGCTTGAACCGTGATTTGGAGGTGTTAGGGGGTCATGAGCCGCATGGAGGACCAGCGGGCTCTCGAAGGGGTTCGACCTTTAGTGATTCCACTTCTTCGGCCATTCACACGCACAAGAATCGCCCTTTGCGACATGAAAAAATCCGGTGGAAGTCGGATATCCCGCTCACTGACGGCCAACTCAAGTCCAAACGTGACGAGTTTTGGGACACGGCTCCGGCTTTTGACGGCAAACCCGAGATTTGGAACGCGCTCAAAGCCGCCGCCGAAGCGATTGAGGGTCCCAATGAGGATTTCGACTTGGCTCAAGCCATCTTGGATGGGGCCGGGATTTCCCTTCCCCATGGATCGTTGGTCGAATGCTACGACGAATTGGGTACACGTTACGTGATACCAGTTTACTGCTTGTCCTATCCGATCAATCTGTTGAATGAATCGGATCGCGATTCGCCCGACGATTCATCAGAGCCTGTGCTGAATCCGGAGGATGGTAAAGAGGTGAGACTACGAGTGAGAGTGTCCATCACGGGCAAAGAGGTCCGATTCTATATCAACACCCTAGAAACCATCCTGAGTGCCAAAAAGAAGCTTCACCTCGACTCGAAAATCGGCGAACCCGCCCGTCAACGGTGGTTTTACGGTGGGCGTCCACTTAGTGACAAAACACGAGTCGGAGATGCGCGGGTTCCGCCCGGACACGTTATCCAGTGCATTGTGAGTGATTTGACCTTTGACGTGATCCCCAGTGGGAAAGGTTCGTCCAAGGACGGGCGAAAAAAGACCAAGAAACCCGATTGACTTCCGGTTCCCGGGCCCGAGACCGAGATATTTACTATTCTGCCACAAATTCATACTGACCTCTTCATACCAGCCGATCCTTTGCATTGGTGAATCATCTTCGATTCTCATAGGTTTTCGAACGTTTCAGTCATATCCGAGTCATAAATTAGTTTTTAAATCTACGTCTGTTGGGGGAAAAAGGCGTGGCCCGCCCCGCCAAGAGAGGCTAATGTTTTTATTTAGATTGATGCATTACGAAGCTGGGACAAGTTTTTTTTTTGGATTAACTTGTTTCCCGCTTGTCTGTGAAACTCTAATTGTCAGAATGCTGCCGTTGAGTTCGATTTTGCCATATTTATATATAAATTCAATTGCTTTTGTTTGAGCGCCTCTAAAGGAGGACTATCTGTATTGAATTGAATACTCAAAACTATACTCAATTAGACCAGGTGAACCATGTGGAATGAAATATTTAATTGTAACGCACTCGCACCTTGGAAATATAACTAACAACAAAGCAGAACTTTTTCATTTGAACTATTAACTCCAATTTAAGATCTCCTCCAGGATATCACACTCTCTATCCAAGTCATGGCCGTCGAAGCCAGGGTTTCTCAAGGATGGTTCGTCTCTCACGAGAAATTCCTCAATCAGACCTATTCCGGACTTGGCCTTCAATCTCGGCCTATTTTTAACCTAAAAACTCCATTTCGCATGGACCTGGAAGCGCGCAAAGTTGCTCAGGCGATGAAGCAAGGTTCTGAAGTAGTTACGAAAGGCACAAAACGTCGACGAAAACCCCCAGCATTAAAGCCAGAGGAGACGGCTAGAAATCGGATATTCTTGTCGTTTTTGGACACATTGAATAACACGCAATCCAAACTTTTTGACGCCCTGCCGAACTCGTCGGTGGTTGAAGAAAATAATAAAGAAGTCAGGGATCTCGTCAAGAAATTGCCGAATTTCGACGTGAAACCCGACCTTACGATGAAGAACGACCAGGATACCTCAAAGATAGTTCAAATTACCGCCCGGAGCTACGTTTTGCCCCCTCATTGTGAATTCGTTCTCGGTGATATCTCTGGAATCACAAGTCTTCAGAATGAACATCGAAAATTTGATATCATACTTGCGGATCCACCTTGGGAGAATAAGCATATCAAACGAAAATCAGAGTATGCCATGATGTCCAATGAAGAATTGGCCAAACTTCCTATGCAAGATTTACTCCATGATCACGGATATTTGATCATTTGGTGCACTTTGTCTCGGCGACATCAAACTGAACTGGAAACCTGGTTTGATCGATGGGATTGTGAGCTTTTGACTCGGTGGTTCTGGCTCAAAACGACCAAATCTGGGGAACCCGTGATTGACTTACAAAAAGCTCACAAGCGACCCTACGAGATTATTCTCATCGGTCGAAAACGAACCAATTCCAATCCCATTCCCACTCAATTTCAAGAGGAGCTCATCGTTTGCAGTGTCCCTAGTGGACACCATTCGCACAAACCACCCTTAAGCCAAATCTTGAGTGAAATTTTGCCGTCAAGTGCATATAAAAATTGCTTGGAACTATTTGGACGCTATTTACTTCCGCATTGGACCACATTGGGAAATGAGTGTCTCAAGTTCCAAGATATAGAACATCTCTTTTATTCCCGTGCTTGACGGTAATTTGTGCCACTTTCTGGACGACTAAATAATATTATTAGTAAGCATTTTTGTACAACATGTACAACAAAGTATGGCTACTTTTACTCTTTGGCGTGGTACGCAACTCATCGGACACACCAATTTATCATCCGATCAGTTTGCAGAAGTTCATTTTTGGTCTCTAATATCATTAAGACTCGCACTTTATGTAGTACTGATGGAAAACGTCGAGCTCGTTGACCAGAACATAAGAAAGTGCCGCGCCAAATGCCGATCCAATTTGCGTCCACGCTCCACACCAAAACAAAGCCGTATTGGAGTGCTCCCGACACCATCCCGCAATTGAGACCTTCACATATGAGAATAGACCACCATAGACCACCCAAGATATCACCTAGAAAGAACCAAGAACGATGTATGAGCTTAATGGAGATCATGGATCCAAGCAAGCTAGATGCCCTTTAATTGTTATTACCGTTAATGCCCCACCCGCATCCGGACCCCACAATTGATTGGGGCTCTCAAGAGAGGTAGCGAGAATGAATCCCGAGAAAAGCGTACCCACCGCTGTCAAGACCAATAAGAGCTTGGAACTTCGGCAAGGGTAGAAGAAGGCTGTAAAGGCCATCACGGGATTGGCCATGGCGTTGAGAGTGACGGACAAATGGTAGACCACGTTACCAAAAGGTAAACATGAATAGGTCTGAATGGACGGGAAAGCTCCGTTACTGATGAAGCACAAGTAGGCCTGAAGGGCGAGAAAGCCGTAGAATTTGTTCCGAGCTTTCCAATCGGAATTTTCACTATCCAGCGACGGAAACGACACCGGGGCCACCTCCGTTGGCGGATTGTCTTTGGAACTCGAAGGTGTGACATGGTCGTATGAGGATGGTTCTTCTGTGGGAGTAATATAGTTCTGCTCCGTCACGAGTTCACCTCTGACCGATGGAATTACGTTCATGAGAACAAAGGCCACTGCACTTACTATGACCATGACCATGAGAATGACAAAGAACACCTCGACAGAGAACCTGAAAAGAAACGCAAGTCATTCCTGAATCGTCAGTGCAAGGTTTGATGACCTCCCACTTACCTTGGGTCCGGATACACGGCAATTTCCTTGTAGTCCAAGAAGTAATTCCCGTCGGCATCGAGCACGGAGTCCGTCACATTAGCACAGTACGGATTCCCGCCAACACCTTGAATGAGGGCCACCACGGCGGGTAGAAACCCGCTCATGCCTTCTCCGATGAGGTAGGAGTTTAAATAAATGGCTCTAAATGTGGCCATGAACGGCAAAAAAAGCACAGAACTCGTGCAATCCACCATGGACAGAGCGAACACTAACACGAACAGAGCGGTCGAATGTTCCTCACCCGCTAAGATGGTGGTTCGGTCCCAGAACAAGATCAGACACAATGAGGCTACCACACCTACCAACAGGAGTCCCACAATAATGTACTTCTCGAGGTTCTTGTGTGGATAGGCATAGCGATAAATGCCATAGCAAATGGGTCCCATATTGGCAATCTGTATGATAATCGACAGATACGAGGCCAGGGCCCAACTCTCAGGGAGTTGCTCCACCAGGAGCGGTAACTCAACCCAGAGCCCATTGATACTGATCCAAGAGCTGATCCCAAAGAGAATGGCCAAGGCATCCAAGATCAGACTGCGATTCGTGCTCAGTGAAATCATGGTAATGATTCTGAAGATGCCCTTCTTGGCTCGAGTTTGTATTATAGAGGAATGACGAGATCACAAATTGCACGAGTCAACCAGACCTGGAAAAAATGCCATACAAGTTTGAAATGACAGCAGCACGCTTTGTTTGATAGCAGTCGGGCACTAAGGTTCAGATAATGATGAATGATGCTTTAACTCGGGGAAGCGTTTGTTGCGCTATCACGTTTAATTGCTTAATCCAATTCTCTTCAAGTGACCTATTGCTCACACGATTGGCTCATTTAATAGAGCAGAAACACGTGAGTGACAAACAATGCACACTTACGCAGAGTACATTCAAAATTGCACTCTTGAAACGGAATGGTCCTTCGAGTCCTCAATCCGAGTTCGCTCTACATCCGACCATAAACAACGCCAAAACACAACTGACTGAAGGAAGTGAAGTGATCGAGTAAATTACCGACGCCCCCGCTCTTGGCATTCAGGTTTTCGATGTGATGTCTGCAGAGGGCAGGTCTATTGACCGGTGGCCAAGCTTAATAGGGAGGAAGAGGTGAAGGAGGAGGAGGAGGATGGACGGAATAACGAGGAATGCTACACTCCCCGATCTCTTTGTTACAGATCTCGGGCAAGCACAATACCGGAGAGAAAAGCTAGTACAGACAACGAGGAGATATCAACCACAGCCAGGGCAACGTACAAGTGCACCGAAGTTGAAATATCAAAAAACCGGGTTATTGAAAACTTTGATTGAAAGCGAGAACAGGAAAAAGGTGATGATAATGGTAATGTATCCTTCCATGTTCGACTCAATTGCTCTTTTTGCCTCCCTTACATGATTTACGTTTTTGAATCCCTCATTTTTCATTCATGACACATTTTCGTATTTGTTCTTGTAAAATATAAAAAATGAAATGGACTATTGGGAAAAAGGGAAAGGATCTTTATGTATCCTTATCGAATTTTGAAAGCTAAAGATGCGCGTATGATACAAGAACTCTTGAACACAAATTTAGCGAGTGACGTTTGACCCCGAGTTTCGTCATGACAAAAACGTCACCCAATATGTAAAGTGCGTTCGGAACACAATTTTACCTTCATAGACACGGATATCTATTTACCTTATTTATCACCTCACCGACACAGCCATTGTATTTGGTTGAAGTTTCATATTGAGGAGATCCGAATGTCTTGGTTATGGAGGATCATGAACACTAGTAATAGATAAATGTCGTCGACGGTCGCGCGAGATGTGTGTCTAAAACGTGATGGAGATGGCAAAGTCAGCTGACTCGCAATGGTAAAGGTCGGTTCATTCACGAACAAGGCTGAATTAGGAAAGGCGTGCGAGAGGAGAGAGAGAGAGGAGAGGACAAGACTTCTTCATAAGGCTGGAAATGCACGTGTACCTAAGGAGCTTTCTCTCTCTCGTTCAGTGAAATTTGACCTGTATATGCGAGCCTTAAAGCATTCATTTATTGATTGAATCAAGACAAAACGATTTACAACGATTTGAACAATGCGTGACCAGAGCACTTTTTGGACCACGCACTCAGAGGAGAAGCACTTAAGTCGATGTCATTGGCTTTGATGATGGACCACACTAAAACATCGACAAGGGAAAAGGATTTGCCGGAGAGCCAAGGCGTAGCCTTCATCTCTTGAAGAGAAGTCTTGATGGCAGAAGGGTTCGTGTACTGATGTTGGGTCAAATTATCGAGATCCAGATCCAAACGAGGGTTCATTAGCATATCGTCGTAGGGTAACACGGTGGGATCATCTAAGAGTCGAGCAAAATATCGAGCCACATTCGCTTCGCCCGAGAATTGGTCGCCTTCACGAATGATGATGTTCGGTCGAACGATCCCATGCTTCCAAATTAGGCTAATCTTGATCATTTGGCCGTCTTGGGGACGAGTTTGATCTTCATTAAGGGACAGGAATTCATAGCAATGAGAAGGCAGTCGGCCCACCACAGACGAATGAATATGCGTTTTAGCGGACACAACAAATTTTGATGCCAAGGCTTTAACCAAGGGAAGAATCGAGTAAGGCGGGTGCTCAGGATCGGCATTTATCACAATATTGTTGGATGAGCTCGAGGTTTGGCTACGCATAGAACGGGCTTCAGAAGACTTGGTTCGTACTAACTCTTCAGGGATGTCTAATTTAGAATGTAGGCCACCAACTTTGGACTTGAGTTGTTCTAGTTTTAGGGTAATTTCATCCCAACGACGCGCTGTGACTTGCGCTAAAGTGGCCTCCGGATTTCGACGATCTCTGCAATAGGATTCAGAAGTGCACCGTAAACATCCAGTTTATTTCCAAAACATTACCGTGCTTCACATAGTACAATGTAGATGAGAAAATCGTACAAAAAATGAAAACAATATATACCGCTATTTTTCGTACTTGTCCAGTCTGCAGATGGGATTTTCCTGGACCATCTTCAAGTTGACTTTATTCCCGCAGAGGTCACGGATGTTGTCGATCCCATACTTGATCATGGTCGGTCTACAAAAGTTATGCAAGAATTAATATACGTCACAAATCCCCCACATATGCTTAAAGTGGGAACGAAGTGGGTAATTTACCCAAAACGACAGTTTTCTCTCCCTTCTTGTAAACGGAACAAACAACAATCGCAAATGGGACAAGAAATTGTCGTTCGAGTAAAAACAAATTGTTCTTCTATTCAACTTATGTCGCACAATCAATGTTAATTCTTCAAAAAAAAAAGGAATCATTTTTGTACCTACCTCTCCAAAGATAGACCATAACCGATCACATTGACGCCTTCAGGCAAACCCATAGGTAGTAACATCTCGGGACGGAAGAGTCCCGAGTTCCCAATCTCGACCCATTTCTTCAATCCTTTATGATAGGAAAACACCTCCATGGAAGGCTCAGTGTACGGATTGTAGGCGGGCTTGAACCGCAACTCTTCAATGCCCAACTTTTTAAAGAACTCGTACAAAATACCGACAAGATCGCCCAACGTAATCCCATAGTCCGCAATCACACCTTCGATCTGGTGGAACTCGGCCAAATGCGTAGCATCCAAAGTCTCATTGCGGAACACCCGATCAATCGAGAAATACTTCTGCGGTTTGAACGGACCGCTTTGAGCCAATTGATACAACATACGGGCCGACACGGCCGTGGTATGCGTGCGAAGGACATTCTTCCGAGCATCGTCCAATTTCCAGTCCATGCGATACCCCTGGGACCCATATCCACCCGTGCTATGGACCTGGCGAACGCGTTCCAAATAATCCGGCGGAAACTCATCGGACGTAGCCGGATCACTCAAGAAAAAGGTGTCTTGAGCGTCTCGGGCAGGATGTTGTTGGGGTTGAAAGAGGGCGTCAAAGTTCCAGAACGAGCTCTCCACAAAGTTATTCGTCGGCATCTCGGAAAAGCCCATTTCCAAGAAGATTTGCCGATATTCGGCCCTGACTTTGAGCAACGGGTGCAAATGACCGGCCGGAGGTTGAATGCCCATGGCCTCGAAATTGTAGGGCTTGAAATCGGCCGTCTTCCACGAACCCGTGGCAATCATCTCGGGGGTCAAATCCGTCTCGCTTTTTTTGATCTCGAGCGTGAACTTGGGTCCTTTGGTCACCCGATATCGCTTGACCGTGACCTCTTGCATCAGCTTGCGTTTCTTGGCATCTTCTCGCGCTTTCTCCGACAATTTCGAAGCCAATCCGTTCTGAACTTGTTGCAAATCCAATTGAACCTGATCCACGATGGAATCGACCTTTCTAAAAACGCGAGGTTGACCCGCGGTCTTGTCAATCTTCAGCCAACCGGCCGACATGGCCTTGGCAAAGCCCACCTGACCCACGGCCTTGCTCAATCCTTGGATTAATTCTTTTTGCGGAATCCCGGTGTTCGGCGGGATAGCTTGGAAGACCACGGCCTCGTGTGAACCCTCTTGAGCCATTTGTCGGCCTTCAGCCGTCAGTTCCCAATGCTTGAGCGTGTCAATCCGGCTTTGGATGACATCGCCCAAGCATTCCAGGCTCTTGATGGCGCCCACGATCTTCTGATGATCTAATGACCAGACTTGAGCCAAGGCCACCGAGTCTACGGGCTCATGTTGATCCAAATGACGCAGGATCCGCTCGGCCAGTTCCATGATAATAAGGTCGTGCTCTTGTTCCGTGGGTCCAAACCTAAAAGGTTTTCACGCCGACAATCAGTCAGTCAGTACTCAGTCATACTAGTGATGGGTTTCGAGTTGGGAGTGCTGCCAGTTTTGACTCGGAAGTGTTTAATTGAGACGCTTTATTGTGAGAGACGGGCGGGGTTTTGACTGAAGCGCCATGGAGAAAAGTATACGATTTTTGGAACTAAAAACATTTCCAAATAAACAGACTCTCCATGCTTTGGACGTGGAAAATTGTCAAATGGAATGTTCACTGAAACCTTTTCAAGTGACCTTGCCCGATGTTCAGAGTCTTAAATTGTAAACTTTCAAAATGGTTTTGGAACAGAAAAATACAAGTTGGAAGCATCAACCCATTTTACAGCGCATTGGGTTGGGCTCTAGAAAAAAGCAAACGTTCTGCTTCAAAATAAGATGTGGAAGCACTGGATAGAGCGAGGGCTTGATGAGGCAGGAACCTCTCACCACAGGACGCGAACTTCAGCTGACGCGTGGCCCAATGAGGCCCTTAAAACGGTGCGGCTCTGCAGTGAATTTGAACGAAATTGCCAAAAACGATAGAAATAGGTGGTTGATAGCAAAAATCGCTTCAGAACATTGTTGCAGCATTAGATAGCGCTCCTTTTCCTACCATTCATTTTTATAATGCTGCTTTCTGTTCTCGGGAATTAGTCAAAACTGAGCTCCTTCAGACCAATATCTCGCACAAAATGGAGAATGGATCTCGAATAAATGCATACGTAACTTAAATATAATAATACCAACTTCAGACAACGAGTTCAGTTATACTTCGATCAAGTTTCATGAAGATTGGGCGTCTTTTTAGAAAACTGTGGCCATGTTATTAACAATGAAACTCACAGCCACAGTATCCACACTCTTCCCCATAAAAACATCATTTTTAATCAGCATTTTATCATCTGAAATCCTTGAAATCCATTAGATGCCAAATATCAACATTTTGATCAGCCAAACCGAGAGGAAGCATGAGATTAAACAATTTTTTTGTCAACTAATAGTTGAGTTGTTGATGATTCCCTCACACTGATCATTCATGCAGAATGCAGTGAAGAACAGATCACTCTCATGGAGCACTGCATTCTACGCTTTGATGGTGTTGTTTGGTACTTATAATCTGAAACAATTGGTATTTCAGGATAAGTTGAATAGGGTTGATAATGAGTGGTGAACGTGATTTACCCAAGAGTGGGTTGCATTTAATTATCTCTAAGAGACAGAAACACAAACTAGAATGATGTCTAGACAATTTGTTTGCTGATTTAGTATAAATTATTGAATATTGAGTCCATAACACTTCCCTATCGTTCACTCCAGAGGGCCTCATTGGGCTCTCAAAAACAACAACAAACAGCTGTCTTCGCATCCTCTTCTATGAGTATATCCATGGATGAGGCTTCCGTCTGTTTGGAAATGTTGAAAATAGCGCCCAAAAGGGAATCGGCCAATCACGTGATGCGAATTGAATGACGTCATTGACGCCGGTCCAAAGTTTGCCCGTCTCTGATGTGTTGGGACAGGAACTTCAGACGAATAAACATATTCGTATTTTTATCTTTATTCATCGCGATTTTTTTTTCTTCCAATTCAGATTTTATTCCTCTTTTTTTGTCTCATCAGGCAATTTTATTTGTCTTTTCTCGTCTAATTGGCCAAAATTTTGGATTGTCTTGGATTTCAAGCTCTTTAAGCGTTTTTTTTTTTTTAATTTTTCCTATCAAATAATAACTTTGGAGAAAGTTCAACGCCAGAGCTTTGGCCAAGGCAACAATTTGATGTCAGTTGCAGTCTTGCACAAATGAAATAGAATCCACACTAGCAAATGAACTTGTAATCATGGAGTCGCCCAACAGACACAGAAAGAAAGATGACTATAAGGTTGAAAAAGCTCTGTGGCCATGAAAACAACTAACGTATCTGTAAATCTGCTAAAAAACGTTTCTTAAAAAGAGGCATTTTTGAGCTCTTGACTTTTGTTTGACACATGGACTACTAATTCTTGCCCATTAGATACTACCTTTTTATTTTCTAGATTTGACCATTTTAGCTCATACAAACAGATTTTTCCCCATCAATTTTTTAAGGAATTTTAAGGAAGCCAGAGTGGCCGCGCGTACTAATGCGTTATTATAAGAGCCGAGTGTAAATGCTTCCCCAGGCGGCGTAGGTTCGAATCTTGTTGGGGATCGGATTGAAGCTGTCGGGAGAAATCCTTGTTTACATGGAATCGCATTCCTTGTAGCTGTAGTAGAAAATCCGCAACCAAAAAAAAGAAAAAAAATAGGGTCAAACATTTTGTCCATTTTGTGGCAGTAGTTTTAAAACTATTATTTTGGCTGTATGGGCACTTAATTTAGCTTTTCTTTTTTAATTCAATTGGATTTGTCTTTTTGTGAAAATTTATTTAATTTTTTATGTCTTACTAGTATTTTTTCATTTCTTTTGTCTTTGTCAAATAAGGCAATTCTATATATCTTCTTTCTTCTAATCAGGCAATTATTTTGGTTTTTTTTGTATAATTTACCAGTCACAAAAGTGATTAAGGATTCAATAAGCAATAATTTGATGTATGTCCAGAAATGAAATTGTGTTGTTTGATTATGTTAAGTCAAATATATTCAAACTCCTGATCCACTGACTTGCTTTGTGATTATGATTTTCCATCTTTTTATGAAAGCAACATGGTTTTTGTCTTTGACATTGTTCAAGCTCCTTCTTCAACATGTTGAATGACATAAATTTTCTTCCCTGTAACTCTTTGCAACACTACACAGTTTTTTTGGCTTATTTTGGCTTAGGAACCCTTATTAAGTATTGAACATAGAGAAAGAGAAGAAAATTTATGTCATTCTATGAAGTGAAGAACGGCCTTGAACAATGTTAATGATAAAAATCATGTTGTCATCAACAAAAGATGGACAATCATCATCATAAAGCAAGACCGTGGATCAAGAGTTTGAATATATTTGACTTAATACCATCAAATAACACAGTTTCAATTCTTTGAGAGATATCAATTGGGCATCAAATGATTGTGCATGAAATCCCTGTGAACTTTTATTTCACAGGTTATCTAAATAAAATGACATTAACCCCAATGATGTTGCATTTCATCACTAACTCCAGGCTATCACACAGGAAAATTAACCCGGGCCCTCCACAGGCCCTCACTGGATCCCATTCCATGTAATACCACAGATCATATAATTACTAGATGTCGCATTGGCCCGGTCCGTCGGCGAGAGAAAAGTGACACCACTTGGCCCAGCTGCGCTAGCTTCAAAATCTCAGGGCGACTGTGTGCTCAGAAGTAACAACGCTCGCTTGCGTCGTGAACAAAGAAGGCACAGAACGTTGAGTTTGTTCAAGATTTGGCCATGCTGGCAAAATTTTGAAAAGTTCGAAATTCCCACCATTTTGTAGTGCTATGTACCAGCTGATGAAGCAAAGTTGTCCACCTTTTCTTGCACAAAGCGAGGTCTAGCCATTACATGATCTGTGTGTAATACCATCCTCCTTGATCAGTAGTTAAAATTATGGATTTTGAGTTGGCAGTGTGGCCATATTTTATGTCAGATGAGATCTATCGCATGTTGAAAAGTTTAGTTGTGGTCAGCTTTTTGACCCTAAAAACAAAGTGGCAAAATTCTGCCAAAAATTCAACTTGAAACACACCAGCAAGTCATACTGATTTATTTTGAGTTAAATTTTTGGCACAGGTTTGCCATTTTGGTCCGTTATGGTCAAAAAGCTTATGTCCACCACAACTTGACTTCTCAAAAGGCAAGAGATTGAGTCTCCCAGTACAATATGGCAGCACTGCCATCTCAAAGTCCATCAGCAAAAATCATGATCCTGTTTCAGGTCTTTGGTCTAAT
Organism: Tigriopus japonicus; assembly: GCA_010645155.1. Taxonomy (NCBI): domain Eukaryota; kingdom Metazoa; phylum Arthropoda; class Copepoda; order Harpacticoida; family Harpacticidae; genus Tigriopus; species Tigriopus japonicus. The sequence goes on from CM021313.1 coordinate 1,691,536, forward strand.
TGTTTAATACTGATGCAACCAAAATGGCCAGTTCTTTGTTTGTTTGTATACATGTTTGGGTTATTAAAATATATTTTTACTTGGGGTACATTTGTATCGTTTCCAAATTAAAGCAGTGTTGCTGTCATTATTTGTAAAAGCGAGTGTCTGATGATTATGTTTGTCACAATAATTATCGCTATTGAAAGGATTTGTTGGTCTGTTAAGTATATTCCATACAACTCTAACACTTAGTTTTGACCAACAAAAGTTTTTTTTATACTTTCACCTGCCATTAGCCTTTTTCCACTCCTACGGGTTGTCTTTTATGGCAATTCTGTTTTTCTGGGAGACCAAAACATAATGTTGACTGCTTTTTCCAACTTGTTTGTTTTTAATTGAGATTTCTTTTGTGTTTCACGCTTTTGTTTGTTTGTCTTTCTTTGTTATATTTGTTTGTATCCCATCAGTATCGTTTAATTCAGCCTGCCTATTTGAATAGTGATTGAACTTCGAGTCAAAAATGGTAACACTCCCAACTCGAAACCCATCACTAGTCACTGGATTTGCGGCTGATTCAGCTGAATACAAAGTGACAACACATGCTGCTTTGCCAAATAGTGTGACCATGATGAGTGGCATGAAGCCGTCCAACTCGGCCGTAAGAAAGTAGACTTGAAGTTATGGTTTTTCTGCCAGAACAAAATTGATAAAATTGATACAGATCGGTTCCACATTGACATTTATTTGTTCAAAACCCCGCATTGAGGAGTTTTGTTCAGAGGGAAAATGCAATTTTTAAGAAAAGATTATGCCAGAAGTTCTGGCATATTCTGGCCCAGAACTAGACAAAATGTTATAAACTAAAATAAACTAAACTGTTAAGAACTATAAAATAACTAAACTGTCCTATTTGTGAAGCTCAAACTATCTATACTTATTGTTGATTTGAAAGGCAAGATTAGGGCAAAACGCCACATTTTGTTCCCTCGCGCTAATTAACCTGAGACACTTCTTTTAATTGAAGCTTGCTGGGCTTTTCAAGACTGTTTCTTTAAAGAAAGTATGCAAAACCGTATTCGTGAGCGTTTTTTTCAGAAAAGGGCCCGCTGCGATCTCCTAGCCTTCTTCCACTTTCTGGTCACTCAGATTCTGAAGTAGCGGAGAGAAAATCTTCATCCACGCATGCCGGAAGAGACAATTTATTCGGTAATTTTGACTTGTCAAATACTCAACCTCAAATAGCTTTTCGAGTTTTGGAAATCTTTATACCCCGTAGGCTAAAGACGCTTTATTCTTCACAATATATTTATTGTCAATAGATTTACAGATTTATAATTTATTGTCACAATAGAGCGTCTTTATTGTAGGCTGATGCAATCCAAGGCCTACCTGAGCCGAGCATTTTCGTCAGACTAAAACCGACGTGGCCACTGCACATCTTTTAGAAGAAGAAAATATTATTGCTTCTTGCATCATCAAGTTTTCTTTTGAAACAAAAGAACTATGTCAAAAAATTCTTGCATCTTGAATGATTGATATCTCCTCAATTTAGAGAAAGTATATCAAGCAAGCAGGGTTGGGGAGTAATTGTAATCGCAATTACAATTACATGTAATTGTAATTAATTACATTTTTGGGCCAAGTAATTGTAATTGTAAATAATTACAGTTTTGGCCATGTAATTGACGAATTTTCAATTACAAATTACCAAATTACTTTTCAAACTCTTACTTCTTCAAATTAACCCAAAAATCAATTGATACTTTGAGTTTTCACTTGCAAAACAATTATTTTGTCTTCAATTTGCGGTCAATGTGATGACACTAACAGGTAGCTTTTGTTACAATACACACCCAAGCTATGATGTTTAAATACGTTTAAACTAAAATAGCTTTTGATCATGATTTTTGTGTCAGGAGGTAGGGCTTTTCACAACTAAGGGCAGACAAATGAGGTGGAAAAATAAAGTTCTAAAACATCGTCATACTTGATACATGTGTATAAAGTTCGTGTTTTCTGGAAAAGAAAAATATGCCTTGTGGTTCATGGCATAATAGTTTTGATATTTAAGCCCATTCATAAACTTTTGGTTTTTGTAAAGCACTCTTTCATATTAACCTTTCAGGCATTATAAGTTGCTAGTTGGTGTATTGGCATTTAAAAATGGGAGATCTGTTTATTTTTTCATCGTTTTGCAAAAGCAAAAGGGTGAAAGAGACGGAAAGATTGTAATTGACATGCAATTGACATGTAATTGGCATTAATTGACATGTAATTGTAATTGACGTCAATTACATTTTGCGGATGATGTAATTGTAATTAATTACATTTTTCGACAAAGTAATTGTAATTAATTACATTTTTCGACAAAGTAATTGTAATTAATTACATTTTTCAAGTAATTGACCCAACTCTCCAAGCAAGTCATAAACAGGGATCCTTACTAGAGATAACTGATGCAAACAAAATGGCCATTTCTTTGTTTGTTTGTATATTTGTTTGGGTTTTCAGAAAATTTGTGTTCGGGGTAAATTTGTACCATTCCCAAATAAAAACAGTGTTGCCGTCATGATTTGTGGTGATTTGTAAACACAAGTGTCTAAAGATCATTTTCACCACAATTCTTCATGCTCGTGAAAGAATTAATGGTTCAAAAGAGATATTTCCTACAACTGGAGCTCTTGGTTTTGACTGAAGAGGGTTTTCAAGAACTTAAGCTACTTCTGACCTTTTTCCCTTGCCCAAGGGGTGTCACTTTTGGCCGCCCTGATTTGTTGGGAGACCAATACATTCAACATCTGTTGACTTCTTTTTCTGATTTGCTTGTTTTTTATTTGTGATTTTTATTTCTTTTGGATGTTGTTGTTTGTTTGTCTTTGTTTTTTAATTGTTATATTTGTTTGTTTCCCATCAGTACTAGAGATGTGTTTCGAGTTGGGAGTGCTGCCATTTTTGACCCGGAAGTTTATCGGCGCGTTGTTAAAAAGGGAAGGTTGTCTAGAACTTTTTGAAAAGACCTAAACAGGGACCAATTTAGCAAAACTCGAACAGGGGAGGAGATGTGGTGACGTGGTTACCGCACTTTTCTATAGTGAGAGAGGTCCCAGGTTCGATTCTCCTCCCCAACCTATCTTGAGGAAACTTTTAGATGTTAATCCACACCCACAGGCAGAGAACCATTCTGATACCAGAAATGAGATTGCCTATGGGAAAAACTTTGGATGATGTGATGGCTAGCTTCGCTGGCTGGGTGAGACTCAACCCTCCAACCCTTGCACCAACAATCCATAAAAAGAGAACTAGTTCGATTTCGAGTTCCAGCAGGATTTAAGTTGGCAGTGCTGCCATATTCTATGGCAGATGGCCTATTGGAAATATTAGTTGTGTTCTAGTAAAGTCTATTTACTACTGATGGGAAAAAATTGGCCATTTCTTTGTTTGTTTGTACATTCGTTTGGGTTTTCAGAATATTTGGTTGTTTGGGCAAGAAGCACGGAAATCATGGAGTGGGAGGCTAGCAATTAGAATTATGATTTCCAGCAGAAACGAAACATTTGCGTTCTTCTAAATCTTCTCATTGCAAATGAGACCTGGCTTGCATTGAGAAGAACACATATTTCAAATTTCAGCCCAATCGAATGCCGGAGTGAAAAGTTATGCCTTCTCAAACTTATGTACTGAAGAGAGCATAGAATGAATGAACTCGCCCTTTTGTGGTAGAACGATTACCACAAAACGGCTAGTTCATTCATTCTTGGTAGGATTTGCACTGAATTTTGAGTGAGCATAACTTTTGTCTCTGACGTTTGATTGAGCTGAAAATTAAAATACGTATTCTTGTCAACATATGCAAGGTCTTAGTTGCAAAAGAACGTAATTGAACTGTACTTCCTGGAAATCATTATTCTCATTGCTAGCCTCCCATTTCATGATTCCAGTGCTCCTTGGTTCGGGGTAAATTTGTACCATTCCCAAATGAAAACAGCGTTGCCGTTGTGATTTGTAAACGCAAGTACCTAAAGATCATTTTCACCACAATTTTTTGTGCTTGTGAAAGAATTGATTAGTTTGAAAGAAATATTTCATACAACTGAAGCTCTTGGTTTTGACTGTAGAGGGTTTTCAAGACCTTAAGTTGCTTTTGACCTCTTTTCCTTGTCTAAGGTGTGTCACTTTTGGCAGCCTTAATTTGTTGGGAGACCAAAACATTCAAGATCTGTTGACTTCTTTTTCCGATTTGTTGGCAGATCGTCTTGTAGCCTTTTTAGAACAATTTCAAGGATTCATTTTTAAATAATGTATATTACAGTGTTTGGTTGACCTTCTCTCTGAAATGAAGGATCGATAACGATGCAAAAAAGAAAGATGACATGGGCACTTTTTCGTTTTATTCCTATTTTTGGGGCCGGGTGGGCAGGTGTGACCTCAAAAGTAAGAGTCTCTATTGATCTTAGAAGGATATCAAGCCTAAGCTTACCATCTTCATTATTTGTCAGATCCTTTATTTACCATAACTTGCATTACTTTAGGTTTGATATCTGTTGGTGGCAAATGTCGTGAACTCAGGCAAGCAGATTGGAATGGAGGAATTTTCCAACAAAATTGGCCAAATTCCCGACAGCTTGTGCGACGTTCTGGGAGTTCATGTCGAGGCAGCCGTAGTTGCAGGTGATGACACTGATCATTCATAGTTATCCACCAAGGAGGGACATGTAGGCTGCGATTTTGACACCCAAGAACTCTCAAAAATAAGCCGCAAGTGCTCGATTTTTTGTGTCAAGGTTACATAGGCTACAGTATGCATGACGGCGCGATGCCGTCAGGTCCTTGGCAGAGGATTGCGATGGCGCCCATCTCGTTGCAATTGTATCGGTCCTAATTATCTTCCGATCTGGGAGGCAACTCATCTGCAGCACTAGATAAGCCACAAATACCCTTCTCTTTGACAACAGATCGTGGTGGCTCAGAGCTAGTACTCGTTCTTACTAAATTGTGAGTTGGGGTTGGCACCTCCATAAGGGTTTTTGTTTCAAACATTGTACAGTAAATGTTTGTTTTTCTATATTTTTAGGTATGTGTGTTTAGGTTAGGTTAGGCTTAGTTAGGTTAGGTTAAGTTTAATTTTAAGTTTAAGTTTAGTTCAGTTCAGATAATCTTTGCTCCTCCTGTCAATATTTTGTCCATATCTATGACAATATGACTCATCTCCCAGATCGGAAGACATTCAGGGGCCATAGTTGCAACTGGCGACGCCCCTGACCTTGAAGGAAAATCGGCACGACTTTGGCAAGGCAAACAGGTCCCTGGATGCGCCAAAACCCCTGATGGCACTTTTTCCACGGCTTGCCCCCTCCAGGTAGACCGTATCACCTTGGTAGCTAACAAGGAGCCTCCTTAGTTCCAGGGCACTGGACTGCAGCTACTCATGGCACACCAGAACACCCACGACGATGTAGAGTCCCTTTATTGTATCGAGTTAACAATGGCAGTTGGGGCAAAAATCCTATCATTCAACGGCTTGTCCATTTTGGCAACCCTGTTCCTTCTTTGAGAAAACAAACAATTTTCCAGTTTTGATAACTCCATACAATATAAGGACCATTGACAAACATAAACAGCTTACAAAATTTTGAGGTTCATCAGCTGTAAGCTGTGAACATAATTTTCTTGTTTTGATTTCCATAGAGTGATGGCTAGGGACAGGAACTTAAGACGAATAAACTTATTCGTCTTTTTTCGCCTTTATTCATGGCGAATTTTTTTCCTTTTAATTTGGATTTTATTCGTCTTTTTTCGTCTAATTGGCCAAAAATTTGGATTATCTTAGATTTGAAGAGCTTGCAGCGTTTTTTTCAATTTTCCGAGCTAATTCTTGCTCATTAGGTATTTCCTTTTTTTAAATTTTCTAGATTTCGCCGTTTTTGACAGTCAGATCAGTTCAGACAGATTGGTCCTTATCAATAGGGACATACATAACGTCTATTTTGTGGGAGCAGCTTTAAACGTCTTTTTTCGTCTGGACGGGCATTTAATTATTCTTCTTTATTCGTCTTTTTTCGTCTAATCAAGCAATTCAATACGTCTTTTTTCGTTTCATTTGACAGTTTTATTCGTATTAACTTCCTTTCCCTAGTGATGGCACATCATGGGATGAAATCGGCCTCCTCTTTATCGTAGTTCAAGACGAACTTGATGAAACAAGTTTTTTCAAGAGCAGAAAATTTGAACCCTTATTTCTTGCAAGCTGCTTGAACAGTTTTTCTCTTTGTTTTGTATGAATGTTAAAGAGCTTGAAAACCCACGTACATAGGAGCCGACGAACATAAACAAACCCAAGTTACCTGTAAAGCAAGGATAACTCTACCCAGGATCTGAACCCTCAACAGAAATAGTGCCATTCTCAAATTAGACGTTCTTCAGGCAACCCAAGCCAATTGTCAGTGGGCAAGATTGGCCACATTTGCCCTTCAAAAGGTGATGAAATTATTGGCTTGCAGATAACATGACTTCCTTGTTTTGGTGGATTAACAACCATTTATATTTTGAGTATTAAGTTCCTTTTGCCATTCATAAGGTGATACCAGGTTTCTTTTATTTAAAAAAATAACTTGAGCCTAAATTCTCATTGTGGGATCCATATTACAATTCCAACAAAATACAATATTCAGTCACCCTTGTTTGTTTTGCCAGTTGCTTCTCACTCACAACATTTGAAACACACCTCTTTTCATATTGAAATGTGATATATTCATCTATTCAGTGTCTTTTAAGTGTGTTATTTAAATCGTGTTCAGTCCATTTGGCTTGTGCCAGTGCTCCTTCATCGACTACAGTCCATGTTTGATGGCACACCCACCCTTTGATAGTGCCACAGCTTTAGTGAAAGGAGCAACTTTACACCTTAATTTATTGTGGGATTCAGTGAAGTTTTGACCAATAATTCATCACGTGTGAGTTCATGTGCTGGTGGAACTTGTTCTGTTGGTGATTCAGCCACATACCAAAAGTCCAATTCCTTTTTTATATTGTGAGTGAACCAAGAAAGTAAGATAAATACTAGTGTTTGCATTGTGTGAGGCATAATTCTGGGCATCTTTTAAGCTCAAAACAAAACATATATCTTAGCATATATTTGCCTAAAATTGCAAAACAAAGTGATTGAACATTGGCAAGTCACCAAAGAAAGTTTTTTTTATTCTTTATATACATGCAGCATTTCATTTATAAGGCTACATTTACAATATATTTCATTCCTTTAAAATAATACTCTTCTTGAAAACTATGAATCCTGTGATGGAAGTGAATCATATACTATAATCATAAAACTATATTTGATAGCAATATGCGGTTGGAGTATGATGGAAACTGGAAATTGCGAACAGGTGTGAGGATGAATTCTAATCTGTCCTTACTAACTAACAACCATTATGACCTTTGAAAAGTACATATTATCAAGTCATGCTAATGGCACATAGTTAATGCAGGGAAACATGTTGTTTGATTAACTGTAATGCATGAAGAATAACTTTATAGTAGAGAACAATGCATATTATGAAAACCCTCATGAAGCAAGTTATTGAAATGGAACCAATATATGTCTTGAAAGTCAAATATACCTAGGTCAAACTATGTTGATGCCTGATGGTTTGATCTTTTTACACATTAATAGGGTAAAAAAAACCCTTGGAAGGCTAAATGCAGGGACTTAATACAGACTGAAGAGAGAAAATTTTGGTGTTAGCAATAATTTTAGGTCTGAAAAAGTTGCTAAGCCTCCTTTGCGACAAAACGCATTATGAAAAGGTTGCGTTGGCGCCAGCCGTCCAGAAGTTTCGTGGTCTATGTGCAAAGTCAAACAGGGTTGCTAAAATATGCTACACATATGGCAGTAAGTAGAAACATATTTCTTTAAGAAATCATATTTCAATAATTTTTTTCTTCATTCAACTATTAGACAAGTTCTCTCCATAATGGTCATTGTAGGTAGATAAAGACTAAGTCTTTTTCAATTCCTAACCAATGCTTGAACTTGTCAGCATTATGTACCTACAAAGGGTAAATGAGTTATGATGTCATAGGGAGCTATGTAACTGATATGGTGGTCTTGCAAGTTTGGAAGTGTTTAGAGGTGCTAAATAAGAAGTGCCCCTCTTTTCAGGGGACTGTACTATTCCAAAATAGATATAAGAATAGAAGCATACATCAAGTATTGATTGCAGGCCAATAAAAAGATATCTGCGGTTTTGTGATTAATTAGGTACTCAGATAAAGTACGTTCAATATGGTTACATTGATTATCTCTATTTAATATATCTGGGAGAAATATCAAACCAAGTTTAAAGTTGTTTGCTAAAAACTGAAATTCCCTTATGAGGCAAATTCATAGTCAAAATCATAAGAAATTCAGCGAATTTAAATGGGATATCAAAAACTTCCATAAAACATAACATTTTAGGAGTTTATATCACCCTTAGCAGATCAAATTCTTAAACATGTACATACACCAAGGATTATATGATTAGTGATGGGATTCAAGTACTTGAATTAACCCTTCCATGGGAGGTTGCAAATTGGGGTCACCAATTTACTTATTTGTGAAATGGTATTTCTTTCTCCGACCATTGCTCCAAATCTCGTTTTTCATTGAAGAGCTCTGACATGCAACCCTAACTTTTGTGACTTTTATGAAGTGAAAGCTTCACTGGGTACTTTGAGATGCAAACTTGTTTTTGATGCTTAATGCAAGCAAATTGGTATCATTATTTTTTGTTTTGGTTGACCGCAGTTGGCAACCTCCCTTGGAAGGCTTGATTCAAGTACTTAAACCCCATCAATTGGTCACAAGTTATGACTCATAACTAAAGATAATCATTTATAGAATAGCGTCAATAGTAATGGCATATGTCTAGCATATTTTGGCAACCCTGATTGACTATTGTTAATCACTTGGGTTTGTTTATGTACGGCGGCTCCTATGTATGTGGATTTTCAAGCTCTGTAACGTTCATATTTGTTTTGATACTGTTGCTTGATCATCTAATGCAAAGTCTTTAACGACAGGGCTGCCAGATGGCGGTTTGGCCCGCCAGATTTTGGTGTTTCTGGCGGTTTGAGGCCTCGTCTGGCGGCGAGATTTTTTTATTTGGCGGGACGTAAAAATCTGGCGGTATTCTGGCGGTTTACGTTACAGTCTGGCGTTGGGAAATTTCTGTTTGGCGGGGAAGAACATTTTGACAAGTTTTTGGCGGTATTTAACTGAAAATCGTGAAATTTGGCGTATTTTCTTTGATTTGTAAGATTAATAGAAACACAGTAGTGTCACACTGTTCTAGCAGAATTAACCAAGGATTCCTTAATACCGGATCTGAAACCGCATCGGAAAAAATGCCTGTCTCAAAGTATGCGTCATTCAGGCAACCCAAGCCAATTCTCATTGGGCAGGATTGGCCACATCTGCCATTCAAAAGGTGACGAGATCATTGACCAGCAGACAGCATGATTTTATCTTATGACAAAACAAAATCTCTTTATAATTTGAGTATTAAGTTCCTTTTGCTATTTATAAGCTCATAGCAGGTTTCTATTATTTGAAGAAATGACTTGAGCCTTACTTATTTTTGCAAGATCCAAATCACAATTTTAGAAAGCCTACAATTTTCAGTCACCCTTGTTTGTTTTGCCAGTTCTTTCTCACTCACAACATTTGAAACATCTTGAAAAATCATGATGAAATGTGATAAATTCATCTGTGCAGTGCTTTGTAAGTGTGTTTTTAAAGTCACATTCAGATCTTTTGACTCATGGCAATACTCCTTCATCTGCTGTAGTGCTACCGTCTATGGCTGATGGCACACCCACCTTTGATAGTGCAACACCTTTAGTGAAACAAGTACCTCCTCACCCAGAGTTATTTTGGGAATCGGTCAAGTATCTACTACTGCTAGATTGTTCATGGTGTGAGTTCTTCTCGATGGCAAGGCTTGTTCTGTTGGTGATTCAGCCACATACCAAACGTTCATATACTTTTTCTAAATGTGAGTGAACCAAGCAAGTAAGATAAATCTTAGTGTTTGCATTGTGTGAGGCATAATTCTGGGAATCTTTTAAGCTCAAAGAAGAATATTTGTCTTGGCATATATTTGCCCAAAATTTCAACACAAGTACATTTGGTCAATGGTTAAAGTCACCAAAGAAAGAATTTTTATTTGATACTGTTTCTTGTAGTGCTTTTCTTTCTACATGCAGTAAGAGCCTAAAGTGCCTAATCCAACTTGTTAAGTATACAATGAAACTGAGTGAATGCTATATTAATTATGGCCTAAGGCTTTTGAAGTCCTTTAAAAGGAGTGAATCTAATGAGAAACCCATGATATGGAACTTAACATAGGCATGAGGATGAAAGAAAGTGAATTATCCATTGAATGTATAGAACTACAAATAAAGAAATTTAATAAATTATATTGAAAAGATATTAAAAATGCCGGAATGGGAACATTGAAAGAGGTTAAATATCTCTTGGGTCAGTTGCCAGATTTTAAGTTTGCTACCTCAATGCTTGTACAGTTGAGACATATTAATGTACAAAGGGGTACAAATTAAACTTAAGTATGGCATATCAAGTGCAAAATATATATATTATCAACAATTGCTTACAGGTACAATGTGACATTAAGGTATACCAAATATTTCATGAAGTATCACCTATCTGAATTATTTAAATGGATATTTACATATATTCAAATTGGATTGTGTCAAGTTAAAACTATGTTAAAATTTGATGTTTTCAGTTATCTATCCATGCATGAGTAATACAACAGTATCAAAACTGTGAAAATCCTTCACAGGGGAGATGTGGAGACTGGAAATAAGCTAGAGAAAAGAAAACTAAGTTGTTAAGATCTAACATAAGTCTGAATTAAATAACGTTGCTTCCTGAGCGACATGACGTCTGTGGAAAAGGTTGCGTGGCCGTCACCCGTCCAGAAGTTCCGTGGTCTATGAATTAACCCAGATCAAGGGCTTGTTGTGCGTTGAGGTTCAGAGAATTATCACGAGATGGTGCTGATCCACGCGTCAACTTGGAAAAATCGGAGTGAGTCATATACATAACTTTTGAAGTCACTCATGTTTGAAATCAAGATGATATGATCGTAAAAGTTATTGTATCGTGTAGAGAGAATCATCCCCTCCCAAATCCACATATTTTGGGCTGATGTAATTGATTTGAACTCAAATTATGGGACTTGGAAGATTCTCGTTGCCCGTCTAGGTTGAGAGATGTGAGTTTATCCTGACAATGGTTTTGGTTGCGCAACGTAGCTTAAATAACAAAACAAAGGAGCAAGAATCCGGGATTATAAAATCCGGTAGTTTTCAAAGCATCCAAGTCGCAAAGGTGGTCTGTGGAATGCGAAAACCAAGAATGGAAGAACAAGGGTTTTCGCATTTCTTAGACTACCCTTATGAGTTACATGCTATGAAAAATGCATTTTTTAATCCCGGATTCCTGATCGTTTGTTTTGTTGTTTGAGCCCCGTTGCGCAACCAAAACCATTGTCAGGATAAACTCACATCTCTCAACCTAGACGGGCAACGAGAATCTTCCGAGTCCCATAATTTGAGTTCAAATCAACTACATCAGCCCAAAATATGTGGATTTGGGAGGGGATGATTCCCTCTACACGATACAATAACTTTTAAGATCATATCATCTTGATTTCAAACATGAGTGACTTCAAAAGTTATGTATTGGCGTTAGGCCGATCTGATTCTGCCTTCATTTCTCAAGTGTGACGAGTTTTCGATTGAAGATCGAGATTTCACTCGTTTAAAAATAATGCGACGGTGTCAGTCAACTACTTTTATGCCTTGATTACATCTACTTATTTGAGATATAATCAAAAAGGTACACTTTCGTAGTTTAGTTGATATGCAAAGCCAATTGAATGGATATTTGCGGTATTTTGATTTTCGTATTTTGTACCTGCCTGTTGCTTCTTTAGTACTATGTGAGATCGCGGACATTGAGTCGTGCTGCGCAGGTGGACCGAAACTTGAAATGCTCAATGCTGTTAGAAAAAGACATGATTCTGATATTTTTGGTGGCTACATGTGGTGTACCAATATTGCGACGGACCAACGTCTTTTAAAATGCGCTAAAAAGTACTCAGGCTTCCTGTAAGAGTGAAATAAAAAAACAACTTTTCACCAAACCTCACATTTATGTCGGAGGGCCAGACCTAATCAGGGTTCAAACTTTATTTGTAGACCAATTTGAATCATCCCTCTTGTCTCGCTTGACTCAATGAACACGTAATTTACTTTTGAAAAATTGACATGGTTTTGATTTGAGCAAACTCATGAGCCGCTTTGATGATCGGTATCGAAGGACGCACGTTTGGGATTTTTATGATTACCGCTCTGACCCTGAATTACCGTTCCGACGCGGCCAGCCGTCCAAACTAAAAGCGTCGTCTTGCTTTAGTCCAAAACAACAAGAGCAACTTACGAGAGGGAAAAACCAAAAGACCTTTCATGACTAGCATCAGAAGATGTTTGAAGGATGGTAGAGGCAACCAATCAACAAACCCACCAATCGATCTACCATGGGAATCCAGACCAAAGCCAAGAAACAACTAGATTCTACACGCAAGCTTAAGTGAAAACATGTAAGAATGGGTGACACCACCAAACACCGACACCGTTCCAAAACATTTCGAGAAAAAATGCCACAGTATCAGAAACTTCAATTTTTAGAAAGATTCTTCACCTCTCTATCAGAATGACCCGATGGCAGTGAACAAAATGATATGCCATGGACAGAATCAAGGCTCAATGTGACCTACCCTATGCCATACCGTTGATGAATAAATCCCAGATAATTGGAACTTTTTTTTAATGAAAAGCTTACAAAATTTCCTTTTAACACCAATCTTCTTTGGACTATTCCATGATTCATCTGATTTCAATTGGCCTAAATGGTTTATGGGGTCCTTAACGTCATCGCTGCTAAGTGTTGTTGAAGCGTCAAAAGTGATCTAATGTCCGCAAAATTGCTGCCTTGTTGTCATTGGTTGAGCGGGCTCAATTCTGAACCAATCCCTGACTTTGTTTAGATTAGTGACCTCACTGAATCGTTGGCTAATATGACTCGCTCTGATTTTTCCAATTTGACGCGTGGATCAGCATCATCTCGTGATAATTCTCCGAACCTCAACGCACAACAAACCCTTGATCTGGGTTAATTCAGCATAACAGAGCTACGTAGTGATGTGACTTGGTGTGTTGGGCAAGCTTTTTTGCGCGAGGTCGCAAGGTAGGGTCACCTAATGGAGATTTCGTGTTGTGCTCAGCTATATCAGCAAAAACAAATTTGAGTGTCATTTGCAACCCTGTTCAGAAGTCACAAAAGTTAGGGACGCCGTTCCGTTCTCCTTGATGAAAAAACAGGTTTTTGAAGATTGGTAAGCAAAGAGGAATACGATTTCACAAAGGTCAATTGGCGACACTACCTTACGACCTCGCGCAAAAAATCTTGCCCAACACACCAAGTCACATCACTAAGAGCTAGAGCTCAAAGTTACAGCATTACTTACAAAAAATAATGTGACCATTTTTGGCCCATCTCTTTCGTTTTTCTCTTTTTTTGCTTTCCTGCAATTTCAGATAAACAACCAAAAGTAGCGAGTTTAGAGTACGAAACCTTTCGAAAGTTTCACACTCATGATTATATATGAAATATGATGGTGGTTTGCTTTATTTTTTGTCTTATTTGGTCTAACTGATAAACTCAAATTCAAAGTCTCTTTCTATCTAAATGAGAGCAAATGTGTGCGAAAAATGTGTCTTATTAAACTGGATCAACCCAAAGGATGCTTGATAAGTTCAACTCAGCTATCTTTATTGATAAAAGGTTAGTGCATGATATGTCTCCTCTAGAACAAATGCATAATGAATGAACTGGAATCAGGTGTTATTCTGGCGGTTTTTTGAAAAAATCTGTCGGCGAATTTCGATATCTGGCGTTTTTGACAGGGTGATCTGGCGTTTTTGATCTCCAATTACCTAGCAGCCCTGTTTAACGACGGTGTCAAACTTGATGTCGGCGATAGCCAAGAAGCACACATCGACCTCAACTGGGTCTTGGCCTCGTGACGTCATGTGATGACTTGGACAGCCGGTCATGTGACCTCAACAGAAAAAGTAGGACATTGTTCTGAATTCCATGCACGTCAGCATTGAAGAGATTTGAAGAGGAAGGCTGTTAGCAATGACTGTCATTACGATAAATCATTCACCTGGATCACAGAGAGTTCGGAGGATTTTTTTCAAATTCCTGTACCACTCAAAATTGACATCTTTTTTTAAATTTTTTATCTCATGTCTTCAGGCTTTCTCGAAATCAACAAGACATAGAAATTGTCTTAGGGTGGCCAAATGCAGACTAGTTATGCGACATTCAAATTTTCCAAAAGATTTCTAAATTATGAAACGATCTTTTGGTAACCTGAAAAGTTTAGGAAATAAAGACATAGTTTTACGTAAGTGTTCACTTTTTGTTTTGCTTAATCATGGACACTGTTGGTTACCTCCGGCTTTCTGTATTGGACTACAGAAATGTTTTGAATCTGTTACGTTGTAGTCAGACTGAAATTTTAGTCAGCCATGATGGTCTAGAAAACAAAATGAGGACGTCTGCTTTACTCGAATATTTTTCCATCAAAATGTTGGAAAAATATACCCAAATATGGCTTTTTGCCTTTGTGAGTGGCTCTTGTGATTCCGTGGAGTTAAAAAGGGCTTATTTTCTCATCAGAAAGCAGTTCTACGAGTGCTTCAATGCCATCAAGAAACAATCAAAACTCGAGGAATAAAACTTGTCCATGGTCTTCAAAATAAAGCTTACAACTGATCTAACTCATTCCATTTATTGTGATCAATTTAGAGTCAATCGGCAGTTTGCTGGTGGGCCACAAAACGAAGTTTATAAGGACTTAAAAAGAGAAACTTCAGACCACGCTCTTAAGTGATGTGTCATCACGGTTTTGTTGACCTGATGATGCAAAGGAAGCCGTGGGATGCCAAGAAATGGGTTCAAACAGCTCATACCCTTCCTTTCGTCCATGTTCCATCGATTTAAGTGGTGGACTATCTTATATTTATGTGAGGAAGTTGGCCGATGATCGAGCCCTTCCTTTCTACAGTTCGAAAGCCATTGCTGACTATCCAAGTAACAATGTGTGGTCAACAAGTTCGTCAATATATTCACCAAGAGCCAGCAATCAACCCAATTCAAGCCAATCCCGACTATTTTCAGTTTCAATTTGCTAAAATTTTCTTTTATGGACAATAAACTCATTAATCGTCTATTGCGCGATAAAACACTTTTTGTTCCTACTTTTCCCGTCATTTGGTACAAGACCTTTTGTAGTATTACGTCGACACGTGTATGACATGCTCTTTTTGCTAAAATCGGCATTTTTTATCCTCGAGTGTTAAAAACGCTTGGCATTGGCATGTGCCCATTTTCAAATGTTAGACTCCAGATTATTTGTCCAATTGAGGGTTGCCAATTTGTATCGATCAGAGTTCAAAAGTTAGGTCAGGGTCAGAAAATAAAAAGATTGCCATTTCAATGCTTTAGCAATGAAAAAGTCATTTGGAAATTTATGGTTCATAATAAAGTGCTCAAAAGGGCTTGTTTTTTTCCGCCCCAAAATACTGAAATATTGGTTAGAAGTAAGATCGATTTGGCAGGCCTGGAATATTTCAGGGTTCAAAATTATTTGATCATTAGCAAAATATGATAGAAAAAATGTAAGAAAATGAGTCGTACAAGAATTTGATATTTTGTGTACAAGTAGAGGACTAACAAAGAAGTTGTGTGAATCTAGTGGCTTGCATTGCTAACAACATCTGTCTTAAAACCAACCGGCGCCCAACGTGCCATGCTATGATTTCTGACAAAAACTGCTTTAACTCACTCAATTGTGTTGTTCAAGGCTTAATGACTAAGTTAAAAAGTACTAATGTGGTTTGGTTGAATTTTTGAAATTGCTAACCCCCAATTCTAATCCAAATTAGGCAGACAAATTTTCAAGAAAATGTCTGAGCGAAAAAGACTGTAAATTCCAGTCAAAGTTGGGTAAATTGCTTGATGAAGTGTAATAAATTATAATTAAAATTACTTCCTCAAAAAATCTAATTCATCACAATAACATTGTCTGAATAATTAATTGACTTCAATGGACTTCAAAATTATGGGGATCATTTAAAATTTATTTTGTTGTACTTTTTGGCAAAATTGTATTGACTGAGACTCATTTGTCAATATTGAATTTGATTTATTCTAAGTTTCATGCTAAAGTAGGTTTGATTTTATTCATTATCTTTACTTTTGAAACAGAAACATATTAGGCAAGTGATGGTTTTCCTACTTTGTTTAAAAACTGTTGTTTATTGATTTTTTCACTTGCCATTTGAATACTTGAGAAATGCTAATCAAAATTGATTTTGACACACATTTTTGTCCTGAAATGCTATGACAGTAACTTATTAATTAATTGATGTTTCAGTGTTTTCTTTTTTGTTGAAGACACATTCTGTTAAAGCCAAAGTTGTTACATTGTTAGTAATAATTCAAGCCTGAAGAAATTGTTTCCTCACAGCCTTTACATGGTAATTGGAAGGCTGTTGGATAAAACTTTAACATGTATGTTTATTCATTCAACCCTTTTTATTTCTTTTTACATTCATATTGAGCCTTATAACCCCCAATTGCCGAACTGGAAACCTTTTGAGTGTAAATCATGGCATTGAATTCAGGAGAATGTCCTACTTTTTTACAGCAAGGTGACTTGAGAAAACGTCAATTCAAGAAGCTGCATTTTGCGGATTAGGGTTGGGTTTTTGCAATCTTTTGGATGCGTAGATTATTCTAGGCTTGTCTGTAAGATTCTCACAAGAAATAAAGTCATTTTCTTGCAAAATAATCCGTTTCTGCGCTCTAAGTTGTGACACTTGGGGGGCGGGAATCGGTCACCCTCTGAGCGTACTTTGGTGAAGAATTTCAAAACAAAAGGAGGCCGAGACCCTATACAGTTAGCAGGGTTGGGGAGTAATTGTAATTACAATTACAATTACAATTACGTAATTTCAATTACAATTACATGTAATTGTAATTAATTACATTTTTGGGCCAAGTAATTGTAATTGTAGTTAATTATATTTTTGGCCATGTTATTGACGAATTTTCAATAGAGGTTGTGAAGAATTGATTGTCGTCTTTCGCTTTGGGCACTGCCAAGACCTGCCAAGTAGACATCGCTGTAGGCCAGCCAGCACTGTCCAGGCACATGGAAAGAGACAAATTACCTAATATTTCAAGTAAATTTGCCAACAATGTCACCAACCAATGTCCTTTTTGATATCGGTAAACAATTATGATACTTATTTTTCAGTACAATATCACACATATTGCGAAATAGTTAAGATTATGTTGAGTTTTGTCTCTTTCAGAGTGCATGGACACTGCTGGCTGGCCTTTAGCGATGTCTACACAACAGGCTGGTGGGGCGGGAATAGAGGGGGCAACAAATAATTCTTCACAACCTCTATTACAAATTACCAATTACTTTTAAAACTCTTACTTCTTCAAATTAACCATATTATCAATTGATTCTTTGAGTTTTCACTTGCAAAACAATTACTTTGTCATCAATTTGAGGTCAATGTGTTGCCACTTACAGGTAGCTTTTGTTACAATACACACCCAAGTTATGATGTTTAAATACGTTTGAACTAAAATAGCTTTTGACTATGATTTTTGTGTCACGAGATAGGGCTTTTCACAACTAAGGGCAGACAAATGTGGTGGAAAAATAAGGTTTTAAAACATTGTCATACTTGATATATGTGTATAAAGTTCGTGTTTTCTGGAAAAGAAAAATATGCCTTGTGGTTCATGGCATAATTGTTTTGATATTTAAGCCCGTTCATAAACTTTTGGTTTTTGTTAATCACTCTTTCATATTAACCTTTAAGGCTTTATAAGTCGCCAGTTGGTGCATCGCCATTTAAAAATGGCAGATCTGTTTGTTTTTCATCGTTTTGAAAAGGCAAAAGGGTGAAAGAGACGGAAGGATTGTAATTGTCATGTAATTGACATGTAATTGAAGTCAATTACATTTTCGGATGATGTAATTGTAATTGTAATTAATTACATTTTTTGACAAAGTAATTGTTAATTGTAATCAATAACATTTTTCAAGTAATTGACCCAACTCTGACAGTTAGTTCCGTTTTGGTCATTGTAGTCTACCTGGGATATAAGTCGGTATTGCCGTCTAGAATCGCTGACTTTGCATTGGGGTAATTGGTATGGCCCATGAATGTCTTCCAATCTGGGAGATGAGTCATACTGTCATAGATATGGACAAAATATTGACAGGAAGAGCATAGATTATGTGAACTAAACTTAAACTTAACCTAACCTAACCAAGCCTTACCTAACCTAAACATACCTAAAAATATAGAAAAACAACCCACACTTCCCTAAAGCAGGGGTTTAGAAAAAATAGTCAAGAGTGAAACTCTTGGGTTGGTGTGATGCTTTGCGGAGTCAAATGAAAACTGCATTAGCAACCTTGAATTACATGATCGTGCACCACTTTCAATCACAGAGTTCCCAGAGTGGCGACCCTGGGGCAGACAGGGCTAACATGTTGTTGGAAAAATTTCAGGCCCCAGCTGACCTTTGGCTGAGACGTTTTCCAAGCAGTTGTGCCCAAACGGCCCAAACAAGTTCGTTTGTAGGGTTGAAGTCATGGTCACTAATTCCACCCTAAAATGCCCCAATCGGTCAGGGCCTGTCAAGAATAACTCGTCAGACCAGAGGCACGATTCTGCACGTAAACTTCATGCTATTTAATCGCAACATTTCACAACGAACACAACCTTTGCATGAGGGGATATTTGTTTGTTTGGGCACAACTTTGGTAATAATTTTCGGAAATATCAAGTTTTCACGTGCAACCTTTGCTCTTCAACAGCTGTAACTCGTCCAACAAAAATTTCTTAATATCTGCCCTGTGCAAGACTAGGGACTAAGATCATAATTGAGGGGGGACTCTGATGCTGTGACAGTGCGAGAAGGCCAGGAAATTCGGGAATCCCCAATTTCCCCTTTAATTGCGATCTTAGTCTCCGGCCTTGCCATTATAACGTTTGTGTTGGACTACCATGTTGTTCGAGGTTGCGAGTCCAGTTTTCATTTGGCTCTGCAAAGCATCACACGACCCAGACTTTGACATCAAAGGTGAAAAAAATATTTGCTCATGACAAATAGTTTTTCAAGGGTGGAGCAATTACTCCTTGCATTTTTGAGACCAGGGGAATATCAGAATACCCATTTGAACTCCTCTAGCAAAAAATTTCAAATTCATATGTTTTTGACACCAACGAAAACACCTGAAAGGTATTTTTTTGAGTGCCCATTGAATTTTGGTTGGTGTTATTATCTTTAATCTGTATTAATCGGAGGTCAGTTCAAATTAGACTTTTTATTATTATGGATTGAACTTATTTCTCATGTTTCACCAATATTTGTCATAAATAATAATAATAATGTTTATTGCGACATTTAAAGTCATTGGACATTAGGTCAGATGTTTTTTGTATTCCAAGGTGTGCTAGCAAAGTTGACTTCAAGGCAACTTCAAGGCAGTTTCAGCCGTTTTGTTGATAGCATAAGCTTTCTTGAATCAGAAGTACACCAAGCAACTCATGAAAAAGAGAAGTGTACCACTGGTGCCAAGGTGCAACAAGTAGATACGTCAACAATTTTCCAACGCTCATATGTTTAGCATGCACAAACATGTGCTAGTTCCATTGACTTCAAGTAAACTTCTAGCAAGCTGGGTCGCTATTTGGGCTTAGCATCAGGTTTAATTGATGAGAGGTTCTCCGAGAAGCACGCCTAGAGAGGAGCATTCCAACGTTGTGGAAGCACTCCCATTTGAATACTTCAACGCTGATCAATCGAACTGCAAGCGAACTTCCTTCCAGTGTTTCCTTAAATTAGCTGCCGAAATTTGCATGCTGCTGTGAGATCAATCAATGTTTTGAGTTGAATGGAGTAATATGAAATAAAGAAGGAGAAATGTGGAAGAGCTGAATCAGCGGGCAATTAGTGTTTCGAGAGGATGAATTTACGATCATAGATGTAGGGGCACTTCTAGGTTGGAATGAGAGACTTACTTTCCAAAATGGCAGCTGTCTCAACAAAACCAGCCAATTGAACTACGAAGTGTACTAACAAGTACACTTTCTAGAGTTGCCATCAAAACATATGCTCACACCATTTACTTGAAGTGGACAATTCATATTGCGTTTGGCACGATTTGTCAAAATTGCACCCAACAAACTATCAGAGTGTCACAAGTTCAAATTGAATTAGTATATGAAATCACTGAATGCGATTTGGTTGGGTAGCAGAAATCTTCAAAGGAGTTGTGTTTATAAAGTTAATGAAAAGTTTACTCTCAAGTAGACTTTGTAGCATACCTTCAAGTAAACTAGCAAGCATTCCAAGACCAATACAACCAAAACATATGACCCTTCATATGTATGCATATATATTCGTATGCATTTAAATTCAAAGTGGAAATGTCTTGGTTGAGGGGTTGGCTGCCATTCGAGGCGTCATGTCCACTATTCCCATCCATTCCTGTCGTGTTGTTCCGTCTGGCTGTCGTATTCCTTGTTCGGTTGAGGTCCGCCATCTGTGGCCAGTGAAAAAGGGCTTATCCTTCGGAGATAGGTCAGGGAGGAGAATTGAACCGACTACCTATCCCACGCCAGGAAGGTGCCTTATCCACTTGACCACTTCTCCTCCTTTAAATATAGAAAAAAATAGGAGGCATAATTAAGATTTGAGATTTAATCTAAAAATCAAGCACAAAACTACTTGATTTGGATATGTGATACCCTTTGTATTTGTGAGTATTTGGTTCTGAATCTGTATTGATTGTAATGGGTTCACATCTTTTTTGTTGCCTAGCCATCCAAATCTTGCAATTTATGTGTTGACTATGTGCTAATTATCGAGTCAGGTTATGTCAATAGTTTTTATTGTTAGGCATTAGTGCCCGGATTTTTTGTAAATAAGAGCCAAAATATTAAATGTACATTATCTTTGAATTTCTCCAAAAAAATGGAAAATAAAATCTTTTTGACATCGCCATCCATTACTTGGTAATTTTGTTTGTGTACACCAATTGATTTGTTGACGAAAACATATTTGATGTAGAAATGACTGTTGTATTTTATGTCCATGCATTTGTGGCCAAACTCAAAAAATTCATAATTTTTTTATTGAAAATTTCCTCCTGATTTCTAAACTCTAATAAAGCTCATATGTTTTGGGGGCAAAGCTCTGTTCTTGACTTGCTAGTTTACTTCAAAGTGCCTGGTTTTCTTGATAGATCTGTTGTTTTTCAAATTTGACAGACCGTTTGATCTTGAAATTCCCAAACGTCTTTGATTGTTTGCTTGCCTGCTTTCAGAGTCATTGCCTATTAATTTTAGTTACCCCATATTTCTTATTTTGTCTCTTTCTCGCACACCTTTCAACTCTGCGCCGAAGTACAGGTCATGGGGCATGCTGTTTTTGAAACGAATTTGATAAAACACAGAATAGAAGTTAGCTGGGAGTTCATTTGATCGGCCTTGAAGTGTTCCATTGGGAATGCTTCAACGCCGCTGGAGAACTTCCCTCTTCTCATATTAAGACCAAATAGGGAGAAGGCTGAATTGAAGTCAATGCTGCTAGCACACCTTGGTGCATGCTTAACATATCAGCTAATGTGTTCTTAAATGCTTTTGACTTCTTCATGGTATTCTACAGAAGCTGATGATTGTAGGTAAAAAGGTCACAAACAAAAGCATCACAAGTAAATACGTCACAGCAAAAATGTCATGAGTAGGGCCCGGATTTGAACTTGAAAAATTGATCAATTACTTTTTCGATTTTTTCGGCAAAATTTAGCCAAAATCAAGTTTTTTGGCTTTTGGGGAAAATTTTCAATTTTTTTCGCACTTTCATGTAAAAAAGAGACACATTTCTCAGATATTGGCGGAAAAAATTGACAAAATTCAATTATTTTGGACAAATGTTTCTTTTTAAAAAGTTTTATTTTTTGGGGCAAAATTTGGCAAATTCCAATTATTTTGGGCGCATAGAAAGTTTTTCAATTTCTTCAAGCAATCAAAACTCAATTCTTTCCACCTATTTACTTCTTAACTTGAAATTATATTTCCATGATGTGACCTGGATTTTGTGGTTGTTCTTTTTTTGTTAAGCAAACTATATTTCTTTTTACAAAATGGTTTGTCACTTGCTGTGGCATTTCACAACCTAGTGTCAAATTTAACAGGTTAGAGATTTTAACCTACATCTATGCTTTTACAGCTTTGGACTAAAAAAATGCAAAGGTTAAGCAAAAAAGTGAACTTTTTGAAAACGTTTTATGTGCCATAGACCACTCTTGACAACCCTTTTTGGCAACTTGAGATAAACTGATTATTCTAATATAGCTAGGCAGACCATTAGGCAAAATGAATTATGATTTTTCTTCAAACAAGGCTAGAACAGAAAGAAATTCGCACAAAGAAATGTTTTCAAAACAGGCTAAAACCAGGTTTTTCCTGTATTTAAAAAAAAATCAAAAAGTTTATTCATACATCTCCAGACCCAACCTCTGCCCATTCCTCCAACACTATGTCTCTTGAAAACTAATCTCTCAACAGTGTGAACTTTTCTGTGCTGGCCAGAGGGTTTGATATATCGTGAGCGTTGCATACTCTAGAACCTTTTGTTTATTTACTATGTAAAGAAAACGGAATATGCTACTTGGTTAAAACCCAATTTGTAATTTAGGATTGGTTTATTCAAGCTCCATTTTTGCTTCAATCATGTACTCTTTAACTTTTTATTGCCATTCTCATGTCAACAAACTCATATTGTTTCGTTTTATAAGATTGAATTGAATTATTTTATTGTTTTGATCAAGTATTTTATAATTTTGATCAATTATTTTTTCGACTTTGATCAATTTAAAAATCATTTTTTTTGGCCCGAAAAAATCAAGTTCAAATCCGGGCCCTAGTCCTGAGGAATGAAGGTCATAGGGTAAAACGGTCATGGTAAAAAGGTCACAAGGTAAAAGAGTCATGGTAAAAAGGTCACAAGGTAAAAGAGTCATGGTAAAAAGGTCACAAGGTGAAAGAGTCATGGTAAAAAGGTCACACGGTAAAAAGGTCACGGCAAAAAGACACCTTTTCCTTGACTATTAGTATGTGGATAAATCTATTTTTCCATGCAATTTTTTATGGCTATTTTTGAACAACATTCTAGAAGGACAAATTTGGACTTTGGTTTAGCCATATTAAAACAACGTTTCAATCAAGGTTTCAATTGATTTCAACAATATTTTAGAGACAGACAACTATGATGTATGGACTCTTAGGAATGGAAAATTCAGAAAATTTAGTTGTTTTTAGTGTATTTTATTTGACTTTATATCCCTTTTTGGCCCGTGACCTTATTGATAGAATTTGATTACTGGTGCAGTTTTGTCTTTTCACCTCAAAACTAGTCTTTAATTTCTTTAGAACTATAAATAACTTCTTTAGCTCATTTAAGCACCGTGGGTATGTTGATTATGTATGATATTTTGAAGTCTAAATGTCTTATTTGCTCTTATTTCGACATTTATTTGCACTTTCAACTTTTTTCTGCACTTTGTTTTGCATTTTTTGGTACACTTTTTGCTCTTTTGCGAACTAAAAGGCTATATTTATTTACACTTTCTGCCCGTCCCTACTTCATAGACATTTTTAATTTGAGTTAAAGGCTTTATAAATTAAGCCTTTAATTTGAGCTGAAGTGTGCTTGCCATTTCCCATCAAAATCGCTTGAAATTGCAAAAACATTGCCAAGAACGTTCATACTTATGATTTGTTCCATTAGAGACAAAATATACGGGCAAGCCATTCCCCAACGTTAACTTTTTTAGCAACGTTTGTTTGGCAGTACAAGTCGTACAAGTGTTTCACTCAGTCTGTGATTCCCTCGGGTTGACGTAAAGGAGCATCATTCCAAAACATCGTACAGTTCAAGTTTGGCCCTGAACGACTTTCCTCTCCTTTACTTGGCACATACGTTTCAGAGTTGAACTTTTCCTCGTCTTATCATTGTCCCAACTCGGCATCACTGAACGCCTGCTACTCGACTCATTGAGGCTTGCCAAGCTTGTCAACTTGATGCCAGATTCAAGAAATATGGCATAACTTTGACGAAACTTTTGGGCGAAACTTGATGATTAGAAAAATTTATTCAAGCCAATGACGAGATCCTTAAGAATCGATTCATTTAGTAAATTGTCATTGATGTTGAAATTGGATTGGCCAAATTGGTCCGTCCTTCGAGAAGGTAGTGCGTACGAGGGAGAGGAACACTCGAAGAGGACTACGTACTGAACCCCAGTACTCGCTCGCTCTGTGTTCTTTCATTTCAGAGACCGAAAGGGCCAGCAAACGAGAGGACGTTCGTTCCCCTCTCCTCCTCCTCCTTGTTCTCCTCTCTCGCTTTACGTTCGTTGTATGTTGGTGGTGTAGTAAGTACTAGTAGTAGTAGTAGTGGCTGAGTGGCTCCTCCTGACCAGGGCTCGAACCCAAAACGTTCCAGGTGATTTTCCTGTGCGATTCCTGGTTGGCGGGTCAGTTATGGCTGGAATCTTCAAAGTTGAGGTCCTCGCTCCGGGTTGTTCCATCCCATCTCCTTGTGTTCCCTGATAAAGGTCCCCGAGCGGGTCTCTTCGTCCATTCAAGCCAACAGTCATCCAAGGGCATCTCACCACCACCACCTTCATCATCCTCATCATTTGTAGCGAAAGACTTGCTTCGTCGTCGTCGTCATCGATCGAGAGCTGTACTTCTTCACGAGCGTTGATGGATTGTGTTCCCAGACAACGTTCCATTCACTATTGTTCCAAATTTAGAATATCTTCGTTGAAAGGTGATCTCTTACTGTGATATCGACAAATACAAAATACAAATAAGGTGAGTTGAGGTTACTCATAGTCATAACACTTTGTACCATTATATGGTGTCACATTACGTCACTTGTAATAAGAAAGAAGTAAACCCCATTGAGTAATCGAAAGTTAATCATAAGAAATCGTCCTCTTGATCATCTTCTAGGTACATCTTTCGTCAGAGTCCTCGCATCAGTTCTCTGCCCTCCTCGGGTCGATTAAAGGTCATATCCTCCGTGTTCGTGGTAGCAATCAAACGAAGGTCATGACGATGGATCAAGTTGGAACTAGCGTCGCTCCCGAGGTCCAG
Source organism: Tigriopus japonicus (assembly GCA_010645155.1). Lineage (NCBI taxonomy): Eukaryota > Metazoa > Arthropoda > Copepoda > Harpacticoida > Harpacticidae > Tigriopus > Tigriopus japonicus. The sequence continues at coordinate 1,716,922 of CM021313.1, forward strand.
GATTCCTTGTCAGCCACCTCCTTCCAATTCGAAATAAAAACTGAGCCAACGTTGGGTCGAAAACGAGCCTACAGTGAGTCTGCCAGTAGTCTCGTGGACCGGATCCCGGGTAAAATTCGCAAGATGCAGTTCAAAAAGAAGCCCAACATCTGTAATTGCGTCAAGATCGAGGCCAAAGTCACTCCGGGCGCCGAAGACATCGAGCAACCGAAAGCGGAGATGAACACGCCGTCTTCCGAAGAAGGAGACGACGACAAAGAGAAGGAGAAGAAAGAGATCCTCTCCATGATGGAGTGCCCAGTGTGCTTGGAACATCCGAGGGAAGGGCCCATCTTCAATTGTGAGCACGGTCATCTTGTGTGTGGCAAATGCCAACCCAAGATCCGTGAATGTCCCATTTGTCGGTCTGCCAATGTGGGTCACCGGAATCTCTTTGCCGAAAAAATGCTTAGTCTCACTCTCAAGAGCATCACGTTACCTTGCACCAACCACAATGAAGGTTGCAAAGTCACGGGTTTGGCCAAGGAACTCCACAAGCACGAGTCAATTTGTATGTTCAGGAAAATCCAGTGTCCTGCCCATCATCGTGGGGCGTGTCATTGGCAAGGATCTCTCACCAAGCTCTACCCACATCTCAGCGAAAAGAAATGCGCACAGGTAAGAAAGGTCACCGTTTTCATTACGCAACCTCTATATCATATGACGTTATCGACGATTGGGGCCTTTTCGCTTGAAAATGGTGCTGCTACATTTTAAAGAGCAAAGAAAAATCGCTGGTATGGCCATACGCCCTTTCCAATCGATTCCAAAAGGAAACGTTGTTCGTACTTTAAATCTCTCTATCAAACCATTCAGTCAAGCAAACCAGCACCTTCGTCTCTCTACTAGTGATAAGGTTAGCTTTTTTCTTACGTAATCCTCAATGGTCTTCTTGCCTCTTCCCCTTGGTAGATCATTAAAGTTGAGGATGAAGACAAATCCTATGTGTCCGTGATTGGCGATTTCGTGGAGAATGAGACCGTGTTCAATCGTGCCTCGACCACCCATTGGAAGCCCGTGATGTTGGTGTCTCGCAAGAGCTTTCGATTCTTTGCTTATTTAGTCATGTCCCGCACACCCGCCGGTGAATGGTACTTCTATGTCCGCTCTTTTACCGGGGACAAAATTGTGCGCCTTTTAAAGACCAAGATCACGGTTCGCGCTCCCAGAAAGTCGGCCTCGTCATCGACCTCTTCAACATCATCATCAACTTCGGCCACCACCGACTCGACCAATCCGTCGACCGCGGAATTCTCCTATTTTGGTTCTGTGAACGTTTACAACGATTCCGAGGAGACCGTCATCAAGAACGGAAAGTACCTGTTCATGAAGGATGCGCAAGTCAAGCAATTCAAGCATGATAAAACCATACTGGAGTATGAAGTTCAGCTCTCCTTCAACTCAAAATCTAAAAAGTCTGTTGATTGACAATAAACTCCCATTACTATGTTATGTGACAAACCCGTGTTTCGCTTTCCTTGCTTTGAAAAGGGGATAAAACGTTCCTGATTTTTGCACGATTGAACAGTTGGCCTTCTGATAAATTACTTTTCGGCTCCATTCCTATAAATGTCGGGTAGCAACTTGTCCTTCCATGGAAGAAGAAGGACGTGAAGCACCACCACAATCGTATTTTCATTAGGCTTTTTCCTCAAAAACGTTTGTCCCAGCGCGCGGGTTGTAGCTCTATCTCGTCCTGGCTTTTTTTAGTGTGCAAAACGTTTTGCTCATACGCTCCTTAGTCCAATCAACTCAGACCTGGATGAAAGGAACAGGCTTTGATACAAAGCAAGCAATGACTGACTGACTTACTTACTAGGCTGAAGTTGAAAATATGTATTTTGTATTTTAGAGCACCAATGCTAAAACCTGAGAGCTAGTGAGGATCGATTTAGACGGGCTCCACTTAATGGTCTCACCAACCTCGTCTAAGAGGCAGTACAACTTTCCAAGAAAGCCTCACCATCAAGACCCATCGTCGTCGTTTCAAGAAAGGGGATGCGTTTTGGGAGAAAAATAAGCGCTAGGCCCATGAAATCGATGACCCAAATAGTGTGGTTGTGAAATTGTGGATATCAAGATATGCAGATACTCAAAGAATCTACGTGTTTATATTTATTAGCAGTATTTGATAATGAAACTGAGTTTTCGTTGAACGCATCACGTCATTGCAGTCAAATTTGCATTGATCCTGAAGTGTACGACTATTGCGAAGGACCAAGCTTGCTTTAGCGGCCTTATGGAACATTGTTCCACTGACACACTTTCCCGAGTCTGATCTTCATTTTCCTCGTACGAACTCGTCTATTGCGACTTAAAGAGGAGGCCTAGGCCGAAACGAACGAACGAACGAACGAACGAACGACAGACGGGTGCAAGTTCGGTTGTTACCTGATGATCAGATGATCAAGACTCAGACAGCATATACACAAACCAAGGGTTGTTCACCTCATGCGTAGAGAACATCCGACTGCGTGAGGGCAAGGTTAATATATACAAAACTGGATATAAGAATAACTCTCATTGAAAGAATATGTTGCTCCTGCTGACCGAGATACACCTGTTCATAGACCACGGAATTAACAGTCATCTTTGACTTGTTACAGCAATTGCTTTAAGTGCCAATCTTATTGGTTCTTGAGAGTAAAGAGTCTCGATGCACCTCACTCCAAGTTCTAATTGGAGAGCGTTCCCCCTCGTCATGTCCATATATTGCCTTGAGTGCGGTAGCAATGGGTTTGACAGACTTCTGTACCAGAAGAACTTGCAACAGCACTTATCCGGGAGGTTTATCGGGTTGCATTGCTTGTTTCTTATTTGCTTAGAGCACTATAATTAGAAGGGTACGATCATGAGATTGATTGGTCTCAAATTAAGATCAACTTCTCCAAAAGAGACAAGAAGAAAAGGAAAGCCGAAAAAAGTGCATATCATTAGTTTCAATACATTTTCAACAAAAAATTGCACAAGCAAATTTTGTTCATGTTCCGGAAATGAACGCGTCTGTTTTTTTTTGCAAAAACACTAGACTTGTTAGAGGAATTTCATTTTCCTTCTTGAACCCTATCGAGACATTAAGGCTTGAGTGGGGACCGGTCAACAAAAAAGAAGCTCACGAACTTTTGTAGCCATAATCATGCGCGTAGTCTTTTATTAAAACACTTTTAAAAACATGCCATATGCACCATGGTAGAAAACTTGTCAACCAATTGTCCACTAACATCTAACCAAAAATAACCGTCAATCCCCTTTACCTCGCCCATTTGACCCAAAAGCAATAGAAAATCGGTGGGATTTTTTTCTGAATCCACTCCGTTTTTCTTTAACATGAGAAATTCACGCAAAGATATCGAGGTTGCCGCACGCTTGTTTGGATTGGAACATGAATCAACAAAATTGAAGCCGAGCAGCTGACTTCAGTGTTGCCATTTTGTTGTAGCTTTAACCAGTGATGAGAATTTTCACCTTTTTTATTTGAACGC
>CM021313.1:1720477-1863741 GCA_010645155.1 Tigriopus japonicus
AATACTCCCCAAAGACCATGGTTTTATGTCAATCCGTCTGTCTCAAATGAAAAAGGGAAACCGCAAAATTTTGAGTTTGGCCTCCCTGATGTAGTGCATTGGCTGCCGACTGAAAAGACGGCCTTAAAGCTTCAATTTGTGAATATCATTCATCCCACGCCGGTTATTAGATTATTCCCTCTCAATGGCGGCCTTGAAAGATTTGGTGAGCCAATACCAGACCTTGAACGGTCAATGGAAGAAAAAAGACCATGCGGGTTGTGCTCAGACCCTGGCCAAGGTCAAAGTGGCCCTCATGGAGATTGCCTTCTTACCCACGGATGAGCTCCCCAAATTGAAACAGGTAAATATAAAGGGGCAAAAAGTGGGATGCCATGTACCTTGAAGTCCGTTGAACTTCATGAACCTCAGCCTTCATTGATATCTTTAGGATTGCTGGTGTAGTTAGTCCGTTTAATCGAATCCTCAAAATTAGATTTTCTCCTGATGTAAGAATACATTTGTTTCCGTTGATCGAAGGTTATTTTTAGTTAAGATACCATCTAGCTATCTTATTGTAGGAAGGCTGCATTCAAGCTTCACTTCAAAAGGTTTTCCTCACGTTTTGTCGCAAATCTTAAACCCGAGACCGGCATAAAATCATTTTAGATTGGCCTAAATACGTAGACTAGACTTGCAAAATTAGGCGTTAAAAGTTGTAAGGATTGGTGAAGTAATGTGTATATTTCTTCTTGCCACTAAAATCGTTCTTTCAGGAGTTAATGGTGGCCCGTGACATATTGGAGATTGGAGCCAATTATTCGATTGCGGCTCAAGATGTCGAGTCTTTTGAGCGATACATGGCCCAACTGAAGACCTATTATAGCGATTATTCGCATATTCTGCCGGAATCTCCGTATCAGTTTGAGCTGTTGGGCTTGAACCTCTTGTGCTTATTGTCCAAGAACAAGATCGCTGATTTCCACACCGAATTGGAACAACTCCCATCCGACACATTACAAAATAATCCCTACATTCGCAATCCAGTCCGACTGGAACAATTCATCATGGAGGGAAACTATAACAAAGTAAGTTGGATCCGAAAGCATAAATCAATGACAGTTGATGGTAGACATTTTACGACGGGGCGAACTACTTGGAAAAAAAATCCATCGTGTTTTCTCCTCATTTTCTGTTTTGTTTGTGTTGAAAGGAAAATTTCATGGTACATTTTCGTATTCATCTTGGCATTGAGAAAAACTTTATCTAGAAACATTAAGTAAAACATTAAAGCTCTCAATCTCTCTGACATAGCCTTTTTTCTGAAATTTTCAAATAAGCAAACGTAGTTCGCAAAGTTTGAATTCGCGGAAAAAGAAACGTTCAAACCTTAATAGTCCAGCTGAATCTGGCTATCTAACGTATGTTCGTCGAATAAATCGCAACGTTTTTGTCAACATCTATTTTCTCTCCATTGTTCATAGGTAATCATGATGAAAGACAACGTTCCAGCCGAATCCTACTCGTTCTTCATCAACAAGTTAATGGACACCATTCGAGACGAAATCGCGTCTTGTATGGAAAAAGCTTACGAACAAATCTCCACCAAGGATTGCACTCAGATGCTTCAATTGGACACGAAAGCTGCAAACACCTACATTCAAGAGCGCGGGTGGAACGTTGGCAAAGATGGAATCATTCGGTTCCAAGACGCTCACGAGAAGAAACCTTTGGAAGAGGTGCCCACCGAAGAGTTGGCCAAGATGTCCATCACTTACGCAAGGGAAATGGAACAGATTGTCTAGGATATCTTCATCCCATGTCGTCTTTTCTTATATTTACTTCAATAAATTTGTACTTCGATTCGTTTGTTATCGTCGTAACTTTTTTCATTTTTTTCTCTCGAAAACGTTCCTCTCTTTGGCTTTGATCAATCAACTTGTCGAAATGCTAGAAATTATATGGATGCCTCTCAGTGGAACGGTACAATTAAGTCCAACGTTTTGATCATCAAAACGAGCTCCCACACTTGTTTCTTTGAAATAGATTTGAAAAGAAAGCTCAGTCGTAAGGTTCAGCAAGATTATTTGTTTTAATGAATAATGTAGAAGCATTGCATACATCATTACAAACGTTGGCGTCATCTATAAGCATTGCTATCATTGACATTTCTTAATAATCATCGCCACGGGAAATAACCTCTTTACATGTGGGTCTCAGCAGAATGGTGTGTTCAAATTGAGCCGTGTAAGAGCCTTTGACATCGCACAATGGGGGATAAGGCTCCACGATGCCCTTCTCACCCAAGTCTTTTAAAGCCATCAAGTATCTCGTCTCGCCCAAGCGATCCAACCAACGTCGACAAAAGGCTAATGTGCCGAAATGTTTGTTGATCGTGTTCAAAAGCTGCTTCGAACGTTGTAATCTCAGAGGAACATGTCCGACATCAAAGTTCTTCATGTAATGGCTCGTCTCCATGTCATCGTGAACGACTCTGCAAAAATAAAATAATCGAAGGTTGAAAACCCCACCGACCATCGGGATTGCTTAAGGTTAATTTCAATATAATGTGAAGGAAAACTGACCGATCCTTACATATATTTGAGAGATTTCTTGGTTACTTCTAGTTAAAGCTCCGTTAAAAACCTAAGGTTCGAGATTTACCTGAGTGAAGGAATTGCATTATAAAATTTTATATATCAAGTTTGAACTTTCGAACAGAATTTTCAAGGAGAAGCATTGCATACCTCCGCAATGACGTTCTTTTTTACAAAAAGTTCCTAAATCCCAAGCAAAAAAAAAGCTTAAAAAACTATGGAATCTTCTTGTTTTACAACTTTTGCATATTCAGTTTGCTTTGAATAGTCAGTGAATTCAAGGTGAGATGCGTCTTCCCTTACACCTTTGGGCAAAAGCGAAGTCTTAGAATACCGGGTGTTCGGAAAAAATTTACTCTATGATATTTTTGAAAAGTAGCTCTAGGTTGGTCAAATATGGTTAGAGAGTTAAATGGAAATATTTGTTGGAAAGACCATTCATAGGACATCACGAATCACTCAATATAGCCGCCATTGACAGCAATGATCGCCTCGAGGCACTTCCGGAAAGCACAGCAAGTCTTCCATGCTGTTCCACTACTGGTCAAGCTTGGCCTTCATGGCCTCGACATTGGGGGGCGAATGCGGCAGACCTTGGACTCCGCGTGCGGCCCCAGTGCATAATCGAGCGGGTTGGCATCGGGGCTATATGGTGGCCAAAAGTTTTTTGGCCAGAAACTCAAAATGTCGGACTTCCCCCTCAAGAACTCCAGAGCCACCCTGGAGATGTGTGCTGGGGCCCCATCTTGATGAAGGACGACGTTTCCCTCACGGTGGTTCCTTACTGGATCCACGGTCCAAGCGTGGACGGGGGCGTGCCGAAGTCTTCCGCCTGGGATCTGATTGACTTCCAGGGTTCAGCCATGACAGCTTTTCGCACCTCTTCCGGATCATGTTTGGGCTTCCTGCCACTTCCAGGCATCCTCTCGGGAGTTTTCTTGTTAGTCACGTTGTAAACGGTCTTGCAGGACACACCCAAATGACGGGAGATCTTGGTAGGGGTGTTGCCTGCCTCAAATAGCTCATTGCAAATAATGCTAATGCCAATGCTCGTAAAAGGTACTGAACATTGTTGCAAATGAAATAGTTATACAATTAAAATACATTCGTGGATGCATCGTAAAATGGCAATGGTGCTAAAAAGGTTCAGCAATTTTTTTTTAAAAGAATGCGACGAGTATGCAAAATGGTTACTAAATCAGATTTTCCTGATCAACCAACATCGAAAAAATGGTAACAAACTGAAACCGCAGTTGTTTGACCTATGAAGTACATCGAAACAGAAGCACTTGGATGCACAAACTTTTCCATCTTTCTCCGTCGGAACTTACCCTCGACCAGTGGATCCAAAGGTTTCAATGGCGTAGAATTCGTTTTCTTCCATGACCACCGCCTCGCCGCCTTTTATGATGGGGACGGTCTTTCCTGCATGAATCTGGTAGGGTGAGATGGAGTGACCATTGAGATTGCGGATCGACTTGATTTGGTACGTCTTGCCCTCTAGCTCGATCTCGTGGCTTTCCATAACTTCTTGGATGGCAGCGCCCACATCGCACAATCGAGCGTCAATGCCGGCCGTTTTGATTCCCATTTCGGTAGCCTGGAAAAATCGAGTATAAAAATGAGGCACCCATCCGCCTACCACTCCCATGATTTTTCACCTACGTCTCGAACAGCCTCTTTCAAGGGATCAAACTTGGGATTAAAGTTCATGGTCCAAGCGCAATCGATGATTCGTCCATTGATGTGCGTGCCGAAATCCATCTTGACCACGTCATCTTTGCCCAAAACGGTCTCATCACCCGCATTAGGTGTGTAATGGGCCGCGCAGTGATTGATCGAGCATCCCGTGGGAAAGGCCAATCCCGCCTCCAACCCGTTCTCCTTGATGAGTCGACGAGCCGTACTTTCCAACTCGTGCACGATATCAATCATCTTCATCCCTACATACAACCAATCCGTATAAACAATAAAATTCCTCGTGACTTCAGCGAGGGTCATCATCAAAATCTTACCCGGTTTGACCCACTTTTGAATGTGTTGTCGGGTCTGTCGATGGGCTTCGGCGGCACATCGAACCTCGTTGTACATGTCCAATTGGGCTCGATCCATGGCCCGTTTCTCCTCGGTGCCAAATCGATCTTTGGCGGTCCTGCCATCGTTCCACACGTCCGGATATTCCATTTCTTGACCCACGGGGAAAGGTCCGCCCCGATATAAATCGAAAATGGGAATGGTGGGTGGATAAGTTTGCGTCAATTTTCCGCCCGTTTTGGCGCTATTGGCTTTTTTGCCGCCTTTGGCCTCTGTCACGGCTTTTCCCGGGGCTTTAGTGGCAGCCTCGGAGCCATTTTCGGCCTCGCCTTCGTCTTCAGCCTCATCGACATCCTTCTTATTGTTCTTGTTGCGATTTCGTTTACGCTTCTTTTTGGCCTCGCCGTTTTCTTGAGGCGTTTCGGCATGATGACCATTAGAAGCATGACCGTTCTCTTGGGTGGGTGGATCGGCTTGGACCGCCTTCTTTTTGGCCTTCTTGTCGGTGGTGGCCTTGCTGTCCAAGCCTTCGATGCCGGCTACGATGGCGTCGATGTCCTCCTCTTGCTTTTTGCCCATTTTGCGTCCACGGAACGGGTTTGTTTTGGGAGTGTTTATGTCTGGGCGATAAGATAGCGAGCTCAGAAACACGAGTTTAGATTTGGCATTGATCTACGTTCCACTTGCACAGAACAAGGCGGATTTGGGGCTAAATGAAAGGGTCATGAGAAATTGGGTGGAGTCACTCTGAGCGAGGTTCTTAAGGTTTGGAAACAATCAGGACTTTAGTACTTATGACTAGCAGAAGGATAAAAGAATTAAAAAGTAGAAAATATTTTTGTCTTATTTCGCCTTATTTGATGGATTTAACTTTTTTCCATCAAAACACTTTTTTTGCTCCTTTAGCCACATTTTTATCTCACTGCACTTTTTTGAAAATAAATGCAACAAGTGCTTCCATATTTTGGACTTTCGCGCAAATCTGCCGCTTCTAGGGATGGGGTCACGTGTACGCGCTTTTTGGGCCCTTTGCGTCTTTTGCTTTTCAAATCCAAGGAATAAAAAGGAAAACTTACATGTTTGACCTTTAAAATCTCTTTCCCCTCTAGTTTCATCGGCGTTAAATCAAACCATCCAAACATTTTCTAATACCTTTTGAAAACTTTTCCGACAAGCTGAAAATAAATAATTATTTGTGCATGCAAAACAACTTTTGAAAGAGTGTACAAATGAAGGCGTTGTAAGACAAAAATACTAGAATTGGATGTACATCCTCAAAAAAAATTACGGTAGATCCTTGGAACTGCTTTAGCTGCAATGATCTAACTGTTAAACACTCTTTTACCTACATCTACGATTTCAGAGGGGATATGAACGATGAACGTTACACGAGTCTTAGAACTAGCGACAGAATGTTTAGACGAATAAAACTGTCAAATTAAACTAAAAAGACCAATAGCCTGATTAGATGCCTGATTAGACGAACAAAGACGAATAAAATTGACCGATTAAACGAAACAAGACGAATAAAAGTTCCCATAAGAACGAAAAAAATTTAAATAGTAATAATAATGTTTATTGCGACATTTAAGGTCATTGGACATTAAATGCATTGTAAATTCAAAGTGGAAATGTCTTGGTTGAGGGGAAATAAAACTTGCTTATAAGACGTAAAAATCGAATCAATTTCCCGAAAAGGCGAATGAAACTATTTTATAGGAAAGAAGACATGTGCCAGTACAGACAAAAAAACCTTTCCAAACTGCTCCCACAAAATAGACGAAACCGGGGGAAAAATCTGTCTGCTTGTGCAAAAACGCCGAAATCTAGAAAATTAAAAAAAAAGTAATTATTGGGCAAGAGATTTTCGGTAGTACATATGTCAAATAAAAACCAAGAGTTCAAAAATTCCTCTTTTCAAGGATTGTTTTCTGTAGAGCTGTAGTAAGATTTGCAGATACATTAATTGTTCTCATTACCAGAAAGCTTTTTTTCAACCTAATAGTAATCTTTTCTTTCTGTGTCTGTTGGGCAACACTACGAGTACAAGTTAATTTGCAAATGTGGATTGTATTTTGTTGGTGCAAAACCGCAACTGACTATCAAATTATTACTTTGCCTTAAGTCTTGGCGTTGAACTTTTTTCGAAGTTACGTATTATTTGCTTGGAAAATTGAAAACAACGCTTAAAGAGCTTGAAACGAATAAAATCCGAATTAGACGAAAAATAGGTATTTTGCGACGAATAAAGGTAAAAAAGACGGAAAAAGATGAAGAAAGACGAGTAAGTTTTTTCGTCTAAAGGTACTGTCCCTACTTAGAACCCTTGCGAGAGGGGACTTCAATTCCAAAGACAAGGATTACTCTACCCAGGATCTGAACCCAATAGAAGACCTTGATTCGTGGACCACAACATTACACGAGTTTATCATCCGATTAAAATTGAGGTTGAATCAACTTCCTAAATATTTCTTAACATTTAAAAATCAACGTCATTAATTATAATTATGATTGGTCAATATCTAATTTTCCAATCCAGGTGCTCATCTCCGAAGGAACGGGTACGTGGGGTCAAAATCAACTAATCCTACCACGTCGAAACTTCCGTATCCACAGCTGATTGGAAGAAAGCTTTTCAATATAATTTTCAGTCTTATATGTATTTCTTAAAGAGGGTGATTTGGTCAGACAAAATTTGCAACGTTTTCCAATATGACCGAATAAACCAAATCTGCCGCCTGAATGGCGTAGCACATGTCATTATGTGTCCAACCGTTAAATGGAACTTTGTACAACAATTTTACATTGGGAAGATTGGATGCTAGAGCCTCGACATCCATGTCATCCACCAAGGTATCCGCGTCACCATAAAAAATATGAATAGGCAAAGTAATCTTGGATAGGTCATACGCCGGAGGGGTAGGCTGACCGTAATGTTCCATATTCGCTTCCCCGTAATCATATCGGCCGAAGAAATGTTCAGAGTTGATCAATTGTCCATAATGCACCAAACATTTGACAGACGAGCCCTCTGGCCATGAGTCGAAATAGATGGGTAGCATGGTGTTGTTTAAATTTCCCTCACTAATACCGACGATGGCATCAGCCAGATTCATACAAGTGTCATAATTTTCCTCAAGATGGGCCTCATCACACAAATCGTGTCCTACTTCAGAGGTCAATGGGAAATCTGGGAACAGTTCCCAAAGGTCCAAAAACTCAAAAGCGCCTTCAAGTTCATCAACATATTGAGCCAACTCCACTAGGATGCCAGTATTGTAGTCAAAGTAAGATGGAGGGGCCAAGAGGAAAGCAGTGTAGACCATGTCTTGGATCTCTGGTTTAACGGCTGCAGCAGCTAAGAACTCACTCGTGCCCATGCTGTGTCCCACGTAAAAGAGTTTGCTTTGACTAGTAGTCTCAAGAACGTAGCTGAAGCCTGCTTGAAGATCCCCCAATCCAGCGACCTCCCAATCGAAGTTCCAAAACTCCTCTTTGTCCACGTCAGGGTCGAGAGTAGTATGATTTCGACAGTAAGTGTTACCTCGAGTGTTGGCCACCCAAACGTCATAACCAGCATCAGCCATGATAAATGCCAAGGACTATAACAGAGAAAGAGTTGGTCTTTACATGTTCGTAAACAAAATCATTTTGTGGAAGTAATAATTCAGACCTTATGTAAACACTTGCCCAATGTGTTCACATAACCAAAAGCTTTTAAAGCTTTATTACTTTTTGTGGTCTCTTTGTTGCACTTAGTAGCTTTTGAAGCGTAATTGTTTTCATGATCCAGCCCATTTTCCCCCTCAAATTGCAAGACTACTGTGCACAACTGAATACAGATTCATCACTTATCTACCTTTTCTGGGGGTCCAGATGTGAATCTGGCAGAACTGCCAAAAAGTCCATGTTGCAAAAACATGACTGGCTTGGGTTCTTGTTGTTCCACGTGTTCTTGGCTTTTGATCAGACTTCGTGGTTGGCTACCTTGCTCATTTATGCCGTGTGGAATGCGATGATAGTTGAGTATGTAACCATCTGAGGTAGTGATCCAATGGTTCTCGACGGGATATCCCCAATACTCAATAAGTTGTGGCACACTCATGATTGGAAACTCCACAGCCTTAGAGGTCAGTACTGAAGCCAACATTAAGACCATCGTCACTCGAAGAGCAGCCATCTTGAAGGTTTATGAGTGAGAAAAACGCAACAGTAGCCGTTGCTCTGATTTTTGAGTGAGCCAGAGGCCTACTTGTGCAGGACTGATGACAAAAGGACTAGAGACGTTTTACTGTTCGCGACATGATAAAGAAGATGGCCATATAAGTAGCTTAGTTTGTATTGCATTGTACCCACCCACATGCGTATACCCTATCTTTTCGTACAGATAGCCTCTCGCCCGTGCACAAGTCTTTCCAACGAGTCCAAGCTCTCTGTGTAGTGCTGTTCGGGTGAAGCTATTTTTGCTCTATCTTTTTAATAATGGGACGATTATGCAAGATGTCGTAAGTGATGCTCTACGATACAATCATAATTGGAGCGTTAAGTGTCCTCTTAGGCATTTCTTAAGCATTCTTAAATCTTTGGAGTTTTAGTGCGTGTACCGATGCTTCGAGATTTAGTGTGTTAGCTTTTCTGCTGCCCAGATCAAGCAAGTATGCATTCGCTTTAGCTCAGTTATTTGTCAATGGCGGATGCTCGACAAAAAACAAACATTGAAGTAAAGAAATAAGGCGGCACATCTAGGCAATAATAATCATTTACATGTATTGATAATATCATAGCAAATATTATGTAAGGCATCAATTGGGCATGGTTTACACGTTATCTGACGATTTATTCCGCAATAAATAAGGTAAAACTTATTTGACCGTCAAGAACCGGCTTTCAGTACATTAATGTTCTTCAAATCAAGCAGTAGTGACTCGGTTGCTCTGATATTTATGGCTTATTAATAGCACGCCATCGTTTTACCGGGTGATTCATAAGAAACGGAACAGAAAAGCATGTCCTCAACTCGGAAATGATGATTAATCTTACCAAAAGTGTACGAAGCTCAAAAAGACGCGGGAGAAAACAATGCCGAAGATACATGTGTTGCAATTCCCGTTTTGTCTCCATACTTTCAATTTTTGTCAACCTACGGGATGGAATAAAAAGTTGCAGTTCTCAAAGTGACTCTTCACGGGAAAATCGCTTTTTGCCCTAATATTGAGGTGGGGAGCTCTGACTCTTTAAACTAAGTGTTGCCATATCAAATACCATAAAGGTGAGGTTGATGTGTGGCTTCTATCACGAGTTGTAGTTGTCTTAGTCAGTTGTTCCGTTTTTTTGAAACACCCAATATAAAATCAAGGGTTGGCTGAGGGAATGTGTTTAAATAGAAAAGATCTCTTGCACCGACGGAAGGTATTTTACTCAAGAGCCGGTTTGCAACCAATCCTAAGGCGTCGTTACCAAAATTGTCTTTGGTCACAAGGCCTGGGTATCAAGTTCGCTTGCGCTCGCTCATTGCTTGCGGTTGATCATGGTTCTTCGTCTCAGATATACCACGATCATTTCTCATGACCAGGTACCGAAATAGAGCCTGCATCCACATTGCACACACATCCGATTGAGGCGAAGATATATATTGTTACCAAGCCAATTGAGGAGTAGACAGATGGTGATAATCGTGCGTAAAGGAGGGTTCCAGACACAATGGGAATCTTTTGCTCAAATGAGTAATCACTTTTGATAGCTAGTCAAAACTTTTGATCGATTGGACGGCGAGTATCATATCCAGATTAATATAACTTGACATCGACTTCAAAAGCCAGAATGCTTTTTGAGGTCTGATGTTTTTGGTTTGGGGACCCCACATAGACGTTCGAGAAAAGGTGCAAGAGGAGCATCAGACTTGGGTGATCTTTATTAATGGGGACGTCGGATCATCGCTCGGTAGGAGACCGAACGGACAATTCTGGAAACCGCCAGATTACTCTTGTCCGTCTACTCTCACATCCCGGTTTTGGGGACATGAATTCGGCCATTGAGTCAAATTTGAATAGATTTCGAATATGTGGAATGTGAGACCATTTAACCCTTCGCTCCCAAGTAGGTGGTAAACCTCAACTCGCATTACATCTTTCTGGAATTTCAATTTGTCGTAAACTTGAAAGCAGGGAGCTCGGTGACAAGCCAATTGTTGTGTGAAACGGAGATGGCCACATGTGGAGGATTTCTACTGGACTTTAATCTGATCTTCATGGAGCAGAGTTAGTCTCACGTCTTCAATGTTGTGATTTCTCACTACTGAGTCATCATAGCACGAATCTTGAACCATTCTGGGTTTACAAATTGCCCAAAAGATGAATGAAACAGAAATAATGGCGCAGAATAATACCAAAGCACACACAGTCCAAAAATAACTCGAGGCTGTCTTGAGCAAATCGACCCAAAACTTGTGGCGACACGGAAACGTCGGTTCGGTTTCTTTTTGATTTTGACTAAATCCCAAGTCTGACAACGATGCACGATCTTGATTTGCATGGACATCTTCCACCCTGATTTCATCTTCTTGTCGGATGGGGTGTCGAAGGAAGGGATTTGGTGTTGTTGTTGACGTGGGTGTGTAGGAGGGTAATGCCATTTCATTTGCATGCATTTCATTTAAATCTGCGCTGATGGGGATTAACGTCGTCGTGTCGCTCGAATCTGAACTTGTCTTCACCGAAGATTGATGCGCCCTACTTGATTGCGGTAGGTCTGTTTCCACTTGCCAATCTTTTAGGTTGCCTCCCATTGCTGAGAGAGTTTGTTTTGGAGATAAAGGAACATTTAGATGATCAACAATGTTCAGTGATTCAGTCATCTCGATTTCATTTGAGCTTTGGCCAATACTTGATAATGTGGCGGTCACTTCTGCCTCGATTTTTGATTGAGTAGCCTTCACAGTAGTCGAGAGAGTTCTCTCCTTTGTAGTTGTCATTGATATTTCGATTTGATTTTGGTCTGACCACAATGACCACGTGCTAGAGGTTTCTGAATCTATTAGCTGTGGTTCTTCGTTGCTAGTGGTCAAATATTGTATTGTGGGGTCGACCATTGAAAACTTTGGAATTTCGGTGGTTGAAAGAGGCTCCTTTGTTGATTTGGGCAGTGCCGTGGGTCCGAGGGGGGGAAACAATTCCATTTTGTAATTTTCCAGGTCAGAGAATGCGGTTGTTGTTTCTGAATCGATTAGATCGGGTATTTCGTTGTTATCTGTCACATCTTTGGGAGTTTTTTGAGTTTGGACAGCTTCCGTGATTGTTGAATGTGTCGAGAGAGCCTCGGGAATCTTACTTGTCGAAACGAGAGTTTCAGTTGGTTTGGAAAGAGCTCGTTGTTCAGTCACGGCAAATACTTCAGGCGTATAATCTTCATGATCGAAGATAGTGGTGGTTTCTACCTTTTGACTCTCCGGAATATCGGTCAAATATTTTTCCCCAAGATCGACCTCAGCATTCTCATCAACATCCTGGATTGTCGTCGGTTCTATCCAAGGAGTTGCACTTGTTGCAGTAGGGCTTTCCATAGATTCGTTAATTTCTTTGGGTGGAAATGCTTCACCTTGATCAGGGATCGTGGCATTTGTTTCGGCATCGAAGTTTTCCATGAAACCAGTATTTGAGCCATAATACACGTCGTGGAGTACGAATTCAGTCCAAGGTACACCACTTGTTCCAACAGGTTCCTCGGTTGGCTTGGGCAGAGCCCGTTGTTCCATGACAGGAAATATCTCCTTTTGATATTTTTCCAGGTCAAAGATTGTGGTGGATTGACCCAGATCTTCATCAACCTGTCGTGTTTGCGATATATCTAATGGGTTGGGAAGGGGTGAACTTGTGACAAATCCCATCAATGGATTATTGGTGCCTTCGGCCACGTTAACTCTCTCATCTTCGAGATCTTTCATGTCACTCTCGCTTTGTAGGGCATTGACATCCTGATGCCCGCTCACGGAGGATTCCTCAACCTGATCCATCCGATTCGAAATTGACGTTTCAGCATAATCTGTTGAATCAACGTTGTCCAAAGTGCTGATCTGGGGAAGGTAGTTTGCACCGGAACTATTACTATTTGTGCGAGGCTTGGCCTTTTTGGAACAGAACTTCACATTAGTCTGATCCTTTTCCACTCTGACAACCCATTTGATTCTCTTTGCCTTGATTTGAGAAAATGTTTGGTGGAAGAATGACACTGAATCGTTGGCCAAGATGCAATTGCAGTCGATGGTACATATTTTCCAAGAACAAGGACCAACTACCCGAATGGATTTTGGTTTGAATAGAGCGTGGGGTAAGTTCGTGAACTTTTTGTCAATTGGCAAATGTTCGTATTTGTCTGAAAAACTGATGGTCGGGTAAAGAAACAATTTGCAATTCCAGCTTTCCAAATCCTGATCGATACCAATGCCTTTGAAATCAATTCCACTGGATTCCACCGATGCCAAAATCCAGACCATCACAAACCACGGATACTTGACACGCATCCTGAAGCACTGCATTTCACTTCACTGACGAACTTCTCATTTGCCCACCATTTCACGAAAATGGTTGACCTGACTCATCTTATGAGTCATAAAATTGCAAGAAAGCTGAAACGAACTGAGATACACAAATACCCTTGTTAGTCTATTGAAGATGAACATTGAACTGGAGCCACCAACAACTCTTTGATCGTTGGGTCAGGACGCAGGCAGACAACTTCATGTGCACCATGTTCATATGAAGACGGCCAATGGCCGAGATCGTCGAGTCTACCGAACAAAGCTGCGCACTCACTCGTCTGGCGGAATTCGAAGCAAATCGTTCGAGGAGACCTGAGAGCCAATCATGGCATCTCTTGCGGCACCGCTCTTCATTCGGGCCGTTTTAAGACAAGGTTAGGTATGGTGAACTGAGTTCATTATATTGGTCTTTTAGCTTCATGATGTGGTTTGGTTGGGAAAATGGGTGTCTGAACTTTAAAGTGACAAAGTTTTGAGACCGACTCCAATACCTCTGATTTGTTTTAAAGGTTTTGAATGGTTAGTTAAATGGGGTTTTGTAACTTGAAGGAAGGGAATGTGTGGATAAAATACTAGCATTGCGCTTACTTTCTTAGTCTATCGAGGATGGTTGGAAGTACAATCCTAAATTTGAAAGATGCTGTCAGCTGCTCCCTCTAACTATCAGTATCCAATTGAAACCGGTTTTGGAGCTATTGTGAATTTGTTCTGCATGATTATTTCCTTAGTGATGTTAATATGGTACTAACTTGGCAACATGTCGTTAAAGGTTACACACAAAGAGAGATATGAGAATGAAATTCAGGCAGATAAGTAGCTCATTAGGAAAAGGTCGCATTCTCAAGAATGGAGATAACTCGCTCCGATGCAGAGAGATCATTTACTGTACAACACACTGAACACATTTGGTCTGCTTTTCTTCAATGTCAATCAGTAAGCTCAATGTTTCAAAACCGACTGGACAAATCTTGGCATCCAATTTTAACCCCAAGACGTCCATTAGTCTCGCTCAAGATGCACCCCTGGGAGATATGTGGAATTTCTATTTATTTGCGAGTACTCCCCTGTAGTGTTTTGTACGCACCTTGAGCAAACATGCCACAGCAACACGGAGGATCAGTTTCAGAAATCATGACGGACAGAAACAATGATCCATATTCCAAAGAAAACAAACGAGAACGTGCTAGAACAAAAAGTGAATTACAAATCGTCCTGAAAAGGCTAAATCGTTAAAACTAACTCTTGCTTGTATTGCACGGAACCTGGAACCAGAGATTGAAAATGGTAATGTGTTGAACATAATTTGTAGATCCCTAGAATTGGACAATACCACTTGATTAAATATAGATCTAGCCAAGATGAAGAGAATTCTCACATCTACTTTCTCCACCATTGTCGTAAATAGAACTCGTTTCATGACATGAACAAGGGGAAGAGAGAGAAAGGGGCTTTCGTTGAAAATGGCTAACCCTAAAAGAGCTGTCGGATAGTTTGTGCCAACAGTTTTGTATTCAACCCCCCAAATCCAGCATCCATCAGCGGTTTCCAACTTTTCTCTGCTCTTTTAGTCCCTTTAGAGAAGCATGACGCAAAAAGAACCGACCAAACGAGGCTAATCTCATCATTTTCGGGACGATGAATTCAGTTTACTCCAACTCGGTTTCGTTGTCTACGTTTAAAGATCAATTGCTCCAACTGAGCCGTTTCATTGAAAATTCCCAAAACACGAGCGATATCAAGGTCCTGAGTATTGGAACGCACCGTTATCAATATGGAACCTTTATGGTTCTATTAGAAACTCTCACTTTGTCAGCGTTTCTCTCTTATTCTAGTCTCTGTAACTGAGTGCAAAGCGTTCTTTCCTGACAAGCTCTTCTTGAAGTGGCATCATCTAACTCTTAGTTCATTTGCCCAACTGGAAAGCTAGTGTTAATTAATGTTCAAGTATTTGAATGCCTCTCCCTTCTCTTTCTCACTTCACATCCTCATTCGGTTGTCGTTGCTCCTCCTCTTCTTCCATATCCGTCCTCCCCCTGAAAAGTGCAAACAATGTCTAACGAGAAAGTTTGCATAAATCCTCCAAGAGATAATGGATTAAGTTTGTTTCAGGAACTTTCAAATCCCATAAAGGCCGTTGTGATGATGCTGAAGATCATCATGGTGGTAGTGATGGTGGTGGTCGTGGTTGTGTTTAACCCTTAGAATGGGCCAAACAATTTTAACTTGTGTCAGACAACTGAAAAGTGTTGAGAAATTACTTGAAGACAATTGGGCTTTTGGTTCTTTTCTAGCAAATCTTCATGTTGTAAATCATAGTTCAGTCAGGAAATTTGATTGATGGAAAGATGTGACTGCGCAATTGCAGTGTCCAACGAGGATGAAACACTCCTTTTTACATTGCTTAAATAATAACTTTTACATTAAAAGGCCGAAGTTCAAAAGGAATTCAATGTGATTTTCAGTTGCGGAGGCATTCTGTAATGGTCAAGTGGTGAAAGAGAACGAGTTTTAGGAGGTGTTGCAGCTCAGCATGTTGATCCTTTTGCATCTACGCGACGAGTCAACTTAATGCCTCTCTATGAATGTGCTGTATCACTAATTTTACCTCTATTCCAGATAGTAAATTTTTTAGTTGAACCTCACTCGATCAAAGCTTCTAGGTAGACAATAGAAACTTGCAAACATACGCTTGCAAGAGTTACAGGAACCAATCAATGTACAAGGACAAGTTTCATATTCATAACAACACAAGGCACCATTTGCTGGACATTATCTCACCAAACTCAAAAATGTTTTCGAGAGACACTTGTTATTTGAGCATTTGGTTTTCAAAACCAATCATCTTTTTTAAGTTAAGGACCATAACCCATGTCGGCCAAAATTTCGGGCATACTAACCGAGACAGAAAATATGGATGCACTTAAAAGAAGTGTCTAAAAGACTAATTAAACTTTTGTAACAGTGTGTAAAATCTTGTGCGCCCACCTTGGGAAGGATAAGTCATAGACCACTGAATTCCTAGACTGGGCTGCCAATCATCAGATTCTGTCACATCAGTAGGGAAGAAACAGATTGTGGCGGGAGAACGCAACCGTCCAAGAAAAGTGGTTTTAAGCCCCTTTGAGTATGAGTTTTAAGTGCTCAGCCCCATGCCAGAATACTGACTGCTACCCTCTGGAGGATGGAAGGTGATTCCTGATCCCTTAATTTTAATGTTTTGTCCTGGAAATTTGCAAATCCAACCTCTATTCATAAAGAAAAGTGAAAGCAGGCTGATTGTTGGGGAGGATGAAAGTCCGATAATAGAAGAATGATTAAACCCAAGAGCCATGTTTTCCTCATGTAAGCGTCTTTGGGTACAGTATACATATTAGTGAAAACAATTGCTGAATTACAAATTCAGAGCCACACAACCACTGAGAATTAGTAACAACTTCAAGCTGAACCAATTGACTGAATGTCTGTCCTTGCAGAGTTGTCAACCATACCTCCAGACACTCATCAACAAAGGCTTCAAGAAGGCTACATCATCTTGCAACTCATTACATAGCATCTAAGCAAGTTCATGCTCATGATTTAACAAAAGAAATTAAAGACTGCTTTTCTTGTGATTAAAACGCCACTCTCTGACCTTGTGAAAGTAATGTTATTCAAGTGTTTGATTAAATCTAAGTTCAGCAACAAGTGGAATACTGTGTTGAATAACTTTTTGTATTGTATTGTATGTGTAAACCAAATATGAAGTTGTGCTAAATTTTATATTTTTGGATTTGAAGTGCTCTTTCTTTCCTCATGAAAGTGATCTCTTGAGAAAATATTCAAGGTTTGAACTCTCTGAAGAAAGACAAATTTTTGGACATGGAATTGGGAATTTGAGAAAAATATATTTCATTAGTCTGCTTGTAAATTGGAGTCAATGAATGATGTTTACCCTGTTAGATACCTAATATTGACTGATAAAAACAACAACAAAAATCCAACATCAGGCCAAAAAAATTAGTTTACATCTAATGCTTTGGGAATCTCTTTGAGATTTAGAATTAAGAAATATTATTTTGGATTTCATTCAACTGAACATCTGCAAGAGATATATGGGTAAAATTTTATGTCTATACACAACTATAACCTCTTTTGATAGCCATCACTTCAGTTTTGGAATTATTGGCAATTTTTTAGGGATTTAATTCTTTTATTTAACCTAACATGTAATAATTGGTTTAATAAAGGTTGTTCATTTTGACACTTGGACATTGAAATACGTATTTAAAATCTTGGCATTTCATCAATGAGAGCTAAGCAATCCACCGTGCTTGGGAAAGACTTCCCTACTAACGTAAACGGCGAAACGCGGAGCGGTCTCCAGTTTACAGTCCTCTATGGATAAGTGTAGTCGGACGAATTAAGCAGAGGATTTGGGGGCCAAACTGGCTTGGGATGGGTCAGAAATAGGCTGGGACAGAGGTCGACCACCACTTTTGGGTCAAAGCCCACCAAATTTAATTACATGTTGTCAGTGGCCCACCAAACAGACGTTGGTAGGTTCAGGTGCCCACGAATTAACGATGAAAGAGCTATGGACCCACGAGTACAATACTATGGATGTCTCGCGGGCCCAATATTTTGACTTTCCCCATAGCTCCTGCGCCCACCAAATAATACCCTTGGGCCAACATGGTTGCCTACCTCTGGGCTAGGGCATTTCATAGTTTGATTTTGTTAAACTCGTTCCACAGTTTAAAAATTTCAAGAGCATTACTTTTTTATATAAAGTGATTGTACCAAACCATTGTGCTCTGAGAGCACCTCCAATTCCCAAGAATCGAGGTTAGTTCAAATAATGAAGTGCTCCTCTCTTCTTAATCCCGCACCTTCTTTGGGCACTTTGTTGCCCATCAGTTTTCGTCGGGAATACGTATGTAAGAGCTGATCCTCTAAAAGCTTTTAAAATTGTATTAGACAAATGTATAAATACTATTCCCGATCAACACATGATTATGTGTTCAGATCTGCCAACAGTAACTCGTTGATTATATAACATTAAATTTAATAGAAATAGTTGCAAAAAATCATCAACTTTATTACCACCTAAAGGTTCAAGAAATGTAAGAAAACATCTTCAAATCTGCTTGTGAATCTTAGAGCTTCCTGAACCTTTTGAAAATGTAATATGCACATATTTGCTTAACTGAAGGGTGGAAAACCCATTCAAATCATGGGCGAGTGCTATCACATTTTCCAAAAATGTGTACAGAAGATCTAATTCACTAGTCACATCATAGCTGGCATTATTTCTTGTTCAAAGTTTCCATTTCTGTCCCTGAAAGCACTCAAACTGAAAGAACTGACAAGGCAAATTATGCTTTTCCCTTTTCAGTCTCCCTACAGTTCGACGAATGCTTCCTCATTCATTGTGAAACACAAGCAAAGGAATCGTGTTTTTTTCATATTCCAACGAAAAACGTGGACTTGCAAATGTCGGACTCGGAATGAAGGAACTAAATGGATGGCCATTTTATGGCCTCTCGTCACTTGGTGAAGAGCAGAATACTTGATTTCTTGTCAGTAGGCCTTCGCCATTTAGAATTATCACCCTCTTCTCATCTAACACTCTGACAATCTTCGAGCCTCTCGAAGTGGAGCGCTTCTAGTTCCACCTTGGCTTTTAGAGAAGATGACCCCGTCTCATGGAAACAGTTTTTACCCATCGGCTTTTTTTGACTAAAGGGAAGCGAATTTTTATGTACAAAGGTCATTGAATGTTTAAGTGTAGTCTGACGAATCCAGCTTGGTATTGGACCAAATAAGTACAAGGTACGTGGGCCAAGTGTAGACTTTGGTGTCATTGCTCCATAAATCTAGCCCATTCCAAGTTTATTTGAAGCTCATACACATCATTGTTTGTTCACTCCTTACCAATGATGAAAGCTGGGATACTTCACAGTCCATTCCTCTTGAGGGTCAAGATCAAGGAAGACACTGAGCCAATTTCCTAAACTACCTTGCCAATGCCATGGTCTTGTTATTTCAATGTTATTTTGTGGTTTTGAAACTGAAAATTAAAAATAAAAAAAAAAACATTTTTATGATAAGCTTAAGAGTCCTTGATTTGTTTGATTTGCTTTTTAGTTTGTTCTTAAACAATTATGCGACTTAACTTGCAAATTTTGACAATTTTAGGGAATTATGCAATTTTAAGTATGCTGGGCGGTGGGGGGTAAATTCTGACATATCCCTGGCCATCTAACCCATGAATCTCAAGCTTAACTATACTTTTCCATTGCATCGCAATTAATTGAGCAAGATGATTACATCTCCAAGTACAAAGTAGGTCCAGCCAAGTGTTTTAATTAGGTTGCAATGCTTACATTCAAATTGAGACCGAGCAGCAAAATCATGTTTCGAAATCATTATGAAAAATATTTCTGAAAATAGGGTGTGACCGTTGAAGAAATAGCTATTCTAGGGAGTTGGTATATCTTTACGTATCTCACTCACTAACAAGGGAATGAATAGAAGTGGCCATTTAGATGAGGGACGGTATTCTCATTCAGAATCTTTTTTCTTCGCTTCATGACATCCGACAGTCTAGGTGGATCAATCACAACAACCTAAAAGATGAGAAAGTCCATAGGTTCCATTCTTTTGTCTTTGGAAATCCTTTATGATCTAAGAGTTTAGAAATCAGCGTCCTTAACTTTTTTTGTTATGGCTTACTTTTACAATGACTTTTCCATTCTTAAACTCAATAATATGGTAGATGAACTCTAAACCACTCGGATATGAAGAATAACAATTGATCTAAGTTAGATCTAAGTTGCAATTTTGGCAACAAGCTTAAGTTGAGAATAGCTCTGAAACCCAAAGATTTTGTTCCTGCTTTGTTTCCATCTCGTGGTAAACTTTTAAGCTTCAATTAAAATCCTCAATGGATGGCAAGGCTTAATGTTGATGTTTTTGAAAATTTTACGATGTCAGGTGTAAATGATTTTTTGGCGCAAATATTTCTTTCTGTTTTTGTCCGATTATATTGAAAATAACTGACCAAGTTTAGATAGTTATCTAGTTGTGGATAAAACATTTGGTAGTGTTGATGTGACGTTTATGCGATATCAAAAGTCGATTTTTGACATTTGACTTGAGACATTTTGAAAATCAAAACATTTCTTTCAAACAAGCGGCCTACAAAATAAAAGTTAGAGTTCCAGCAAGTGACTGTTCAATTTTGATCATAATTGCTCATTTCTTTGAATAATAATTATCAATATTATGTTACAATGATTTGTTTTTTAAAGAATTATGTTTAAATATGGAAACGAGGATATAGCCTTTTCCTTGTGTTCTACATACAACATTAACTTTGAGCCTGCTTTACCTTCTTACGAATTACGTTCTTTGATTAAAGTCACGCCTTGCATAGTAGTTAAAAAAGGTCAATTGTTGAACCCATTTGGAAGCGTAGTAGAAGCATATTAGAAGCGTGCCATACTCGGTAGAAACAACCACGTTTCAGTAGATACCCTGCCTTTTGAGATTGAAAAACGATGCTTATGCACTGAGACTTTAGTCGAATATGTTTATTTTACTTTGTCTCACGATGCTTCTAATGTATATCCATATGTGCTCAACATCTGACCTGTTGGAGGCATTCTTAAGTACCGCACCCAATATGGAGTACGTTGAACAAAGTCAGGTTAATACGTTGTTCATATTATGCGACTTGTTAGTCATGATTAGATTTTCTTCATCCTTTATTTAATGTTTTGCAGCAACAATATGTTTTATTTACGTCTCAGGCAACATTAAAACCTAAAATTACAATAAAATCAGTTTGTAAACCCAAAATATACCCAATAATTGCCGCGAATCTATTTTCATAAGCACAACAGTCATCAAATGCTGCTAAAAACAGAATGCAGGAGCTTAAAAGCTGGCGTTTTGGAGAAACGTACAAGTAAATCAATGGCCATCCTTTTCTTCTTTTTTTCATTTTGGACCGGTAGTGATAGCTTCGCTTCGGTTCTGCTTCTATCAGAAGCCCCTTCGAGGTTACAATTGATGTGGTCCTGAGCAATCAGATCAAAACCTCCAAACCAAATGCCAAAGTGATTCAATTTGAATCCGGGTTTCCAGCTTCGAACATCAAGTTGTCTATTTGGCATAAACACAAACCTAGCTCATTATTCATTCTTTTTGGGCCTACTTATTGATTTACGAGGGGGCCCTTGTGCAACGTGAAACAGGCCTCGCAAATCTTAACGATCTTTGTATTGTTCTTCGAGCTCCTGCCATTCCAGAGTTATCAGATGGAGCTCAACTTTTGTAAGGACTCCTTGGGTCAGCACTCCGCAACCAAAAACCAACCAAACACACGACGAATGAAACAGCAGAATCAAACAATTTTGGCCTCACTAGAGGTTTGTTAAAAGTGACATTCCGATTTCAATTACTAGGGTGCAAAGATATTTTTTGGCCAAATATCGATTTTCTTCCTCAAATCACGGTTGTCTGCGTCGATGAGAACCCAATTTTATCTCCCATCGGGTCGTTCGCTCGCCGTTTTAGCTGGGCACCTTCTTATGGCTCTTACGCACTAACAGTATTTCCTGCCAGACACATTTTCACTTTTACAAAGTCCGAGCTGTGTAGTTGGAACTCAGGGAGACCAATGGGTCTGTCCTCGGATCGCCCACCGTGTCCTCTTTTTCTTTGTCAATGGGAAAGTTTTCCTCGGTGACATTTCGAATTCTGATCAAATATTTCAGCAGCCCCAGTAGAAAGATAAGAACGTAAAGAGAGACAGACCCGGTCTTTCCCCCTTTTGGTCGGCCTTCGCCAAGGATTTATATGACTGGGATAGCTTCTTTTCAAGTGTGTTCCAAATTGTCGGAATCCCAACGTGACAACTCTCCTCACCCCTCCCTAGAATCAAGGAAAGATTCAATCATGTTATGGTGAGAGTTCAATACTCAAGTTGAATTCAGTTTCAGGCCGTAATCCTTCTCCTTCTACCCAGATTGTGGTAAAATTTTAAACTGATTAGAAAAGATGAACATTTGTTTCCGACTTCGATAATGAAACACAATAGTACAAGTGATCATGAACGGCGATCTCCATGCATTGCAACCGGTTTTCCTTTTTTTCTTCTGCTCGTTTTTCATCTTCTTCCCCTCGGTATATTGAAGCGCGCCACAGATAAATGAGATTTGCACTGGACCTCGTGGATGGCAGTTCGCCTGGTGATGCAAGGTCAACTGGGGATCTTCCAATCCTCACGCTCTTTTTCAGCAAAGGGAACCGATCACATCCCGAGAGATTAGGGTTTATTATTATAACCATCGTTATCCTGACATTCTGTCCATGATGCAAGCGATGGAAGCTATCGTTGCAAAGGAACAATTAGCTAATATTTGCGAGGGGGATGCCCGTCGTTAATGGATTGATATTGACAGTATCAGTTAGCTAGGATCGTTGGTGCATCAGACCAACTTGCGGACGATATTTGGAACCTAAAGATTACCACCGAAGAGCAAGAAGCATCTCCAATCAAAAAGTGTGTGCCATGAAGTTACCAAATATCTCAACTTTTGTGATGGTGGCATGTGGATTGTGGGGATGTGAAACTTGGACCTGGCACCATCAAAGTTGCAACGATCCCAAGTGGCGCAGAATATTATAACCACCACTTGGCACGGGCACACGTGTTCATGTCGTAGTACACTTGTAAATAATTACTGTCTTGCCCTACTTCAGGCTATGATCTTGAAGTCAATAGTACGGCACGGGATCGGTAACGAACTCGACTCAAGATCTTTGTTGAGGTGATTCAGGTCCAACTTCAAACCGATTTGTGGCTTCCAAGAGGAATGCATTGCCAAGGTTGGAACACGTTGAGTCGATGGAAAACTGCATTGGAGCAGCGAAGAAGACGAAGAAGCCGGAGCTCGGTTTGAGATTGCAACACGTGATCTACATACCCTTTTATCGCGAGAAATGAATGATCCTACCAAAGATCGATGGAGAAGGAAATATTCTGAAACGCCCATTTCGCAAAAGTCCATAAAAAGGACGCTTTTCAATCGCTTTATAAAGTACAAAAAAATATCAGAAAAAGTGGTAGCTTAGATATTGACAACATGAGCTTCGTCCATTCGGAATATTGACTTGAAAGAACCATAGAACAAAGTGTTTTGATATGACTTGATGTTACTGCAAAAAAATGAATGCCACTTTAAAGATCAACACAAGACTCTTTGTTGAAAAAGTTTGATGCTAGCTACATAGTACAGAGTAGTTACTCGATCCCCCGTTAAAGTTCGTTTTTGACGTCAAGGTTTTTAGGGCATTAACTTCCAATAAATAAAGGACAACGACAACACCTCAATGGCATCAAGAGCCAAAATACGAATGTGACGACCTTGAATCTCCCTTGAAACCTTTTCGATTACTTTGAGAATGTGTCATCCAGTAGTCCAATACTAGAAAAGGAACGTAGATTCTTGATATGCAAAGACCTTCTTCTTCATCTTACAAGAAGACTCGAGCTGATGGCCCCTTCCACACTTAAGCAGGGCCATAGACAAATGTGCGGTGCTCAAACCTGTCACAAACACCATTTTTGCTGACCTATGGCCCCCCTTGAACAGTTCCTTCCCACTATCAAAGTGTCTCAAATAGATTGAATCCAGGGGTCTGAGTCCAAAGCTGCCCATGTTTCTGATAGCTTATCAATCTCACTCATAGTCACTTCACAGCCTTAATAAAATACAGCCGTTTTCAAGCCACCGCTTGATTTCCTAGAGTCCAAAGTAGAACATGGTGAAAATGATATTCCTTTAGAACGAAAGTTTTGGCGTCCCGTTTCCTGCTTTGAGTCTGCTTGAAAGTGATATTGCCTTCAGAGCAACCTGACATTTGTCGGTGAAACCGTTAGCGGCCACCCTGGTGAGCTTGAACTTGAAGGGAGGAGGAACGCGAGATTGTTGGTCAGGTCAAAGGAGGCAAATGGCAAGCGCCGATCTTTTGATCTCGCAATGGAACATGGAAAACTCCACCGACCATCAATTATTCTGTTTGACCATGAATTCAGCTCGGGGTCGACTATTATTGACGCGAGAAAATGCTGCAAAAACCATCAGTGATAAATGGGCAAAGTTTGGAATGGTGTTCTTATTTATGATCATGTCAAAAGCTGTAGACAAAAACAAATATCTAAACTTGAGAGTAAATATTCCAAATGTTGGAGAGTGTGAGACTGTCACCGAGGGGGTTTGAAATCATCTGAGATGCTCATGAAAGGCCATAGAAACAAAAGAAGGGCCTCGATGCCTGATCCAATATGTTGGCTGTTCTAAGCTACTTGAGGATGCTGACTCTAGTAACTATGATTCTTATCGAAGGGATCTGGAATTGCCTTCAAACACTGATAAACTCCGATCAGTTGGCCAGATCTCTTGAAAACTTTACCCTCCCTCTAAAAGCGACTGGAAGAAAAAGTTCCGTTCCCGCGTTTTAACAACGAGTTGTATCCGTCTTTTTGTGCCAAGTTCTAGGCTCAAGTGCAACACTATTATGCACTTTCCTCCTTGGTGGGATCCTCCCTTTACTAGCAAAATCGGATCGGGCCTATTTCTCCTGTCGTGCTCCAAGTTAGGACCAACGCCAACGACTGAATTGTTGGTTGGGTCGCTTTTGGACCAACGTGGCCCAACCTGAGAAATTGTTGAGAGGTGGAAAAAGTGAAAAATAACAATAAAAATATTACGAAGAACAAACGAAAGGGTGGTGAAATTTGGTTGTCCTTATTTTGCTAACGCCTAGACCATAATCTTTTGACTAGCTAAATTGCCTCTTTTACTCCTTAACTTTTGTACACTTTTCCATAACTCACAAGCACTTTCAGTTGTCGAGAAGAAGCCCAGGTAATCAATAAATAACATAAACATAGGCCAAAAGTAGTTTTGCTTCTAAC
Organism: Tigriopus japonicus; assembly: GCA_010645155.1. NCBI lineage: Eukaryota > Metazoa > Arthropoda > Copepoda > Harpacticoida > Harpacticidae > Tigriopus > Tigriopus japonicus. The sequence continues at coordinate 1,745,589 of CM021313.1, forward strand.
CAAACCGAGGATATGGTCAAAGTACAAAGAGAAGTTGGTGCAGGACATGTCGAACACAATTTCTTTCCAAGTCTCCACTCCTTTTTGTTTGTCCTGAGTGAGCCAACAATGATTAAATTCGAATTTTCCATTCAGGTAGATCTGCCAATCCCCCCATCTCAATCCGATTCCAAAAGTATCGGGCATGATAAAGTATGTTGGCGGTTATCACTATTTTTGCCCTTTCGCCCCTTGACTTTAAGAAAGTAGAATGTTTCGAAAACTTTGGAAAAATCAGCCATTTTCGGTAGTGATTAAAGATTAAGGAATAAACTTTTGACAATTAGTTTGTTGATACAAGTTTGCGATAAAATTGTTTCAATAAATTAAGGAGCCAAAGTTGATAAAAGCAAAAAAACACTCACATAACAAATCTGTATTATTGGAAAAACTAGGCATTAAATATTTTCAGCAATTGCCAAACCCCTATTCTTGAGGCTGCAACTTCATGAACAACGTATTTTTTTCATGAGACATGAAAATCAGTTTTTAAGGAAGTTTTCTTCGAATGGATTCTGTTGAATAAGGATCTAATCTCTTTGATCATTTTTTGCTACTGAATACGCCAAAGCTTCCTTTCACAAAAACCCGTTCCGTTTCAGAACATTTTAACCTGGGTTCTATAGCAGGGAAAAGTTTGTTCCACTGGAAGAGGACATTTGGAGGACATTGTCGGACCTCATTTTGGGAGTGCCTGGATGCATCCAACCTCTCTTGACTATTTCTGGAGTTGGGCAAAATGTACTAAAATACTTGCCAGTGAATGTCCCGAAACGCACAGCGGGAGTAAGTCGCCCTTGCCAAAGGCTACTTGACTCGACCGATACTGACTCGAAATGCACAAGACCCAATGTCCCCAATGTCCACCAGACACGACTACTCTAAGAATGGGAAACACTTTGGTAATCGGCCCGCTTTTTAGGTCTAAATATTTGCTTTGAAGCGCATACGCGACAAAGCTATCTATTTACACGGCTGAAAGTGCACATAAAACATGCTTAAAACACCTCATAAATCAAGAGGACACCCAAGATCTTCTTGGCCTTGGTCTTTGTTGTGTTGTGCCATACGTATCCGGCATTGCACTTGAAATGGCCTCCCCTTGTGGTTGGCGATGGAAATCATCTCAAGGATCTCTGATTGGCTCCATTCTGCCACGATGTTGGGCTGAGAGCGGGGCACTCAATTTATGTGCTCCAATGATAGCCCACTTTCACACCAATCCGTCGTGAAAGTTCTGCTGACAGTCTTCAATTTGCAAAAGAAACTCGCTCGAATTCTCAATCCTACTATATGGCTCTTGAAAAAACAATTTCCCCGTCTTCTGGCGACTAAGTTTGGCAACATGCAATGGGCTCATTCTTTTATACAGTAAGCCTTGCACTCACTAGCCTTTCGGAGTACAATCCTCAAAATCTGGAACCCCTTCATTTCTTAGGGTCCCTCTGATCGTCAAAAACAACACGCAAAGAGTCAGATTAGGGATAATGGGTTTCCAATGAAAGCAAGTAGATTCCAACAATGACTCCTTTACGGAGTCAAGGGTCTGTCTTGTTAATGATACGAGTATCAAAAAACAAAACCTGTTCTTGGAATTCCTCGCTTTTCCTTGTGTTTTTGCCAAAGCGTTTCTCTCTCTGAGAGCATGTCGTTAAGTGATGGAACAAAGAGCCTATGTTTCTTTTTAAGGTAGACTGCCGATGAAAATGGTGGAACTAAAAGATTCCGGCTCCGGTTTCATTCAAGGACCTCTGAATGACTGGACGATTTCCAATTATCCAATTCCCTCTAGAAATTGATAGTGCACAAAGACCTTTTTATTACTAGAGGCCTCTGATCCAAATTGATGCAATTTGGGGATCATGGCCAGTCTGGAGATCCAAATGTTTCATTCCCATAGATACCTTTCCGAACGCGTCCACTTTCCTTCAATCTAATCTTGAAGAGCAAGCCTCTTCTTTCAGCATCTGTCAGTGACCGTCTAGACGGAAGAGCGTGCTTATGGAATTCGAAAACGCTCTCTTTTAGCACTGGCAGATCAAGTCCCAAAAGAAAATCTGGAAAAAAGGACCTCGACATCAAGAACTCTTTCAAATAAAACAAATGCACATGCATGAAACTAAAGGGGAGGAAGAAAGTTTTTAGGGCCATTGTCTTTCTACTCCTCCCCTTTGTTCTCGTACAAGCACGGAAGTTGGGCAACAAATTGAATTTGGCTGCATAGTAGTACTGTCGCAAATTAGGGGTTCAGTATTTGGCTCGTTTGCATTGGCTGTAATGGTGGTGGTGGTGGGCTGTCTCTTTTACAAGACATTCAGTTGCAATAGTTGTTTCATTCCTCTCATAGTTTTGGCTCTAACGTCGCCATTTTTTTAAATTTTCATTCACATCAAATTGTATGAGGGAACCACCTTGATATTCGATCTGTCGTGGTTGACTTTTAATTTCAACCACAGCAAAATAACTACATTGAGCTTCAACCAAAGGATGTATGGATGAAATCAGTTTAATTTGATCAATGATCATGCTTAAGAACTATTCTACTTTTTTTTTGAAAATAATTAATTAACAAAAGCCAATAAAACTTAAATACTGTTAATAATAAAACTTAGTGAATTATAATTACCTTAATTGAACCATTTTTACCTTCATTTGGCTCACAGTTAACTAAAAAATTAAAATTGAATACGCCAAAAAATTGACTTAGGGACAGATAATTTACCAAATCTTGAGTCATTGGAATCCGTCAAGTTTCAGAATTACGAGCAATAACCAGAGTAATGATTTTTCTAAATCATGAAGCTTGAATAAGCGTGAATCACTAAAAGCCACAGACATTTTCCTGTCCCCGTCCGCCTGTTTTACTATGAGCTTTAGACCAACTTTTTTTGATAGAGTAGTGATGGCAGCGAGTAGTGCGATAGACTCGAAAGCACATTTGCCTATAGTTGAAAGCTTGACCTTCTTTTTCATTGAAAAATAAAAAATATTTGACTTTTGCCTTTGTAAGACCCCAAAATTTAGATTTGTACGTCTGTGTTGCTGCTCAAGCTTTACCTACTGGAGATTAAGCCGACACCAATTATTTGCCTTGCCCCCTAATAATGAATAATCGAATATTTGGGTTTGCGCTCTTCATTGGCTGTCTTCTTTGCCTGATGTGTTGTGTCTAGCATAAAAAATGAACCATGATGAGGATGAAAGTTTGAGGAAAAAATGGTGATCACTCCTACTATCTACTCCTGTCAAACACGGATCTTGGGTAAATTCGAGACCAAAGCATTATGAAGACCTAGGCTTATGCCAATTCATGTCTAATTGCTCATAAAGGCGGAGCTGGAGAAAGAAGTCCATTCGCATGAATAAATGCGGGAATAAGTTCGCCAGGTTTCATTTTTAGCTCACTTCCACTTACGAATACTTTTTCTAACGACCATTCAGAAATCTGAATGCCCTGGGTGGGTTTTGGTGCCAGGATTTTTCTGCCAAGATAAGTTGCTTTCCTGTTGTCCCAGATTTGAGATGGAGTGGATTTCTTCGCCAAGAAATCCGTTAACTGATGCAAAACCTAGATTGCAGTTCAAGCTCAAGCGTTTGTAACGTCATGCGGTATAGCTTTTTGGCCAATAATAAGATCATCAAACTCAAAACTTTCCCATCGGAGTCCTTGAAATCACCTCCCCCTCTTTTCTCTAACCCGCCCTCGCTTCCAATTTGTCTTCTCCTCGATTTTGCTTGGATTGTTCGAGGAAACGGAACCTGAACAGTGTTTGGCGCAGCAGTTCGCGGTAAGAGAGAAACAGTCGGTCTTGAGCCTTTCTCGCACGGAAGCTCCTTTGGGCTGCAGAAGATTGAGACTAGTTTGAAAAGTGCCCCAAAGTGAAGAGTTCTACTAAAGGAAAGGAAAAGAATGTTGCTGTAGTGAAAGCCTTTGGCTATTAATCAAAGTGGTTCATCTCCCTTGCAAGTTACGATTAAAATAAACAGGACCTTCTTCAACCATCCGACACTTCCTGCTCAAGATGAGTTGAGGTTTCTTGAGAAAAGATTGACGCAAGTTCTAAGCTGACAGACGAAGCAGCATGTTCAAAACATTGCCAGGAGACTCAGAGAGTCAAAGTACTTGCTAGAGTGAGTGGTGGACAGCCGAAATCTAATCTGCATACTAATTATTTGGCCCGCTCTTGAGAAGGTGAGTTTTGGAATAGCTCTTCAAGAATCTGGGAGACCTTCTGTCGATGTTGAGTAGGACATTGGCGTGCCAAAGAGCATATTTACCCTAGGGAAATGCATCTAGATCTAAGGACCAATGAGTGGACTGGGCTTCAAGACGACTGGTCTTTTTCCATCCAGGATGAAGTTGGGCGACACTTGCATTCCAGAATTTGAGATAAAACAGATTGGCTTTTTCACTCCTTATACGGAACCCCGCTTTCAAGCTACAGGGCACACATGCACAGTACAACCACGAAGATCGCGGTTCTCGTATCCCTTGCGAATTGTAAAAAAGCGACACGGCGACAACTTTTCTTTTCTTCGAAACTCTCTCAGGAGGAGATAGCTTGGCTATGTGCCTAGTTAGTGATATATGGGAGCAGGTCTGGGTGTCTTTGCGAAGTTTGGGCGGGTAAATGAATGGAGGTTTGAGCATTATGAAATATTGAAAACCATATTCGCACCGAGTACCTACAACTTTTAAGAAACAACGATTCTCTGGCGGAACATGATAACTTTTAAATTATGCCAGTGCCACTTAATCTTTGGTATTCATTGTCATTGAGTTCATGCTTACCCGAGGCTTTCGGTTGCCTTCATAGCTGGTTTTTTTACTACCTGCGTTCTGGAGCCCCGCTAAATGTCCCAAGGGAAGTGAAGGGGAAGCAGGAACACGTCTGAGGAGATTGGTTGTTTGAAGTGAGTGGAATTGGATAAAGACAGCGACGAGGCTGGGCAAACATTTCCTAAAATGGCCAGTCCAACGATTTGAAATTGTCGAATATAACCACTTTGTACAATCCCCCCATCGGGTCACTTTGAAAAAGAAAAAAGTGTCAGGTCCAACCGCACCCTTTGTCCCTATAAAAAACATACGAAGTTCTAATGTGACGTGATCATGACATATCAAAGAGAATGAAAGGAACGTACAGAGACATTTCTTCACATTGAGACAATTTCACAAGATAAAAAGCGTTCCCCTTTCACGCCTTTCAAGCGTAGCGCACGATGAGTGATTGTGAAACGCAAGTTCATTTAATCCAGATACCTTAATCAAAATGTGCGGAAATTGTTGGGTGCAAGCAGAACTAAACTAATCATTACCTCGTCAATTCAGAAGATCGAACGAGGCTAAAGTTGGACGACGAACCCCTGTTTTTATAACTACACGTAATTTCGATTGACCTTGTTCGATTTCAAGACCACTTTCGTTTTTGTTCAATTGAGACAAACGGAATGGCAAACGAAAGAGGGAGAGTCGTTTCGCCAGGTGAGCCAGATAGTCCCAAGGGTAGCTCTTGTTCGAGAAGCGGGTGAGAAAATGCCAAGCGAGATAACGAGATGAGATTCTACATTTTTCGTGCAATTTGCAATTTTGCTACTTTGGCCGGGAAAAAAACCGAGCCGAGGACTCTCCATATCTCAGGATGTTGGTCTTCAGAGCGGCGGCTGCCCGCGGCAAATGGCTTCCAGCCTCACCACCAAAGACTGCAATGACTATTCTCATTGTTGAAGAACAAGCAAAAACACACACACGCGTTCACGTACATACACCAAGGATGCAATTTCCAAAAGCCTCTGTAACGATCTCCGCCCCTCTTTTCTTTCCAGCTTTATGGCCTGATGCATCTCGAAGAACATTGATCACTTATCCTTTTCCTCTGCCAGCCGGAGAAAACGACCAAGGACGTGGCCCTGTTCGTCGTCGTCTCTCCATTCAAGCAATCCCATTTCAATCTCGAACATTATCATCCAAGTTCCACATTCTCCTTCTCATCATCATCGTCAGTGCAGTTCCGTCAACGAGCGATCACTTGACTTCCAAAACCCACAAAAGCACGTCAACCCTTCCCCAAGAGTCAGAACGAACGTCGACTCACAAATCACAGATTGGCAAACCCTCCGATCTTTCTTTAGACCAGTTATGAAGAATAATGACCCCATGTCTCCCGGTCGGTGGTCGAAAATTCACGTACGTACCGAGTAGGATAATCCAGTAATACGCAGTAAAGATGTCCTGAAACGGAACTCGATCCTACGTTCCACATTTAATGTCGATGGGCATAAACGCCTCATGTGGAGGTTGCTTTATGGACCTTGAACCTTGGAATTTGCACATAAGCTCCGTCTTGGCGATTACACATGCCTCCATTGGTCCATTTTAAAGAAGTTGGGATGTTTTTTACGCCTCGTCATACGATAAAAGTAACCATTCGTGTCGTGTGATGCCACGTTGTATTCCAATTAGCCCTCTATTCACTCATTGACTCAGATTGAGGCCAACCCCAAAATATGAGACGTGGTATACCGAGCTCGTGGATGCATGGTTAATTCTTAACCTGGCCAAACCACAAATCTCTGTTGGGTTTTGTGGGTCTAACCAACGGTATCAACCCAAAATTCAAGGACACCCCAAGGAGAGTTGAGAATATTAATGAGTCATGGTTATGACGGCCTTCCTCGTACGGTGGATTATGAATATCAACGGCAAAAACGGTTTGGTTTGAGGGCGGTTAAAGTTGCACACGGTGGGAGCCAGTGAAAGAGAAAAAAATTGCATTGCAACCCGAAAGTGGCCATCTCTTTTATGCAAGTGGTGCGGCCTCTAATTTGCTATAAACGTCAGTTTGCACCGGAGGACGTGACAAGCGTAGGCCAAAGGCCAACGACAAGGCAAAAGTGAATATTTCGTGTTTGTGAGTGTGTGGACAAAAAGGACGAATTTATAAACAAGCGTTGTCGAGGCCAAAGACCCTCAAATTCTGCGAAAAGACTCTCCGGATAAACAAGTCTGGAGGGAGGAGACAGTTGAAGGGCTTTGCCTCATAAAAGATCGAACGAACTTCTTGAGGTGGACTCATTTATCAAGGGCAATTTAAGCCTTGTCACCCTGGTTGGCAAAGCACAATAACGGGTCTTTAGAGCGTCAGAGTGAGACAGACCAAAGTGAACCAACCAAAGACGACCAAGACCTGAAGAAAGAGAGCTGAACTACCGACAGAAATCCTTCTGCGAGTCTCGATTTGAAAGAAACAATTGGCCTTCACCAAGTTGTTGGACCCTTTCTCCTCCTAGCTCTACGTATAAAGCCGTTGAAGAATTGGAGCAAAAAGCTCGACGAGATTGTAAAGAAACAATCTGACAAGAAGATGGATAGATCTATCATCACTAGCCTCCTCGTCCTGCAAATGGGTAAGTCCACCATTTACTTTTTCCAGTTCGCCTTCCAAGCATACACAACAGCCTTCTTTTCCTTCTTATTCTTTTCGTCCTTCTCGTGCGCCTGGAAATCTGCCCGTTAATGGTGTTAAGACCAATTGTTTCATGGTTTCCCCTTCATCACTTGGCACTTCCATTTTTGGGGAATCGACAATAGCCTTTTGCTAGAAACCTTTTCCTATTGTACTTTCCGTTTTAGGTGCAGCACTTGCCTCATATTTTGACATGTTTTCGATTCATTGGGGTTGAGTCGGAATATCTGTCTGAAATCACTCTTGATCTGACCGTGATTGCTACCAAGAATTGCTTCGTTCGCATGAGGGTTCTTCAAAGCCGAATCAAAGAAACACTACATGTGGTTGATCAATGATCATAGCTAGTCAGGCAGTCTTCAGTCTTCAGCCTTTACCCTTAACCTTGATCTACAAAAGAGCAATCTCACGAGGAAGACTACGTAGAGAAGGGCTTGCACATGTTGTAGTGCATGTGTGTGTACATATATCAGAAGGTGGCAAGGTTAATTGCATTGAGGCCTTTCGGCCGTGTCTCATCGCATGGTCTTCTTGTTATAATCGGAACGCACAGTCATCGTACTCCGTACAAGCACCTTTGGGAAAGGAAGTTAGCAAAAGATCAGGAGGCCCTTCTTCTCCATGGCAGCAATCTTCTTTAGTCGTCGAAGATAATAATATCGGAGAAAGCATTGACAAGGCGCCTAATCCCAATTTCCCCATATCGTTCCCATCAAAGGAAGTAAATTGAGTGGCGGAAGTTCCATGATCCACGCTCCATGTTCCAACGAAAGCGGGAGAGGGTTTCCCACGAATTTAGCAACATGTCATCATCCATCAGAGTCCGATGAAAATACTTTTTTGACTCCCAAATGTGATCCCTCCAAAAAAGGCACACTTCCAAGACTTTTCACAAGCTAACTGGAGCTAGACTTATTTAAAAAAAGTTGCATGTCGACTCAACGTAGAAATAGCTTGAGTCAGTCAATATTACAGAGTTTGCAATATTTGTCGTAATTTTTGAACAAATTATTTCGAAAGAAGACACGAATACACGGTCGAAGGGGAAGAGACGTGCTGTCGTGGTTAGCGCAGTTTCCTATTGTGAGAAAGGTCCCAGGTTCGATTCTCCTCCCCGACCTTTCTCAAGGAAACTATTAGACGTTAATCCACACCCACAGACGGAGAACCATTCTGATACGGACTTGAAATTGCCCATCGGAAAAACTTTGGAGGATGTGATGGCTGGCTTCGATGGCCGGGCGAGGCTCTACCCTCCGACCCTAGCACCACCACCACCAACAACAACAACAACAAAAAAGAATTAACATGCAGCCCATGCATGCATGCACTACAAACTTAATTGATAAGGCCATGACAATCACGGTTTTAAAGGAGCAAAAACAAGTGTAAAAATTGAAAGAAAAAATCTTGAAGTCTCCGAATGCATTGGTTTCTTCTCCATTTTTTTCTTTGCCAGCCAACGAAGCCTTTCCTTTTGGGTACCCTTTAAACCTAATGGTTTGTCAATCAACAACTTCTCCTTAACTGGACTTAAAAGCGACCTGAGTGCTCGAGATTGTTCCGGATACGGAACGAACGACCTCTGGCTCCAGCAATAAAACAAATGATCTCTCAGATGTTTCCACCTTTTCCCTTTTCGAAACGACTGTGGAACTACGTACCTAGTCCTGAAGCTGAATGATGGTGGAGGCCATTTTGGAACTGACAATCCTGATAGATTACCACCCTGAGGTTTCGTCAACGAGGAGAGATTATATTATACCTGAAGATCTCGCCTGACATGGTACCATAAATTTGATGGCATGAGGGTAATTTTAGGTCCTATGTCCCAAACAGCCACTCGTTTGATAGTACGCTCGCCTGTGCCAAGAAATCTGAAAGGAGCTCGACGCAGATTTTTTTCAGTTGCGAACTCAATTCGTCATACCATGTTCAGTTTTGCCACCATTATCAGTCAAGCCAAACATGTTCCAACTTGTTCCAACCTCTGGGCACAAAACTGACCTTTTGTCTTGAGTCGAGTCGATGAGGGATCAATTTGAAACGGAGGTTGGATTGTATTTTTCCTTCTCCTCCTTCTTGTTTCCTTCCTCAAAGGAAGAAATGCACCTCCGATCCCTTATCCATCCGTCTGTGTCAAGTAGTCTTTCAGTCTGGCGGATTCCACTGCTTCGTCGGTTGTTGTTGATGGTCGAATTCCATTCGAAATTTGGATTCGGTCAATTGAGCATGAAATGGGCGATGGATGGACTGCCATCAGTCCCATCCTTGGAAACTGGAAAATGAAGCGTTTGACCTCTTCTGAGGTTAAGAGAGCGGGATTGACCCATACCCCTGTACTTTTATTGTAGTTTAGTGCGTTTTGCCAGAGCTTATGACGTTACAACCTTGACAAAAGTTATTTTCCTTCGCCTCACAAACATCTGTGTACATACTCTCCAAAGGCTGTCTGCATGCACGATCACCGACGTATTTGTAAGTAGGAGATTCAATATCGAAGAAGACGTTCAAAAGGAAAAAAAGCAACAGGACTCATCTTCAAATCAAATACTCAGAAATATCATTTTCTCAGAAAACTACATTTGTCGGGAGAGTGATCGATAAGTGGCTGAACCTCCATCTAGAGTCTGCGTTCTTACTTTCAAGGTTCTCTCCATTAAGACCTCTGAGCTTCGTCAATATTTGGTGGAATCACTTCAAGATCCTGATGGTATGGGTTTAGGCTTAGCTAGGCGGTCTATCAGTCACTGCCCCTATGATGACAGATCCAAGAAAACGACCTTTCCTCAACAAAATTCTCATCACATACTTTACACGCACATCCCACTAAAGCGTCAGCTTTGGCGTTGGGGCGTCGACCTCGAGGTTGTCTTTGAGGCCTCTTTCCCGCTCTCTTTTTTCTCCACTTTTCGTCTCTCTGCGATCCCCCAAAAGACTTGAAGAGTACTGTGAGCTAAAGTGAGCCGAACAAGGAGCAAAGATGTGATGAAGAGAGGGATTTGCCAATACTTGGATGGATGTACGTAGAGTAAATGGGACCTATTTTACATTCCATGTTGCCGTGCATCTCAGGACAACTTGGGCAAAAAACGGGCTCTCAAGAGAAGGCTCGGTAAAGCTACTTAAAGGTTATATGCATTGACCTCATTGACGGGTGTCTGAGAGCCTGGAAGAGGGATGGATTAGTCTCTTCTGACGAAAGCGTGTGACTAGCGGGTAATGATTGCTGTTTGATCCTCGTAGTTTGGCTCGTTTTCTCGCTTCATCCAAGGGACTACTGTTCGGATATGTACAAACGCAAACGCAAGCATGACAAGATGCATTAGGTATGTTATAATGGACAGGAAAGGTAAAAACGAGATCTTCTGATGATTCTGAAAGCGACTTTGGGAAAACCTGAAAGTGAGAAAACGCGAGGAATCATTGACCCATTAACCAATCTCTTTATGGGAAAATCAAGGTCCAATTTCTGCGGAACCTTGAGTAGGGGGGACTTTGATCCTTTTGTTGGCGTCTCTCTGCCTCTGACAGATTAGGTCTGTCAAAATGCTCAGAAACCGAGAATTTTATCAAAGCCTTGCCCAGGCTAAAGACCTCTTTTGGCGCGGACCTTAAAAGGCAACCTCAAAATAATGAATGGCTTTAATTGAATCAGATATATCTTAAACTTCTTGAAGAACGCGAAGCTGACATTTCATTCATTCGTTCATGTACGCTGAATAATTTGTGTTTTAGCCAAGCAATGGGTCCAATAGTGTCACGAGTCCTTCGCCAAACATAGTAGATAGAGCAAAAAGATAAGGAGGAACAAACAAGAAAGAGTCCCGTCAAGTACTTTCAAAGTCCCTGAACTTGCATTTCCACTCGAAAAATAATCTCTACTGTGAAGAGGGTTTTTCCATTGAAAAAGTCAACAAGAGGAAAAAATCTTCGTCAAACATTCTCTTTGTCGCAATTCGCGACCTCTGGAGCTCTGCTGCAACGTTTCGAGAACGACCTGAAAATTGATCCTTGTGTGTGTTCAAAAGCTGTCGTCGTGAAAGTTGGCCAATTGTAGGGAGCAATCTCATAATGTATCTAATATTTAGTACTAATTTACGAACCCTATGATTGGACTTTGACGTGACATGCAAAGGCCAAGCGACATCCACAAATCATCATCAATCGGACATTTACTTTCATCATTCAAAGCTCAAACAGTAATTAAGTTGCAAAAATATCGGATCTACAGTGAAGCATATGCCAAAAGGAAGGGGTACAAAGAAATTCGAGCTCACACAGCTTGTTGAGTGTCGACACTGGCTAATAATTTTGATTTGTAAAAAATGAAGACTTTCCAAAGTCAATGGCTGAATCCCTTTTATATTCTTATAAGGTGAAGTTATGGCTAAAAACAAATCAAAAGAGATTCTCTTTTTCTCAACTTTTGCAATATTAAGGAGAATAACCTTTTTGGTGAAAGCAGGGATATTTACTCTATAACGCGTGTGACATTCATTTCAATTTCAGGAATTTGATGACCAAGAAGTCCAGGAAAAAAAAAGTCAGATAGCCTCTCTCATTCTATGACAGGAATTACAAGTGATGTCATTATTTTTGCCCTTAAAAAAAGTTCGGAAGAAATGTGTTTCTGATGAGCGTGAAAGGTAGCTAAAACGAAGATTTAGACCTGGTAGTTGAAAAAGTTCCTTTCCTGTCTGCACATATTGAAATTAGAATAGCAAGTCTTGATTATTTTTTGCAAAAAGTAGGTTTTTGTTACTTTTATCTAAAATTTCGCTACATAAACTGAGAGGGTTATTCCGAATTTTGAATCAGGAATGCCCGACATTGAATAACAAGATGGCCAGAGGAGATCGATTCCTGGGGCAACTAAACCTAAAAACAAATAATTTCTTTAGTTGAAGGGTTCCAATTTCTCCATTAGTTATTTAAATACTTTGCAATCCTCCTCAACATACATTAAAAAATGCCATTGCTTTTAAATGCAACATTTTTCGAAGATCTGACCCTAGACAACTGAGACATTTTTTGGCAAGCCTAAACTGCTAACGGCAGCAGGTCTGTAATATGATACGGTAATCGCTCCCATTGCTTGTCTTAGACTTCTTGGCCATCATATCTTGGATATTCAAATGAAAGGAAGTAGATTGGATGTAGTTTTGCTCTCTTCAAAAGGACACTTTACGTCTTTTCTTTAAGACTTAGAAACACGGTAAAGAAAGAAGTCTCCTTTGCTTTTCTTTGAAGCCAAAATTTCACCTTTTATTCCAATTTGAACTTCTACTCTTGCCTAAGCTGTCTTGGGTTTCTAGGTTTGACTTTTTCCATAGTAACCAATAGGATTGGAAATGGTTGGATTCCTATTTGAACCAACATTTCTTTACGTGGTCACTCAACTATTCACCATGCTAGATTACGTTGAACAAATTTTCATTCAACGCCGATTGATCACATAGCTAAATCCTCGAATATCTTTGCACGTGAACTTTGAAGATGTTTCCACCCAAACTATTAGACTTCTACTTTTCCTTGTAAAGCAACATAACATTTTCTCTCACAATGCAGCCGCCGTATGATAGATGGTATGAATGAATCGATTGTCAACCAAACATAAAACAAATTCTCGACGTTCAATTTTTTAGGAAATTTTTCAGGATTCAAGAGATCAAGTGATCTGGAAATGTGAACTTTTGGTCAAACCAAGCGAGTGATTCGTCGAGTAAAATTGACCTAAATTATCGATAAATTTTACTGTTATTCCTTTCAAAACTAATACATATGTTTTACATATATTTAAGATTATTATGGGACTTGAAGCTACTTTTTGAAAATTCCCTCAAAAGTGATAGAACTTTCAATTTGAAACAATTACAATCCAGACTAAACGAACCCACCTAAACTAAACTATCATTTTTGCGACTAAGGGCCCCCGAACAATGTGCGGAGTGCACGTTCTTTTTCCTCACTACAAAATTCACTCAATATGTCGTCGTCCACCATAGGATATTGATATACATCACTTTTCATTTTTTTTGAAGTAGAACATGAATTCCATTTTTTTTTTTGAAATTTGCTCCTTCTTTTGAAACTTTAGGTCAGTTGTTGAGGGCTTTTGGAAGTATAGAAGAAGCAAAGGTAAAGAATAGTAAGAAGAGAAAGAAATAACCATGCTCGAGTGAAGGTTCAGTGCGATTTTTTGCGATTGAAAAACGCAACTTATGTTATGAAACTTTATTTGAGCATGGCTATTTCTATTTTGTCTCGCCATTTTTCTACTATGCTTTGTATTACACGGTGCGGAAGAGAAAACTGCGTGTCTAGACAAAAAACTGAAACGGCTAAATTTTTTAAATTTTCATTCAATTTGATTTAAATTTCAGGGAGATTTAATAACAAGTTAAATTTAATTAATCTTCAATATGGCCGCCATCACCCGTAATTACGTCCACCAAACGGCCGCGGAAAGATCACAGGTCTTCATGATGGTCGCCGTTAACAGAGAGTTCCACTCGGCCTTGACGGCAGCCTTCAGGGCGTCGATATTTCGGTGGGGCATGGCGCAAGCTCTTGTCTCAACAACGCTCCAAAAAGAAAGTTCCAGGGATTGAGATCAAGTCAAGGAGAAAAGGGCATATTCTGCTTGGTTTTGTGGAATAAGTATGTTCTTTATAAACACTTTTCTGAATATTTAACTTTAGCGGGAGTTGTAGTTTCCTGAAATTATGTAACGACGAAACTGGAGAACAGAATACACAACAACAAAACACAATCTGCTGGGAAACTGAAATGAATTCCCGGCCCTTGACTGTACTTAAATTAACTTTGACTAATATCATTTAAGATTCTTCTAACCATTTTCATCTAATCATGTGGATGGTCATGTAGGAGCATTGTTAAAAGGTTTCTCTAAATAAGGGTACAGAAATTTGAAATCTTGTTACGTAATTTAACTAAACATTATTCAAAGATCGTACATGCCACAAGCTACCTTCTTGCTTTCAACAAGTGAGCCATCAAATTCATTTCAATTGGGAGTACATTTAGTTGTTAGCTGTTTGCCATCAATTCACAAAAGAAGAAAGCCCTCTTTTACATTCTGTCAATGTGTGGACAACTGAATATATCCTTTCTTTTCGTATTTGTTACCTTGCCTTTGAGAGCATCTTCAACTACTGAAAAAATCTGTCACTCGCCAAAAAAAATATAAGATTTTTAATCCGAAGGTTTATTCCGAAAGATCTCCGTAGTAGAAGGGCTTAGGATATAGTGTTGTTCCTAAAGAATGAGGCCCTTCATCCCTCTAATCTTGGCTAAGAAAACTTTTTTGAGGGACGATTACAGTGTGCTCACCTTACCTCATTAACATATTAGAACAGGATGTCGTTTGGCAACTTTAGCCACATTCAGGCTTAGTTATAGATAGGCCTTAGGTCATCTTCTTGGTGTGGAAAGTCTCCCTTGATAATCCAACTTGTTGGGCTTTAGCACATGCTACTAATATGAATGTGGGGCAAGGGATCGGGGAAAAATGTCTAGGAAATGTAAGGATCACAGATCATATGGTAAGGACCCCTTAGCGACAACAAGTCAAGTGGGAGAAATAGGTTCAAAGATGACAGATTGACTTTTTTTATCTACAATAGTCAAACACAATCTCAATTTTCATGATTCGTCATGTGAAAGCCTGCTTTCTGCCCAAACGAATCCGCCATTTCAAGGCCAACATGAAAGTCTCAACAAATTTGAAAGGCCTATATGGCAAAAAAGCAAAGCAATGATGACAGGTGAGGCGCTTTTGAACTTGGTTCTTCACTGTTCCTCTCTTTTCTGCAAAAATAACTTTTTTCCTGCAGCCAAAATGAAAGAGAGGACAAAAATCAGACTTGAGGTTGCTGAACCTTGATGGAAGAAAAAGTCCTCCCAAAAGTCAGACAACGGCATCTTGAAAGTGTCATCTGGCGTGGTTAGGGCCCTTGTAGAAATTAGACCTCACTGACATGTATCTCGGACAGATGAGTAGAGTTTGCAAAACAGTAATATATTTGGTACCTTGGTCTTTTTAAACATTGTTCATTTTGGAAAGTTCAGTTCCTTTTTTTTCATGGAGATATAGTAGGTATCAGCCGTTGACAGGGTAGGCATTTAATTTTTGGACACTTTCGCCCACCCGTTAAAAAGTGTCCGCAAATAATAAAGGCATCATATAATGAATGGATAAATTGAGTTTAAACTTGAATCATCAAAAAAAATGATAGAGAATGGATGATATCCACTGGAAAGTGGGACTGTTTTGAACCACTTTAAGACACTTTGTGTCCAAAAATCAAAAATCTCTCGATATGGAAAAAATGCCCTCCCTGGTCATTGGTCCACGTGTGCATAAACTAAGGGCAAGTTTACTGGTAGCTCATTTTACCATCCCGACTGAAAAGTTCGTCTTTGGCTTTTAGTTTTGCCAAGTTTTCTTGGAGCCATATGACCCTGGCACGCCCCATCGTCCCACTATTTCCAATTGAGCGCCGCTTTATGACAGAAAGCCTAGCCAGAAGAAAGACGTTCAGCATTGGAAGCGAATTATTTGAAGGTCATTCGAGACAACCAGACATCGATTTAGCGGATGTTTAAGTATGATGCTTTTCCTTTTGGAAAGACCCGTGATCCAACCCACCTGAGGAAGGGTTCCAACTTGCAATAAAATTTTAAGTGAGTCTGTCTCGAACAAGAAAGTTTCTTCGCTCCAAGGAAAAAGATCCAGATCCAAGTCCAGTAATCAAGCTAATGCATTCCAAGCTTGAGTGACCCCGAACGAAACTTGGACGAAAAACTCGTTCCAAACACCAACAGTCAACTCCAGTGGGCAATTACGGCAGGTCTCTCTGAAACGAGGAGGGTGAGGTAACTCGTTTCGGTGCTTCCGCTTTTGGTCTTTCTGTTAGTGCTTGCACAGTAAATGCTAGCACCCCAATGTTCCGCCGGCTATATTCCCCTATGGAACCCGGGGTAGTTGTCCCACTTCCGTTCTACTGAGATGACACAGTTCCTCTCATCAAAAAAGTTTGGTAGCTCCTGTCATCCACCCTCCCCTCTTAGATCTGATGTCCTCCTTGTTATGAACTAAGCTCGAGTTTCCACCCTCATAACCATATTGCATGGCTTGTCAAGCGTTCATTTATCATCCGTCTCCAACGTTTTTCGAAACATGAGTGCCTCAGAAGATGAGTACAGACCAGAACCTGCATTCTTGAGGTACAATTGACATTTTTGAGAAGAGGAGGCCAAAAAAAGATGGTCCTTAGCTCCACAGCAATTGAACACATTTTGCAGTTTGTTTAGAAGAGCTGTGAGGGCAGCCATCGCCCCATGACGTCTTTTTTTCTTCAATGAGCAATGCTTATTCCGGTTTTTGAATAACCTTACCCAATGGTTCATAAAAAACGAAGCTGCAAACGTTGCTGCGTAACTCGGAAATGGTTGATCTCACAAAAAATGTATGAAGCTAAAAAAGATACGGCATTTAAAAATTTTAAAGATACATTTGGTTTTTTTCCCTTTTAATTCGCCTTACTTTCGATTTTCGCCAAATTTTGGAAGGGAGAGAAAATTAATTCAGAGTAACGAACAGTTTGCTTCAGAAACGACCCATCACGAGAAAAATCGTTGCTTAAATACTGAATTTGGGTGAAATTGCTGTTTCTGACTCTTCAGACAAGTGTTTAGAAAATCACATCCCATGAAGGTGAGGTTCATATTTCATCAACGGTTCCAGGATAACTCGGTACATGGGATAACTCAACACTGGATAACTGGGTACCGCGGAAAACTCGGTACACCGGATAACTGGGTACAGCGGAAAACTCGGTACAGGAAGATTCAGTACAAGATAACTGGGTACATCGGATAACTGGGTACAACGGAAAACTCGGTACAAGAAGATTCAGTACAAGATAACTGGGTACAACGAGTAAGTGGGCAAACCAGATAATAGGGTACACCACATTATATGAGTCATTGACTCTGAAGCATTATTGACCATATTTGGCGTGGCACCGTTCCATAAACTGTGGCAAAAAAATCCGGTGAAATGGTTAAATCTGACTAACTTCATAGTTAAATCTGACTAACTTCATAGTTAAATATGACTAACTTCATAGTTAAATATGACTAACTTCATAGTTAAATATGACTAACTTCATAGTTAAATATGACTAACTTCATAGTTAAATCTGACTAACTTCATAGCCATGGAAACCTATACCTTAAAACCTCTTGATAATACTTCAAGGACTTGGCGTGTTTATCACATCAATAATCGAGCCAAAATCTAAAGGATACATTTTTAATGCTTTCAAAAACGTTTTGAGAAAAGCAATTTAACACAGTTGTTTTCAGTTTTTGTCAAACAATCTTTTTCTAACACCCATCATCCTGACACTCACTTTTCTATTTATACCAGTTATCCTGTTTATGCAGTCATCCAATGCACCGTTATCCGGTGTACCCGGTTATCTTGTACTGAATCTTCCTGTACCGAGTTTTCCGTTGTACCCAGTTATCCGGTGTACCCAGTTTTCTTGTACTGAATCTTCCTTTACCGAGTTTTCCGTTGTACCCAGTTATCCGGTGTACCGAGTTTTCCGCGGTACCCAGTTATCCAGTGTTGAGTTATCCCATGTACCGAGTTATCCTGGAACCTTCATCAACCACTAGTTATAGACAACATAATCAGGTGTTATGTTTCTTTGAAACACAGCAACTTAGGTACGAGTTTATAACTAGGGCCTCACATTTCATGAAAATGTATTTTATAACATTTTTCCGATTTTTTTGCATTTTTGCATTTTTTTCATATGCATTTTTTGCATTTTTGACGTTTTTGTTGCAATTTGGTGCATTATTCTGGCAGTTTTTGCTTTTATTTGCATTTTTGTTTTTGGCCATTTCGGCGAAATTTAGTATTTTCCCAAAATTCTTAAAGAATATTATTTTTTCAAGGCAAGAGTTATGAATGTTTTCGGTGGTTTTTATGGCCATTTAATTTAGATCAAATGTGTCTCAACAGTGCGCTTTTTTTGCATTTTCTTTGCACTATATGCAATTTTGTCACATTTTTAATACATTTTTTGGCGTTTTTTATTTGCACTATTTGTGCATCCCTTTTATTACCAAGATATTTTTCTCGAGATAGGTTAGGATGATGTTAAAGTGTGCAATGGATCCAAAGATTGCAAAAGGGCGATGTGCAGTGTTTCTAGATAATCTTGAAAATTCCCCAAAACCATTTCCAAATTCCTTATGATTAAAGATTATTTCAAAAAATCTGTTAATTAATCAAAAACTTATTTTTTGATCAAAATCAAAATTCCAAAGTTTTCAGCCATTTTTAGAATTCCCAAATGTTTTCTTCACAATCCAACTGTGAAATCCCGCAATTTGAAATCCCCAAATCTCACAACACTGGCGCAGTTCTATGTCAAATTACCCTTTTTATCAGCTTACTTGAAATGATATTTCGACTGAACAGGCAACAGGGATCTTAAGTCATTTATCTAATCCATTACCAAAACCCCAGATTTTGGTTGACTCAAAATACAATTAGTATAGCGCAGACTTCAGGGAATTTCAGCAATCTATCGGTTGTCGATGGATGGATCACCGTCATGTATTCAAATTCCAAGACAACGACTAAATGGATGGGTCAAACAAACCGTTGTAAAACACTGCCAAATCTTTGCCGCATTTTTTGTCATCACAAATCAATGAATGCTGCATATGTTCAATTGTCTTTGAAGTTGTTGAAGCTTGAATTCAATGTGAACAAAACGTAGGAATATGTGAAAAGGTTAAATAAATAAAAATATTTGGGCCGGGACTATATGATAATAGCGCGGATCAAAAGAGAGTGGGTACAAAATAGAGCCAATCAAAATAGAGCCAAATTATAAGAGAGCGTGACATTTTAGAGCCACTCATAATAGAGTGAATATATAAAATTTCTTTCAAATATGAATTTCCTGAGGTTAGAGTGAACAAGGCTGCTTTTAAGAATTTGAAAGGCTCTTTTTGGGGAAAAATTGTTCCATAGCCTAGAAAAATTTCTTTATGAAGGTCATTTTCCATAAAAAAAATAGTGCCAACTGTCTCAATTATCTCATCAATGCTAATAGCCCCTTCATGCCCATGGGCTTCAAAAAGAAAATGTGAAAGAATTAACTTCTGTTCATTAACACCTTGGGATTTTGAAAGTGTAAATTGAAAAAAACATCAAAAATTGCATTATTTCTGATAGTCTTATAGAGTCTACACTATGGCTGCCGAGCCTGTTTGTTGGGATTTTCTATCATAAAAAGGAGCCTTGGTAAAAAAGCTTTTCCTTCTCCTTTTGGGTCTTTTTGAACTCCTTCAACATTGCTAACTAATTTATTTGATTTGTCATTTATAATTTTCTTCTCAAGTTAAAATTGAGGAATTGAACGAACGCTATTTTCTCTCTAATTCAATACACTCTCTTTTGACCTGGCTCTAATTTGATTCACTCTCTTATGAAGAGGCTCTATTTTGAATCGGCACTATTTTGATTCGCTCTATTTTGTACACACTCTCTTTTGATCCGCTCTAATTTCATAGGATCCCATTTGGGCGTTCAAAGACACGAGAGCTTTACGGTCTAATAATATCCTTAACAGAAACAGGACTGTATTATCTGTTGCTTTCGTAACAAATGTTTTTCGAAGCAGCTACGTTGTTCTTATGGAAAATGCAAATCCCTAAAGCTCAGTTTAAATTCTTGTTTCATAACGTTTATCTTATTAACGTCTCGGCTTTACAACTGGACTAAGAAGTACTCTTACGATGGGTAACTTTTTTGTCAGCAAGAGTGAACCAAGCTGAAGTTGGTGATTGTACGTAGGGTTCATTTCATATAAAGATAACCAACAGGTTGTGTTCTTGTTAGGCTATTTTAACCTCTCCCATTTCCAAAGAAGGGTGAAGGGTTCCGCAAAAGACTCTCCTGCCAAGTCACCAAAAAGAATGAGAAGCATGAAACATTCCAAGGAAACATTGGCCTGTCTAGTTTTATGTTCTCAAAGGGGGAGAAAAGAGTTGAAAGAATATCATGCACTTGATACCAGATTAAAGGGTCATTGAGGGAATGGAATCTTTTAGGTTAAGAAAACAGCTCTCTTTCTCGATTTTGTTGTCTCTTTATGTCAAGAACTCCTCCTTGTTACAACGACCACAAACTTGCCGTTCTCAAGTCTTCCAAGTTCGCCTTGTGAAGATATATTTCCAGTTTTGGGCTGCAAAACTCGGGAAAGGGTGAAAACGAAGATCCGCACGTACCTCTCAGGATCCAGGAAAGTGATCTTTGTTGGAGCTTAGGCTAAGAATGCATGGTTCACGAGGTTCTTATCCTCGCTTGATTTGCACATAAAATTCGAAGATGGGCTAAATAAACTACGACCCATTCATCCTCCGTTTATGGCTGTTTAAAGCAAAGTTTTCGCTCCTCGATCTTTTCTGAAGCAGACAGAGATGAAGTCGTCCTCAAATTGTTTGGCACTAGGACAAACAACCCTTGCCACGCTCTACAAAATGGTGCATCGTACATGTAGAGACATTCTTTTCCAGCGATTTGTTCTTATTTATGGCGCCAGTACCACTGTCACCAGATCTGTCGCTAGAAAGACCAAGATTTTCAAAGCCGATAGCCGATATGACTGTATATGACGGATAACATTCAATTGGTCGTCTTCAAAGTTAAATAAAGTCCAACAATTGCATCTTTCAAATGGCGAAATTTCCTTTGTTTGGATACTTGGATCGGCTAGCACACAATGTTTTGTCGTTTGCTCCAATGTTTTACGTACCACTCACCCAAACGATCCTTGCAAGGAAAACTTGCTCTCTTAATGGCACCAGTTTTGCTGATGATGCCATATCCTTTGTCAATGTTATTTCATGTTCTGTCTGAGATAGTTGCAGGGTGCTTCAGTGCTCCCATAACTGGACAGAGGACAGCAGCACTAAAATGCCCATCAACAATGGACAGACCAACAGACGGATGGATGGACCCTCCAACCATTGGAGCACGACCAAGAGACGAGAGTGTTGGCGGAAGTACTCAACCTGATTATTCCCATATTTCAAGACTTTTTCACGCATGCTCTCTGAGTGTGAAACCTCCATTTTCTTTCTGCCGCTTCTGTAACTTGAAGGCTGGATCGAGGGGTTGCTGCAAAGGATGTACTTAGGTTCAATTGCCTGCAAAAGACAACCCAGATCGAGTGCAGAAAGCTCATAGGGATCACTCCACGTATTACTTCTTCCAAAGCCCAAGTGTCAAGGACAGACTGAAAAAATAGGCGCACTTTTCTTAGCAGCTCTATATCCCGCCGATATACATTTGCGAGTCCAAAATGCAATTTCACGCGTTATTGGATTTTAAAGGCGCACACCAAACTCTAGACCTCTTTGGAAGAAAACTGGGAACCCACATCACTCCCTTTGGATCCAGGAACTTCTCGTGCGCTGAAATTGAGCCCATTCTTTCAACCTTGTCCTTCCACACGGAGTCATGAAAGGGTTTAAAATTCCCGCGCAATGTTCCACTACAACAACATTCACCAAGAAGAATAACGGCGCCAAAAGACTGAGCGTTTCTATCTCAAGAATACAATCTCTCAGGCAAAGTTCAGTTATTCAGATTGCATTCCAGATAGCTCCTTCATGCCTTCGCTCTCCTTCTTTCATGGGATCAAACAAGGATCTTTTGACAGCCTTATCAAGCATGGTTGGTTAATGTTGAAAGGGGTTTCTGCTTCCTCCTGATCGTGAACGTCCCTTACCTTGTCAAGTCTTTTGTTTATTTTTTAAGAACTGCCATTGTCCTCGTTCCCGTCTGTCAAAGCAATCAAATTACACGACAACATTTATTCGTACCTCAATTGAATAATAACAACGACCTATCGGCCAACGGTGCCAAGATATCCCATTCCTATCTGGACAAACCAAACAGAGGACATCAAATTGGGTTCATCTCTATTTGATCGAATTAGTGAGGAAAGCAAAGAAAAGAGTTGCTTTAAAGACGACCCTTTTGGACATGGGAACAGAAAGCTTCTTGCCATTGTGGCCGTGCCTTTTGTCTGCCTTTTGTCGAGGGAACGGGTCTACGTGCTGCATGTAGGTGATGACGTAGTTGGTCTTGGTCCCGGCAGAGCTTTGTTAGCTGTAGGAAAGTGATGGCGGGTGATTTGTCACCCAAAGACCAGACACTTGTCTTTGGGGTCCAAGATGGGACACGTGGTGGTGCTCTGCCACGGAACAGAAGCTCTGAAATTTGGTCTAAGCCCCCTTTTCGACTTGTCTACGTAGTGCTTGAGGTGCCATGTTTAGATCTCGAGTGACGTTTGTGAACAATCGTTCGATCAAAGGGTCCTTAAAGCAACAACATTTTCTGTTTTCGACAACCTCATAGCGATCGCAGGGGAAGAAACTTTTTGGGGGTCCTTCCTTGATTGAACCACATGCACGTAGGTACACAAAGAACGCGAGCAAATGGCATTTTTCCAGTTGAAGGGGAGTTTGGGCCATAAGTCATGGCGAATGTTCTAGGTTATTGCTCCCGAATGGCCAAACCATGGGGATGTTCCAGTAGGGACATTCAACCGAGAGGGGTTAAGGTGGGGATTTGGAGGCACGCGGATCATTGCTAGCTGACGAAAATGTAATTCTTATGCCGCCACTTACGGGAGAACAAGATTTGAGTGGAAATGCTTTGGTTTTTATGGCTCCTCTTTCTCTCGGATAATGCTAAAAAGGAACGAAAGCAGGAAGCCGAAATTGAATCATTCGAAATTCGCCTATTCTAGCTCTCGCATCTTCGCTATTTACCTGAAATGGGAAATAAGTAAGGTATCTGCTATATTTGACTCAAATTGAATGGAGAAATGAGAGGCGAAATCTTTCAAAGCCTTCACGATGGATGGATAGCAAAGGACTTTGTGGCAACTGAATGAACTGATGTACTGTGGCTAGATAATTCTCAAGGTATATTCTGATAAAGCAGCTAGAATATGTGCGATAATACTCCAATTCGGAAGGATCCGTCGACGTCCTACTCAAAAATATGACAAGCAGAAATGAAGCAAAACTTCTGGTTTTATTTTCGAACTTCTCAACTTTGGATAAAAAATGACAACTTGAATCAGATATAATTCTTACGATTGTTTCAGTTTGACTTAATCAACAACAATAACTTGGATTTTCGTCCTTTTTGTCGTGCTCCCTTGTCTGAACTTTTCATAATTCCTTTCCTAACTCCTATTCCTTAAGGATTGAATGTGGAAATACAAACAAATTCTTTAAGCTTCTGCTCTAAGTTCACAGTTATCAACAAAACCAATAAATACGCTCAATGAAATGCAACGGCTTCAAAGAGGCGGTTTTGAGGCAGAAGACGGACCCAAGTCACAATTGCATTTTAGATTAACGGTGGCACATGTCATAATTTCTTTCTTCCTTCTCACAAGTTATGGTCCATGAATTTGGGACGAGACTTGGCAGTTTTTGCTGAATGTTGCCAAACTATTGGAGACCGATGGCAAATATGATATGAAGAGAGTGGCAAAGATCTGAAGACAGAGCAGAACTTCAAAGAAACGATGCTGATTCAGCGGCTTGACATGACTCATGGAGAACCAAGCGACCAAAGACAAGGGAGAAAGACAGGCACATACAGAAAGAAAGAAGGAAAGAAAGAAAGAAAGAATGACGGGCCCAGCAACGAGGTCATCTGTCATATTGCAATCTGGTCCAATGACATTCAAGAGAAAGAGGTGTAAAACAATGGGAGTCATCTGGAGCCAAGTAACGAAGTCAGTGAAGATCGGCTAAGATGTTGGTTGTTGCTCACTTGTTGCCGATTGAGGGCGTTCTTTAATGCCAAGATCACTCGGGATTATCAAAACAAGCCCAACTTTAGGCATTGGCTAAATGAGAGCTCCCACAGCTACCGTCTTTCATAGAGTGTGTAGCCAGTTGGCGGAAGAAGTTTCCTCGTAGTTCTTGTATGGTCCTCACCACAAGCACAACGATGGTGGTACTAGGGACATAAAAGAACGAAACTTTGAAAAGGCGCTCAGGTCATATCTGTCAAAAGCCAAAGGCTTCGTCGTCCGAGGAGGAGGAGGAGAAGAAGAAGAAGAAGGAAAAAAGAACTTGGAGAACCCGCCTAAATGAGGGAAGAGTCTTCCTTCTCTACGTATGTGGGTAAATTGCGAAAACTGGTTATAAAATATTCCATCAGGTTTGCGCAAGAATCTTGGAGGAGGTATCTCATTTCGCTTTCAACGTTTGGCCACACGTGTCCTCCTCTCATTGCTCGACGGTTCCTTTGTTCCAGGTTATGCCATCCATTCGGACCCACAGCTTGAGCACAGCTCTGTTTCACCACTGGCTCCCTTGGATATTGAGTTTCCAGCTATCACAGATGCCTCAGGCAAGCCCCTCTTTACCGGATTATATTCCGGTCCTTACTTCGATCTCAGTCGAATGCCAACTAATGTCACGGCCCAGGTGGGCGGGCCGGCCTTTTTACCCTGCAAGGTCAAACAAGTGGGCAACCGAGCGGTAAGTTTAAAGTCAAAGTATACCACCAGAAAGATCACGAAGAAGCATGTCCACCTTCCAGTTCTGTGTAGAAGGTTCCTAAATAGCTCGCAAGACGGGAGAACGGCGTGTTCTCTCTCGCGTTTGCTAACAGATCATTCTAAACGTGTCGCAAGCCAATACTATATTGAAGGTGGGTCGTTGTCGACACGAAGAGATCTGCTTTTGACAAGTCTCCCTTGACCATGCATGAAAAAAGTTGAAACTGTCCCACCCATGAAAAGGAATCTGCCAATGGCAATGAGTAATATTGCCATTGGAAAACGGGGAAACCGAATCCATAGAATAGACTAGAAACTAGACTAAAACTTGCTTGAGGTCCAGGTGTTTCATAAGCCAGAGTGCTTATGGTATATAATAATATAAACCAGAGTTTACCAAAGTTGAAGGTCCACTAAGAATTTAATTTCTGGTAATGAAATGGCCAGTGAAAAGGAAAAAAATGGTTGAAGTTTGTAATGTCAATTAAGGTTAATATTTCAAAATGATGCATTGAGCGCTCTTCCATGTCTATTTTACATGAAATTTCCTTGCAGAACTGCACATTTCTATGAATATTCGTATTTTGGGAACCTTGTTAAGAAATCATTTTTTTAAATTCTTTTTTTCTACGAAATTAAAAAGCACTAAGTGTTTTTTAGAACTTCTGTTAACACCATATTAAAGGTTGATGGTCTGTAGCGAGTGTTTTTGCAAATTTTAGCTAATGAAAATACCAAGAAATAGAAAAAAAAAATTACCCCGAAAGCCAATGAAAGGCATCTTAAAGGAAAGTTGACATTAAAGGCCCCCCCTTCTCCCAAAATATTGTGCACTTTTTAAGTGTACAGCGTTGTAATGTACGTCTGGCTTTGTGAAGAAAACCTACTTCTTTGCTTCTTTATTTCATGTCCTACCTCGATGTAATGAAATATTTCCAGTTTTAATTGCGATCATTATTTTTAAGACCTTCAGCACACAAGACATGAACTGAGCCAAATATAAAAGAAAACGAGGCCCTGACATTTCTACCCAAGGATTTTTCTACCATACAGCAGCATCCAACTGAATGGTTGTACTCCCTGAAGAGTTTCATTCATGGGAAAGAAAAAGCACGAAAAATCCTGACAGGGTCCTTAACAAGAGGCCTAATTGTCAACTCTATCATAAAGTCTTTACCTCCTAATGAGGCACCAGCAATGAAAAGTTATAATTGGACATCTGCACTCATGAACAAAAACAGCCACCTAAATCCGGCAACTTATTAACGGAGATGAATTGAGGTATAAAAAGTTAGCTGTATGAAACAGGGCAAAAATCGCTTTTTCCGATTATAAATCAGGTTTAAATTTGTTTTTGCTGAAACTGTCCCAGTTTTGATGTCATGGTTTTTTTACTTCAAAGTAGTATTTCTAATGGGAATTGGGGCTTCCCCTTCGAATTTAAGGGGTTTAATCGATTGCTCAATTGCCTTAAAAAGGTAACCAAAACATTTAGTTGATTTTGTTGTTAGAACTCTTTACTCCTTTGGAAAACACACAGTAAATAAACTTAGGAAATTGTCTTTTTGGGCCTTTGGAAAATGATTGAGTTCATGCTTGCTTTTAGCATAAATTTTATCAATCTCCCACTTTTTAACCAACTACAGAAGTCAAAATTATTACATATACATTTCTTTCCCGTACTTTCAGGTATCTTGGGTGCGAAAACGAGACTCGTACATAATCGGAGTGGATGAAGTGACTTTCATTTCAGACGACCGTTTTCGCATTCTCAAGCCCGATCAAAGCGAAGACGAGTGGAATCTCCACATCAAGTAAGTGCCCCCCCAATTCCATGCCTTGATCACCTATTGTGTCAAGTTGGAGCATTTCAATTCAAGGCTTGCACCTAAATATAACAGAGATGATTGAGTTAAGTATGCATGAATAGGCCTCCATTTGGCTACTCCAACAAGTCTGTGCGTGTAAACTAATCTCTCCGAACTCCTTGACCTTGCCAGGGTTAAGGGCCGAAAGGCTGATGAATCTTAAGGAGCTAGCTTCGAGGCATAAAGATTCGTTCTTCCCATCCTTCTTCCATGTTCTCTTTCTTCTTTCTCTTCCTCTTCGTCGCTCTTCCACCACATTACTCACTAGAGACAAGTGGTTGAACGGACGGACTGGCGAAAGAACGAACCAACCAACCAACCAACTTGCTGACTATCTAACTAACCGACTACTTCTTGGGTGGACTTCGGTTAGAGCCATATACTCCTTAAAGGAGAGGACACGGATCAAGTTCAAAATTAAGATTCCTCAAGTTGTTACATTACGGATGGGTTTAAAAGAAAGAGACAACCTGCACAAACCTTTCACAGAATGTGATTGGAGTTTTATGTTACATGAATAATGGGTGCATGAGTTTCATAAGTCAAGCCCTAGAGACCTGTTTTGGGGCCAAACTTTAAAAGTTACAAATAGCCAAGAGATTGTGATAAGTGTGACCAAGTCAAAAGCATAACCATGTTTATTTCTATTCAGAGAAAATGTATTCTCAAAATAGGGTTAAAAAGATAAACAAGATGTTCTGTGTACCCTCCTTTTAGAAGTACAAGGTTGAGTATATTCCAAGCTGTAGGAAATATCCCCTTCCTTGTGCCATATCGGAAGTGGAGAATCCGAGGATCTTCTTCAAACATAATTAGTTGCATAAAGTTCGAGCATATTGCAAGGTTTCGACTTCAAACTTTTCTCCGGATTTCTCCAATTTTTAAGTCAATATTTGACGTTATTGGTAGAGAAACGGGACACGAGGTAGCCAAGAAAAGTGCTCGAACAGAGCATTCATCGTTTCGCTTTGGTTGAAGGTCGTTTGAGTATTCTCCATCCAAATAATAATTAGTGAAGACAACGGGAAATGAGTCAGCTTAAGTTATCGGGTGTGGGTTCTGAACAAAACACCAATTTGTTCTGCTGAGTGTAATGTGAACATCGCACTCACACACTCACTCGGATATCTCTGTGCCATTGTTTTAGTAGACATTGACGTACGCACGCACACACGTTGTACTCTTCAGAGAGAACCATTGCCGCAACAGACAAGTTAATGATGTTCCACGAGTTCCCATTCATTTCGATTAGCCTTGACTGTGGGAAGCCCTCTTTGCCGAACTCAACTCTTCGTAAGTACGTACGTACCTAGGTACATACTTTGTGCTTTACGTGTACATGTCATAGAGTAGTCCGCAGAAGGGCTATCCAACCCAGAAAGAAGCCCATACACACCATAGGAACGTACCTTCTAAGAGAACAAAAGCTCAATTTGCCTGACTTGGAAAAGTCGTGCGCGCTTGAACTGGGAACGAAGATTAAATAAGCCCCCTTAATTCCCTGGGACCACTGAGGCCGCGAAATGCAATCTACGCGTGATAGGAGTGAAATAAAAAAACCCTGGTTCTTGACAAGATCCTTTTTTTCAGCTGCATTGCCAGGCCTGCATCTCTTCACTGAAAAATGTGCATTAAATAGGAGTCTTGTCTTGACTTCATATAACCACAATCTAGTGGGCTCCCTTGAATGCCGTGCAAGTAATGAAAAGCTATTTGCCGGTTGTTCCATTTGCATGATCCCTCTGTGGATTATTCTTTCAATTTGGTGCTTCTTCAACGAGACTGGACTGCTAATAAGATTCCTGGCTCTCTCTGCCCTCGTTAACGAACAAAGTACCAATGGTTTTGACCTCATTATTTTGGGTTTGTGGCATTCGTGTGATGTCTCAATATTCTCAACTGAATTGAAACATGATTTACAGACTCAATAGAGCCATTACTTTTCTTTCACTCTGGGTGGTTCTCATTCCGGGAAATCTTCCTCCATTCTGTCCTAATGTGATCGCTGCTCGAGATCCACGAAATAGGCGTATGCTACGTACAAAGACAAAATCCCTGGCTGGAGGAAAGAAACAAGGCCGTGATAAGCTAGAAGATCTGCTCTTCCGAATCACATTCTATCTCGAAGCTATCTTTGTCTTTTTCCCAATGTGAGTGCCAACTGCCAAGTCACTAAGCATCCTATCAAATGCACCTCCATTTCGGGTGGCCTCACTATGTAGTATACAGTTGTACACCCAAATCCTTTCAGGGCCAATTTCCACGAAACTTTGTCTGCCACAGCGAGCAAGAAAAAGTCGTCGTTAATGAAACAGAAGCAACAAGCAAAACACCAACCATCGAGATCCGTGCCAAGAGAGTGGAGAGAAGTAATACAGAAAATGGTTCGCTACCGAAGATAGAGTTGTGATCAAACTTAAAGGAACCTCCGAGGTCGTTCCGCATTAGCGTTCGGTTAATCAAGGGAAGGCAAAGAAACCACGAGACATGAAATATTGTTCCACCGAGAACGTCGAGGTGAACCGCTTGGAACAACTTCGAACCAACCAAGACTCATGGCTCTCTACCAGGTAGAGCCTTTTTGTCCGAATTAAGAATGTGAAAGAAACGACACGCTACAGCTCAGAAGGAAGCAGAACACACAGATATACTAGAGTGTACGTATGTTAGAACAAGAAATGAACCATCACATTTAGGCTCCGGTCGGCCGTCGAGTGGAGTGCGTCACTTGAAACGGGCTGAAATTGTGAAACAGAGTGAGTTTTCAAACTGAAAATGGCTCAACACACTGCAGTCATCCAATTAAATTCCGCCATCCAGAACAATTAAAAGTAGGGTCTCTCTAGAACAATTTCCAACCACGGATTTGCCCATCTTTCGTTTCTCTTCCCCTAAGGCAGAGAGAGAGAGAGAGTTGAGAAATGGCGAGCTGAAGTGATCTGGGTCGTCTTTTTGGTCTTGTTCCTCCTGTTAGCTTTCTTGAAGAATTGAAGTCCGGGGACAAGACTCAAGACGATCTAACTGCAAAAGGGCTCTCAAGGGTCCAAACTTGGCGAATCTCAGAATCACAACGCTTAAGTTGCACAAGATATCGTCTAACGCCAAGGACATCCACGGATGGTGAAGCACAACACTTTCCTTCCAACAGGCGCTTTCCTGGGAAATTGCCATTATTCCACTTCAGTGCTGGTCGCCCAGTTTTGGGGAACGATGTTGGAATTGAGCTCACTTCTCATTAACCCCAACCGCACATCGATCAATTTCTGAGGCAAATGCACCACTATCGAGACACCAAATGATTGGAGAGTCTATGAAACGTGAGATGGACTCCAAAAATTGAAAATAAGGTCAGATCAAGGGAAACACAGAAGGCTTAGGAGCTCTTTTGCTGGTGGATCTTGGAAGTTTGGGTGACTTTTGTATTGCCCTTGAAATGGGATTTATTGCTTTCGTCTGAATAGGAATGTCGATTTTGTGGAAAATCCGATGGAATTGACTGAGATGAAGTGAAGTGCAGCAACCACTAAAATGAATTGCTCACCTTTATCCACTTCCAATTGGAGAAAGGAGACTCAAAGGGGCCTCTTTTACGTACCTTCAGTACGTACCTACGTACTTACAGGAGTCGGTAATGGCAAGGAGCCAGCCACCTCCTAACCAAGTAAGAAAAGCCTCGTCTGACGAAGAGAAGGATCTTTCCGATGACAATGAGGGAATGTGGCCTCTTGGGACCCCTTCCCCGAAAGGCTGTTGAGTTCCAATTTGGAAAATTGAAAGGGGCAATTGTGACGAATTTGTCCACAACTACTCTCGGAGTCTTCTTCCGAAGGGCCCCTTCTTCTGCCTCTCACATCGACGGCGGACTACTTAAAATCAATGGGTGTCATTACCCTCCCACAGAGTCTCCTTGAGGCGATGAATCTTTCCCCTTAAGCTCATTTTACAAGGTCAAATAGTCAGCCCAAAGGAGGGAAAGGTCAAATAATCCTTTCGACCTGGGCCTCTCACCCTCCAAGAGCAAAGAGGTCCATCCATTTATTTTCCACTTGCTCGGAATTGAGCGGCGAACTTGCCGAACAGCTTGGCCACCAACCTAATGCGAGAGTTTGGCATCATTTTCAAGCAGGAAGGTGGCCATGTTCCACATTTCGACCTTGCCAATACCGTTATGTCATATCTCCTCTCCCTCAGCAGGAACAACTCGGACCAATGGACCAACGAGTTTAGCAGTAGTAGCCATTCATGTGCACAATCTAGTAGTCGAATTGGCACGGCCAGACGGATCTCATCCCAAGTGGGCTCGTGTACTGTCATCCCTAACAAGTAGTTCACCATCATCATCTCCGTAAGTACGAGTGGATATTCTCCCGTTCCTTTGTGTGGAAACATGGGGTCCGTCTGGATCAGGATATGACCCAATAAACTCTTTTCTAGAATGGACCAGGAGCCCTTTGGATCTCCATTGGGGCTGCTTTAACAAGGAACCTTGAAGAAAGCTTCAACTTTATTTGCTTATAACACCTTCAAGAACGGTGAAAGTTAAGATTTGCAGAAGTTCATACAAACCATATCTCTTACAACTAATATTGTAATGCACTTGCAAATACACGTAAGAAGTTCAATTTTGCAGAATTTTTAACCCATCTTAAGTTCATCGTTTTTAGTTTTTTTCCACGCACTAGAAAGTAATGGTCGGCGACACGGAAACATTCATAATCCAATTAATTAACATTGTAACGTTTCCCAACTTCAAAGAAAAAGTTCCGAAGGATACGAAAAATATGCACAAAAGAAACTACTGTACGATGAGTAAGCCTAGTATAGTTTACTTCACTAGTTCAGTGAATGAAGGGCGAATGGAAAAAGATGAAATTGTTAACATTCCATGGCTCTTACAGGATTCGTCGTTCCAAGGGGTTCTGGGTCAAATGTTTGTTCCACTTTTCAGCTTGGATTATGATATCCACCACTGCCTCGAGGCACAAATTTCCTTTGTAGATGCTAATCATTTGACGCAAGCCGTCCTCAAACTGTCAAAAAGTCATTATTTGTCAAAACACGAATATTTTTGGAAAGGAAATAAAAAGGATTTTTTGGGCGTCTAATGGGTGTTTGGACATTAGATTTTTGCTTTATGTTCTGAATACGTTTTAGTTTGTGCTCCTTGTGTTTAGTTACTCCAAATCAAGTAGCTGGATCAATTATTTTGTACCTCGGCAACTTCCTTTTATCTTAATAATACAAAGGAATTTCCTTTTTCTTTCGCCAGAAAGTTGACTGATTATTGGACAACCGTAAATGATGTCTCCACATAAGTTTCCATTAAATTGCCTAAGGCTTTATTTAATCCACCCTATTCGTGTCGCATAATGGGCCATGAGACAATTTTAACCATATATCAAAGTCTTAATGCATATTTGTCATTGTGCCTGCCTCAACGATTAGGTGGTGTTCATTGAAAAAGTACTGTGAATGGACTTGGCTTGAACCAGAAAGAAATGCAATTTCGTGCCCTCCACTTGGCGAAAATAAGTGGTAATAAATGATGTTGTTAAGATAAGGCTCTTAATGAAGGCTTCGTGTTATGAATGGGATCATCCTTGGTTACTGACGTGGATTTATTATTCAATGATTAACGCCATTCTTCCGGTCTGCTCTCACTCAGATTAGGCAAAGGGCTCCCTCTCAGCACCAGGATCCAAAGCGGGATCCTTTGTTGTGTGGTTCAATCATTTCCTGCTATTGTTGGTACTTTCACAGATGTGAGAATGCGACATATTTTTTGGATTCATGGAAAATTATCGTTGATAGGATTGAAAATTTTATTCGCAAGTTATTCTATTTTTTTGACCCTTGGAGAGATATGCGTTGAAATGCTTTTTTTGTATAAAAGTTTATCAAGCTCGCAACATAATCATCATAATTAATTATGCCTTTACATTCGTCAAGAAGAGACATTGATACAAAAGGCATGTTGAATCTATCAAAATATGAGAAAAAACAGGTTCAACTTAGAAGGCCTGGTCAAATCAAGGCTATTAAAACCTCGATCCAAGGATGCAAACTGGTTTGCCATCGCTTCAAATTTTCAATAGTGAATGTTTTAAATCCAATTTCTTGAGAGACAAAAGGTCCCCCTACAAAAAAAAATCACTTCTTTTACGCGTAAAGTTTGTCACGTACGAAACAAATGGGCTAAGATAGGAAAGTACTTAATATTTGTCTCGTCTGTTGTTCAATGGAAAAAAAATCTGAGCCGAACACGACAACTTGTCAGTCCAAGGTCAGTGATTGATTCAGCCTTGTAGAGTACGGAAGGCTCTTCCGTATTAAACATACGTCGTACGCTTTCTTCATATTGGAAAAAAGAAGATCAAAGCCTGTTTTGACGAGAAGCAGCGAGACCCTTCTTCGACGAGCTCTGTCGTAATCTTAACCCTCTCTCTTGATTTTGCCATAAGGGCACATTTGCTCGAAGTCCTTGAGACCAGATTCATTGTTGCCCAAAAGACCCAAGGCCTCCATGAAGTTCGTCGAACAGTCCAATGCCCAAGGACAAGGTCTTTGGAACTCGATTTAGTACGTTCAAACATCGTTCTAATAGTTCTGTTACCCATAGTATATCAATTTATAAAGTTTTAACTCTTAACTGAATAACTTCTTTTACTTCTTTTTTACATGCATTTCAAAAACCTTGAACTTTGGCTAAATTTAATTTTTCCATATTTATATGATTTTATGTTGCGAATCCAGATTGATTTTAAATCTTTCTTTAGATTTGACGCTCTTTGTTCAGCAAAAATGCATCGTATAAGAAAGAAAGACCTTTGATACTTGCATTATACATGTCAAGTTAAAGAGCGATTTTTTCATGCATTTTCAAAACTTTGAACTTCAGTGCCTCTAGAATATTATATTCATTCATTCATACCAACAAACATCCATGTTTTTGATTGTTCCCAAAAATAACAAGCTTGTCCCAGTTTGTCCGCCAATTTCTCAATATGTGTCGAACGGAGAAAGGAAATGGATGAATGTTCGTTCATCACATGATCTCTACTTACTGGTTGGCCTGATCCTTGGCAAGCCTCACAATATATGTTCCCTTGGGGGATTCTGCGGATTGGCTTTTGCCATAGCTTTAGCCACTGAAAAAATGATTAATCGAGCGTCCTTTCTTGCTCTTTATTACAGACCCGTGCGGCTCTCTGATGCTGGTGTATACGAGTGTCAAATTAGTACAAAGTCCAAAATGAGCCACTACATCAAACTGGAAGTTGTCGGTAAGTACAAACCAGAAGTTGCAAAGAGTACTTTCACCTTGTAAAAAATGAACCTTAAAAAGGAAAACGCATCTGCCTAAATTAGGGACAAGAACCTGACACGGGTGTGTTTTGAAATATAACCCCATGATTTGGGTCTCAATCGATTATTGGCTGAGAACTGAGACTGAGAAATGGCCAAGGCCTTGGAATAAGGCTCCTCGGTTCATATTTTAACACATTTCTTCAAAAAAGCCTTTTCAAAAAGATAGACCTACGATGAAGAACACTCCAAGCACTATTTATGCAGTTACAAATAGAGACAGTACTATTTTTGTCAAGGCCATTTCGAGCTTTTGGTAGTAATAGATCATCAAGGATTAGCCATTGGATCTTGTTCCTCTCTTCCATGGGGGCTTGAACTTGACTTGGAACCAACGCATGTTGAGAAAGCCTTGAATTGGGTAATCCTGGCTCAGAGAATTCTTTGAAGAAAATACTAAGATACTGATCAACCTCGTAACGGTTATCAAAATGGAACAGTCTCAAAATCTTGTCCGACTTAGCGAGTTCGAAGGCGTCAAGAGGCCCAGAATAAAGGATAGTGAGCTGCCAATTCTTTGTCCTCAGAATGAAGCAGAAAATTGCATTTCGGAGTACATCCTGGAACCTTCCCATATCTTATTTAAATTCGATTGGTTCCCCGCAAATATCCAGAAGGATATCGGCCTTCTTCGGCCAAAGGAACCGACAGTTTTTTTGGGCCCTGGGATCTACTCGTTGGAAAGTTGGATATTTGACTTGTCCTCAAGGACAAAAAGCCCTTTTCATCCACTTTTTTTGGGCAACGTTTTAGTCAGACGTAAACTTTAAGTATCACTTAGGGGAAGCTGAGTGCTCAAGCAATCACGCAATTGAAGGGCTTTTGAGAGGCAATTTGGAAAGGTCAGATTGAGGCTGCAAAATCTCAATTTCAATGGAAATCATACCGTGAATCAGAAACCAATTATAACTTGAACTACAACTCGTTCCCAACGGCATTGAATACAATACTCAAAATACAATACTATGGTTCCACATTTTTCTTGATACTCCCTCAGGGTAGATAGGAGCGAAAGGCGGTGGTCCCGAATAATGATCCTTCTTGAGAGCATGCTATCGAATTTTGCTGGTTCCACAATCGAAGAGGAGTTTTCATTTTCCATGTTCCACGTTATTTACCGCATGGTGGCTGTCAGTTGGAATTAGATAAAAAAGACGCTCAAAGTATTAGGGCAAGCATTCCAGACAATCTCTGGCTCCCATGCAAAGTTATTGTCAGCAAGCGTGCCAAGAAACATTTGGAATGCTCGGTGTTCCTGTCAACCTTCTTTATTGTTCCAATATTAGATAGAGACATTGGAAATGAATTGATCCTTAGAATGCGTGCGAACGTCAAGGCTCTTAGACAGTCTTGTCAAAGGTTAAGATGGATCTTCTACTGGGAAGCTTTGTGCCTCCTTTGGTCTGACAATTGCATTGTTCAATCTAGACCTGATTGATCCCGACCAACACTAGCATCATTTCACGATTGGTCGGGGTTTTGAACGTGTTGAATGAAAAGAAATGAAGGCCGTCTTTCGAAGAAAATGGCTTTAAATCTGAAATCCGAAGACATGACAGAACACCCTTGAGGTTTGCTCTTTTCTAGTTCCAGTTGTGGAGATTGAAAGCGACATTGGCGACATCCACGCTCAAACCGGAAGTCAAGTGCGGCTGACTTGTGCCATACGGAACACGCTCCATCGACCTCGATTTGTCAACTGGTAAGTACAGTAAAGTTTATATTGCTCAGTGGTGGCATTCTGAAAGGGATTGGATTCCAAACGAAATTCTTAATTTGAACTCGGAATGAAGGAGTTGCCAACAAATTACAAAATAAATAAAAGAATCTCAGGAAATTATCTGTTATTTTCTAATCTTTGGAACATACACGAATTAAAGTAATGGGAAGAGGAGAAGATCTAGATCGTTGTCCATATATTAGGTGAGTTGTTGATTTGCATGTATTTGAAGATATCAACGATCATCCATCTGTTTTGGACAAACTTAAGTGGCTCAAATGTTTATTGGAGATTGAGAATGGATCTGTAAGGGTCTTTGGTTGCATTAACACCTAAAATCCCTTTAAGATTGGCATGAAAAAGAACTTGACTATTGAAAAATCTTAAAACACTTCAAGTTCCATTAGACGTCGCTCTATCAGCATTTGAGGCACTTTAGTTTGTCCAAGACTCGTGATTGTTATCTTCAAATATATGTGTATCATAGAAAATGTGAGCTCTTGACACACGAAATCCACCAGATGGCGCACTGTATGACCGTACGCATTTTTTTAGTGCTCTAGACTTCTCCAAAAGTTGAGCTAAAAACGCACATTTTACCATAAACCTAAAATCAAACAAGAATATTTCGTTGACCTTCACAACTCATCCTTTCGTGAAGAAACTGCAAAAACAAGCCTTCAGATACATGCCTACATCCATAGTTCTGTATCTTTGATGTGGATTTTTGTTATCAACTTCAATGACACATATTTTCTATAACGTATTTTCTCCCCAGCGTAGATGCAGGCTTGTCATAAAGTTTATCGATTTCCAGAATAAGTGAGAGCATCAACTACCAAGATGAGGACGGCAAACTACTGTACATGCGTAGATTCACAAAATATATATTTTTAAATTTTTTGAATATTGAATGGAGTGACTTTTTGCTTGTGTCTTGCGTAACATCTGAAAGATGTACATCCATCACATTCAAAGACAAGAAATATCTTTAACGTCCATCAAAATGCAAACCAAAAGGCAAAAGAAAAAACGTTTGGAATGACCATCCGATATCTTGGTGGCTTCTGGTCTGAGCCGTGCTCAGTCGAAAACGCTCGCATCACATCAAAATGTTTATTAGACAAGGTCATGTTGACTTTTTTTTATTGATTTATTAACTGTGGTTGTAAGTAAACTATAGCATTTGTTAACTTGCGTCCCAAACATCCCCAAAGTTTGTTCTTTGAGAAACATAATTTATTTTTCAATTTATTCTGTTAAGGTACAACATTGTGAATAAGTAAAACCACGTCTCCTTTAAGAACCAATCCTCCTCAATTGGGAACTGCTGATTGAAAAGTTTAACAAAGTTGGGGATGAGAATCGAAGTTGAGATCCTTCTTTCGGGAAAAAAAAATCCACAACTTGGTTTCTGAAAATTGCCTCAGAACAACCAAGACTTAAAAGTATTAGAAACGATTGACATACTCGATGAGTGCTTAAAAATACACTTTTAATTGTTCAACTTTTTAATTAGGAAGACGCTACAAAGATTTGATCAAGCTTTTTGTATTTCTCTCCCAAAAAGTGGTCCACATTAGGTTAAGATACAATGAAAACCAAAAGTGCCAATAAAGGTGAAGAATGCATCTAAAAGTTAAATGCATCAACTTCCCAGGCTTAGTAATATGTGTTTGCACTTGCATTTCTTCAATATATTTATCACCATTAGAGGACTGACAGGACAAAATTGAGTTAGCCCATGTAATGAATGGACCGTAATTGTATAAGTGTTTAGCCAAAGGATCAAAGCGAGCGAACTGTTCCACAATGTGGAGAATGTTGCACTTAATCTGTCAGATTTTTGGGCATCGCTCTGACAGATTTCGATGTCAAAAGTGCATCATTTGCCCCGTCTTTGCCTTACCCACCCAAGTTCTCGCCTGAAGTCTGGACAAGTGGGATGAAAAGGGATCCGTTGTTGAGGAATAACACTCACAATCGAATACAACAGGGTGAAAAATCCAAAGATCCAACATAGGGAACTGCCCTTGAAAACTTGAGCAAGGCATCCGAGGGAGTCCTAAATAAACACCCAGTGAATTTTGTCACTTGAATCCGCGAAGTGAGAACGGGGCTTGGATTACGAATGGTTCCACCTCGAAGTACGAACGACCGAACGAAAGATCAAGAAGGAGCGGAAATGCATTTCATAATTTGATTCTCCGTGTTGGTGAAACCGTAGGTCGGCGGATGTTCCGCGTCATTGCCCTTGGGTCCTAAATGGAGCCAACTTTAGTCATGCTTCATTATTCCTACCTTTCCAGCCAATATCGTCGATCCTTGTTGGTGCAATGGTTCAACCACTTTGTTTGCTTCCTGTCAGATATTAACTGGACCACTTGTTCAGGGGAAACAAGGTCGTTAGATTAAAATTCTAACATTTTATAAGTTGTAGGTCTCGATATCAAAATGGAGCAATTTAAGATATTTGGCTACGAATAGTGAATACTTATCTCATTATGATAACTTTGAAGGCCCCTGTCTTGGAAAAAGGCCAAGTGGAAATAAATGTAATGAATTTAGCATCCAATCAAATAAAAAAGTACGTTTTTCGTTGTTATGTACGTATAAGATGAAGCGCCTTTTCACAAGGTGTCGCCTAAAAATTGAGAATGAAGCATATTCAATTTCTTTCCGCCAATTCCAAAAGGAAGTGAGGATCTCTAGATAATGAAGCTAAAGTACGCATGTGAACTGTTAGGTTATCGGATTATAGCTCTGGTCTAGTTACTTAATATGTATCAAATAGGATATGCACGTACATACAGGATGGGAAAAATGGACACGTGAGAATAATGATGGAGAATGTGGATGGGAATACATCAAAGTATTTTCTGGTTTCAGTCAAGATCGTTCCAGGAATGAAATGCTTTGGGGAACATTCATAGTTCCGTCGGATAAGAGAGAAATAATGTTTTGATCAAACAGTAACATTAAGTGGACAAAACTTGCTTGAATGAATGAGTCGAATTGCCCTTTGCTATTTTTTTTACGTGATCAATGCGCTTCGACAATTTACTCGTATTTCAATTGGTATCAATATGAAATTACTTGAACCAACACTTGTGTAATAGCATTTAGATCAAACTGGAAATATCCCATGAAAAAAGGCTTATTTCTACTTGAACATTCCTATGTTAGGGCTAATATGTCATCAAAGTAGCATTTCCGCAACTTTAACTATGATAAAGTGTTCTGCTTGAAGAGAGCATGACAATTCTCATGAGAAGACTCCAAATTGACCCAAAGAAGCTACTGTAGCAAATGTTCTTATTCCCTCAGGCGTTTTTATGTTGATTCTAGCTCAAACGTCTCCTTAAATGTAAATTCATGGCATTTTTTTCTGCTCAAAGCGCTTCTTCTTCATCTTCTTCTTCATAGTCCGCGTTGACAAAACTTCAAGTTAGATTAATCAAGTCATGGCTCGTGAAATCTTCAAGAATACCCTCAGGGCCAGGCAACCGGGTCACAAGATGAAAAAAAAGCCTTTCAAAGCAAGCCTCAAGCTCAAATACTGTTTGTAGCGTGTAACCCAAGAGTGACAGTACATACGAGTCCTACATACACACAGAACGTCACATTGAGTGAGGCACAAGTTTCTCTTCACTGAAATTACGCTCTGATATGTGTGCAAGAAGTTTGGTGGATTGCGATCCAGCTGTCACTTTGGACCATTGGAATGAAACTAATTCAAGCTCGCTTTTCGGATGCCAAACTTGGCCAAATTTTCATGCTTTGCGAACGTCAGAGAGGAATTGGTGTATTCTATGCAATCTCCTTGAGAACGAACTGCTAACAAACTGGGCATATTTCTCTCTACTCTTTTAGGTACCATGACAACCAGAGACTGTCTCCGAATTCTCAAACAATCATACATCCATTGAAAACGGTTCTGAAAACTGACCAGGATCCAATGAATGAATCCAGTTCCTCTTCCTCGACTTCGTCACCCTCTAAATCAATGGAACCCAAAACCAATCAAGGAGGGCCCAGCTTTGCTCGTGGAGGCAGAGATTACCATTCCGTGATCACCTTGCAGCATGTTCAGCCCGATCAGAGTGGGCGTTACACTTGTAAGCCATCGTCAGATGTGCACCAGCTTCCAGAGACTCACGTCGATCTTCACATTGTTAAAGGTGAGTCGGGCCTTCATTCTCGTTGCAATGACTATAATTCGTCTCAAACTAAGACCATATTATGAGCCTTGGCAGAGCCATATGGTAAAAGTTTTAGACGAAGAATTTGTATCATAGTTTGGGCGAACTTGTGGCTCAATATTAGATTAGAATCCGATATGCTGAGTCATGGATTGCTTACTAAGAGATCTACCATTGAAGGCCTGGATTCCTGTATAGTACATAATGGTAGCGAAATGAAGTCCCTTCATCTTTCAAAACCGAAGGAGCTTGTTCCATAACTTATTTGTCTGAGCTCTTGGCCTCAGGCCTCTTTTACTGGACCTGCCGATTATTCATTTTCCGTGCTGAATTCGCGAATTTCAAGGCTAGAGGATCTGGCAATTTAGCAGGGAAGAAAGAACGAACCATTCGCATCCTTGAATCATTGGGAAATTTAAAGCCAATATCAAACGTCTTCCAACGCTGTCGTCCCTTTGCAACAATTTTATTGAGAGCTTAAAATTTCAAATGGTTCGAAATTTCAACCGTACAAAAGGCATATTGAAGCTGTCTGTTCAGTCGCGCAAAAACGCTAGAATCGCATGAAACTATTCGCTTATTCATCAAGGTTTGGAATGGTTTGCCGAGGTTCGAACCCTTTTTCTTGAGCTCCCCTCGAAAGTGATTTTCTGGAGAGAACCTGATTTCCTTTGTGATAAAATCATCCTGCATTCCAAACTTCATTACCTTCCAATTTCGTCTTAAATTAAGTTGTTATGCATGAAATTCCCAAGAATAACAAAATAAATATCTGAAACTTACACTCGTTCAAGTCAAGCTTTGTTAGTAATCCAAGGCACAAAATTGCCTTTCTTATATGAGTTTAGGGCCCGAAAGTTCGTAACTTTGTTCAACCTTTGACTTTAAATGGCTCAACGATTGTTCCAACACAATTTTCACCACGTGTCAATCTTGACATCCACTTGAAGGCCTTTTTTTGCCAGCGAATTTAACGACTGAAGCAAACCAGCCACTCATTCAAGGTTTATGAAGGAGCGTAAAAGGCCCTTTCGGTTTTCTTCTTCCTCGCATGGTGTGCACAAAACTTTTGGAGAATGAAATATGTGTGTGAGGACATGGTGCATTGGTCCAACCACAACTGCCACGGAACCGAAGGGTCCAATTCAGCGAGCCTTCCTTATATACGTACATCGTTCGCAACGAAACTATTTCGATTTCTTCCGCAAGTTAAGGAGTCCAAACCTTGACACAGCAGTTTTACAACTTCAGTTGACCAATTCCACGCGAGACAACAAGGTTTTTTTTCGACAGGAACCACACAAGGCCCTCCCCATTTTAGCCACTACAGAAGACGAGGCTGCTAAAATGCCTCAAACTCCATATATCCAGTCGATAAATCAGAATTGGAAATGAGCTTGTCTGAACCAAACTATGTTGAGACGAGGGGAAAAACACAAGTAGCGAACTCTGTACTCACTATATGGTACACATTCGGAGTGTCAGAAGTAGCGCGACGATTCATGTAGTGCTAAAAGCCCACAAGTCTTGGATTTAGTCCTTATCCGAGTGAGAAAAGGCCACATTAAATGCACCACATTCATCCCCAAGAGAAACTATGTGTTTATTTCACTTGAAAATATGTGTCTAGCCCCTTTATAATGGCCTTTGGTTGCCCTTGGTTTAGCACAAAAGACTTGCTGACACAGGGTTGGTGAGACAGTTGACAGTTCGGATTGCTCGAAATTGTTGGACTTGAACATTTAACCAGCGAACAAATGTTATTTTTGTCGTGGTTCTCTACATATTTTATGAATGGTCTTATAAAATTCCAAGTGCTGGGGTCAAGTCGAGGACCAATTAAACTGGCCGTTGTTTAATCCCGGAAGTTGTTCAAGACTGCTGAAGAATGATTTTGAGGTTGGTTTATCGTAAAAACAGTGCATGTGTCAAAAGCATTCGCAAAATGCAACCAGTACGTTTAGCTTGAATCCCAAAAGACTGCCAAGCTTTTACAAAAGCTAAATGGTCTTGGCAATCTTCTGAAATTGCTACGCTTTAGGAATTCACAGTGGCAGGAAAAATAGTTCTGGCTGAAATTACTTGAAGTTTCCCCCATCTTTCGTGCGTGGGGTATCCAGACTATAGGTAAACTGGGCCTGTAAATCGTTAAATTGCACCAGTTCCGGATTTATGCCAAATATCGAAATAAAGATTTGATTCTAGTGAGCACATATTATTTCACAAATTTTGTTGTCAGACAAACATGTTCGAAGCTATGATTTAATTAGACAGGGTTGGGTGAACCCTGCACGTTTCGAAAAATGGACGTCAAGAGCGGGAAACTCGTCAAAATCCAATATTTTGTAAAGTAAAGATGTTGCTCATACTCATATTCTCTAATGTTTGGTGAACATTTGTCTAGAAAAAATGGTAAAATTTGATTTGAGACAACATAACTTTGAAAGATACATCATTTTTGTCATGTTGCTCGCTCTCGACGCTTATTTTCTAAGTTTACAGGGGTCAACCAACATACCTTGCCTAATTGAATCATAGCTTCGAGCAAGTTTGTCTAAGAACAAAATTTGTAAAATAACATCTGCTCACAAGAAATAAATCTTCAATTCGATTTGTTCCATAGATCTAAAAATCGTGCATTTAAACGAGTTACAAGCCCAGTCTACCTCTAGTCTGGATATCCCTCGTACTTGATGGAAACCAATTCGTCTCTCCATTTCAAAAACGAACTGTAGATTGAAAATTATCGCTCCGAACTGTTTTCATATTTTAAAGGAATTTGTAGCTCCTCGTTATTTTGATATCGTTTTTGTGCCTTTCAAACACTTGAATGTGGACGATTAGGGTCCAAATTGAACCTCAGGGGCTTTTGAGTCGCTACTTGCTAATTTTTGATTGAGGCGATTAATGTACTTGCAAAAATACACTTGATGTTTCCATTAACGTGAAAAAAATCCAAAACTTTTTCAAGTTTTCAAGCCTCGGTTTTTCGTTACTTCCCACTTGGTACTGGTTTCCCATCACTTAGTGTCGATGTT
This sequence comes from Tigriopus japonicus, assembly GCA_010645155.1. Classification (NCBI taxonomy): domain Eukaryota; kingdom Metazoa; phylum Arthropoda; class Copepoda; order Harpacticoida; family Harpacticidae; genus Tigriopus; species Tigriopus japonicus. The sequence continues at coordinate 1,788,944 of CM021313.1, forward strand.
TCGGTATATGAACTCAACTAGGTGGGTGGAAAATGTCAATAGTCATTTTGTACATGGACACGTGCATTCAAACGGCAGATATCAAATACCCAAATCCAACAGGTTTTCCATCCAAATTCAGACCTCCTCGCCCATCTCTGTACGTGCGTGGTTATCCCCAAAACAATGGCCCACTCTCTCGTGTTTTGGGTTTGATAAGGAATTCAGGGTGCGTAAATGCTGCAAGCAATTTAGGCTCAAACTGTTGGAGTCGCTTATCAAACGAGTGACGGCCGATCCTGTTTAAAACGTTTCCAACTAAAGAGCTGAGCAGCTCGAAATACACTGACAGCTCAAAAGATCATTTCAAGAAATCATTGGTGTCCACCAATGCCCTCGGTCATTTTTCTTCAAGTCATGACGTGGCTTCGTTATGGATGGTCATTGAAGTTGATCCTCGTCTATCGGACGAGTAGTTCACTGCTGCGGCTTCTAACTTTTGATTCAGCTGAAGGTTCTTTTCGAAGTCTCGTTGCTTAGGTCTATGAACTGAATTACGTGTGTTAAAACTGCTGAGACTTTGGAAAGATGTGAAGGCTAAAGTACATATGTATGTATGAAGGAAAAATCTCCAAAGATTCTTGGACATTTTTGGCCAGAGTTCAATCGAAAAAGAGGGGGGTTTTCCTTTTTCTCAAAATGTGACTTGGAACAAACTATGACACATTTTCCAATTTTTAGAGCCTGAGCCTGTCACCCATTAGAGTGATATCTGATAGCTTGCAAATTTAGTTCCACAAACCCACGCAGTCACCAATCAAGTTGAGAGGCAATGGAGAAACGAAAAATTTCCGCTTGTTTACCCCATGAACTTGGAAATGAAAGCCAAACCAGTCAGTTGATCTCCACGGTGATCCCATTCTGGATTTGTTACACGACATGACCAGACTACGAATGAGTAGTAGGAAGAATTTTGCTTCCTCGTTTTTATGAGCCACGTTCCAAACGCTCTTGTTCCATATGTGGCAGTAGAAGGGTTAAATATTGAAGAAACACAAAGCACAGCAATTCATTAACATTTTTGTATTAAAGATGGTCATTGAAGTAGCACATATCTCTGACTTGCTCATTTCAAAACTTACCCAAAGTTGACTCAAAACGCAAAGAAAAAAAACATTAGGATGGCACATCGCAACTCTCTTTATGAAATAGAGAGATGGTGTCTGTACCTTTTTTGAGCAGGTGGCAAGAATGGCTTTTGGTTTCAGCTTTGGGGCGTCTAACCGTTGTTTCGGAGTGAGCATATTTGTCTGAAAACCCTTTTTGGGGCTTTTTTCTCTCTTCCGCATTTCTGTGCCCTATGTATGTATGAGTCGCATGGAAGTAAACAACCGTGAGGCTTTTGAACGCTTTACGAACTTGAAACGGAATATGTTTAATCTTCAAATGAAAGGAATCTTATATTGAGTCAAGAGCAAACGGTGGGCATTTCTTACTATTCGGGTTTTTCATCAAGAATTAATATTTCATATGATGACCTTCCTCAGGAAGGACTACGACATCATGTTTTCCCAGTCCCAAAGGTTGATTGAAGCTGGTGCATTTCAGGACGGTACGAGGGGTGTGCAAGGATAAATTATAAATTGTAGATTGACTTTTTGAGCAAGTCAGGTTTTATCTTAATTTCCCTAAAATTGGCAAGAAGAGGAGCTCTTCATCTGGAGGCTGATTTTAGCTTGCAACTGACTCTTGATGTTGTTTTGAGTTTCGTGGAAACTCAAGGAACATGGTCAACAACAAATCGACATTTTTTTTCTTTTGGAAAAATTGCAGGGGTAAACCAAAGTTAATCTCTCCTTTAACCAGGGTTGGTCAGGGGGATTATCCCCTCCAAAAAGAGTCCCGTTTATCCCCCTTGGGATAAACGGGATTTTCCTTCAAGCAGTAAAAGGGATTAACGGGATAAACGGGATTTTCCTACTTTTCAAGCTTTTTTCCTACTTTTCACGCTTTTTTCCTACTTTTCAAGCATTTTTTCTTACTCTTCAAGCATTTTTTCCGACCTTAAAAGCATTTTTTTCTTGCTCTTCAAGCATTCTTACCTTAAAAGCAAATTTCTCTTACTCTTCCAGCATTTTTTCCTACCTTAAAAACATTTTTTCTGTCTTCAAGCATTTTATCCTATCTTAAAAGCAATTTTCCTACGTTTCAAGCGTTTCTTCCTCATTTCTATAATTATTCACAAATTTCTGTAACAGTATATTACCCACAAAATCTCACTTTTTTCAATTAAGTCCCACACAAAAAATGATTTCCATTACTACAATGAAAACTCCTAGGTTTTTAGCTTTTATTTGTTTGTGTTTCCGAAGTCAAAACGCAGCTTTGCAGCTGTAATCTGATATAGGCTGTCTGCTCTGTAGGAATATTGCAGGGTTAGTTGGGGGACTTTCTCATCCCTAAAGCGTCCTGTTTTTTGGGATTAACGGGATTTTCCTCCAAGGAATAACAGGGATAAAGGGGATTTCCCTCCTTTATCAAACAAATTCCCCTTATTTCTAGAAATTACTTCATTTTTGTGTCTTTGTATTACATTCACTGAGCATGAAGTTTTCTTACCTCAATATCTTCAACTGTGGAAGACTTCAATTTCATCACCACTCGACAAGTATTGTCAATTGTAACATGTTTTTTGAGTTTGATAATATATAACAATTATTTCTGTTATATATCTGTTAAATATTGTAAATATATTTTATTGATATTTATATTAAGCCTTTAGTGTTTGATCGGCCATTTTCAGGGATGCCAAAAAGTATTCAAACATGTCAAAATCGGAACAAAATTTGCTTTATTTCGTTTATCCACCGGTTCATCCCGTTTATCCTCCCATTTATCCCGTTTATCCCCCCATTTATCCCGTTTATCCCCCAATTTATCCCGTTTATCCCCGGGTAAAGGGGATAAATCGAAAAAGTTGATCCCCCGACCAACCCTGCCTTTAACTGACTCCTTTTGGCCCCAATTATATTTTTGGGCAACTACTTGAAAGATTTTGACCCAAGCTTTAAAAGATCGCCATTAGATGGTGTGTGAGAGGGTGTTAACTATGAGCTGAGCTAACAAGAAGTTTCCCTTTACTTGCCTACATTCCCCAATATCTATAGGCGTGTTTGTTAAGCTTGGGTTATAATCCTTCATAGAGATCTTTTTGAAAATCTGATTTCTGTTTCAGGCGAGACGTTAGCCGCCAAATCTGAGCGTGACCACAATGAGGATAGTGGTCATCTGATGAACTCGTCGGCCTCGCAAGCCTCTTCAACCTCCTCTAGTGGAGGATTTGTTCAAACTTCGACCAATTTGGGTTTGGTGGAAATGGTGGCGCTCACGGTTGCAATTTGCCGATTGCTATGCTTGTAGAATGGACAAGACTAGGATTAGTAGACGCGACACCTACAAATTACAAGCCCCACCTACTATATACATGTTACCATGAGTATTATTCATGACTATTTTTTGAATTAATAAAGACATCCGCTGAATGGCACTTTCCTTTGGATTTGACTACAGGCAGCATTGAAGGGATTTAAGGATTCGCGGATCAAACAAAGGCTGAGGGAGAAATTAGGTTTCATTCGTTGGCAGTGTTCCCTTTAAACAAAGCTTCCACACACAAACACTGCATGACGGAAACTCCATTTTTCTTCGTTTGCGCAGTGCAGAAAAACTGCAATCGAAGGCTCATATTGTGCTAAAACCGAACAAGCGTGTTCGCACATGTTAAACCACTTGTTTCTTTAGTGAGGCCCTCTTCTCGGACAAATATAACCTTGTCTCTGAAATTGCTCAATGTTGGCGTCTAGACTCGATGCACAAACTAAAAAACTCTCTATGGCACAAAAGATGGCTTGACAAGCCTTGTGTCATTTTCTAACCTTGAAAATGGTGTTCGCTTCAAAGTCCATGAAGTCTTTGAAACTAGCTTGAACTTTGTGATTTCGGTGAAAAGTAACTTTCATTTTTGGAAAGATCACTTAATTGAAGGCCTTTGTTAGTTTTTAGGGCAGCAATAGGCAATGAGAGGGTTCTACCACAACGCTTGTCCATCAGCTTTCCCTTATGCTTTGATAAGCAAATACAGTTGAAGCTAATTTGGCACAAATTGGATTGAATAATTTTCGTCTTTGTTTCAAAAAGGAAAAAGTCTCATGTAAAATTGACAATGACGGATCAAAAAGGTCTTTTTTACCGTTTTACTCAGTCACAAAGCTAAGAAGACGATTGTAGGTAAAAAGGTTACAAACAATAAGGTCACAAGTAAATAGGCTACAGTTAAAAGGTCACGAAGAAAAAGATCACGGGCTAAAAAGGTCACGGTAAAAAGGTTACAGCAAAAAGGTCACAGATTAACACGAACAAGTCACCTTACCTTGGAAAAAGAGGATTAATAACTCTAGCTCAAAATTGAAGTTATTTTTTACCGTTTTTCTCAGTCTCAGTTTATCCCGCTCCAAGAAGAAAAGTGTCTTCGGGATGAGAGCAAGCTTACCAATCCAGCTTTTTTTTTTAATTTCCTAACAGAAAGTCAGAGAAAATAAAAAAATAAGACAGAAATTCTCATTTCTTTGTTTTGTTTGTCGTGGACTTACTAGCCATTACAACCGTGTACCTGTAGAACCCTGAAAATTTCTTGATTATTATTATTGCTTCAATAAGGACATATTCCTTGGTTATCATTATTATTATTTGGGTCATCATTATTAATAATAATGATGGTTATCATTATTATTATTATATCTTGGATCAAAAGAAACATAAATCTTTATTAGTTGTTTTGTAATCCGCTCATTGCTATTTCTAATAATGACTTATTACTTCAACACTACAAGCGTCCGAACTTGTTAAATACCAATATCTTCATTATAACCGTGTTTGGTTCCTGAAGATAAAATATATTACACTAAATGAATGATGAGTCTCCTTTCCTTCGGTTTTACCAGAAATAAGCATATTTTAGAAATAGGCCTTGCCCTGCATCTTCCAACTTCTTGTGACATTTGCTAAACCAAGCCCAACAGGTTAAGGGAGATTTCGAATTGCATTTCAAACGTATTTTTTATCAAACTATTTTGGGATATTTTGAGATTTTTGCATATCTGCTTGGCAACTACTCCAATTACTACGATTAGATTTGCAGAAATCTTCAGGATAATAAAAAAAACGGCTAATGTCTGTATTTTTAAACTATTTTTTTGGTTAATTTTTCAAGCGTCTTTCACTATAAACTAATATTTCTACAGTTGAAGGGAGCGTGAGTACTAATAGAGTGTCGTTCTTTCATTGGTTTGTTGCAAGTTCGATCGACCAACCGAAGATAAGGGAAAAAATAACCCAAGCTTCAATGAAATATGGAGACAGTTTAATAACATGAAAGAAGCCATCCTGAGGATTTGAGCATAGATGCAACATAGAATAACAATAAAATTGCCCCCCCCCCTCCCAGCATCCTAGCAACTCCTTATGACTGAATTGATTCACAACGAAGCTTCCCCTTCATGCAAATTCGCCCACAGAAGATGACATTTCCCACGGCAATGGAGACGACGCCACTGATCTGTGTCCATGTGCAGTCAGTTCGAGTACGGTACGTAGTACTGATGTGTTTCGAGTTGAATTTTTGGCAGAGTTTTGCCATCTTGGTTTTTAGGGTCAAAAATCTGACCACAACTAAACTTTTCAACGGCAATAGACCTTATCTGCCATAAAATCTGGCAGCACTGCCAACTCGAAATCCATTTTTATAACTATGAATGGAACTCGAAATCGAACTACTTCGAGTGTTGGCAAATTGGTCCCCGTTTAGGTCTTTTCAAAAAGTTCAATCCAACCTGCCCTTTGTAACATCGAAGAACTTCCAAGTCAAAACTGGCAGCACTCCTGGTTCGAAGCGCATCACTAGTACGTACCTATTTTAAATAGTACTATTGGCCGCCACGAGTGACGCTTCCGTAGAACGTCACTTCTCACTTCTCACAGTGAAGCTCTTGTAAGAGATACTTTTTGAACCCTCTTCTTGGTATCATCGGGTTTGTTGATTCAGAAACGAAGTCTCTCGAGTAGCTTTTGGAACCAATTGAGGGGATGAATCCAAGGAGAATGGAAGAATTTTCAAACTGACGTCGGTCTCGGAGCACATTGTGCAATGATCCAGTTCTTAAAATTGTCGGGTACCTTATTTGTCGAACCATATCGGGAAAGCGTCGCTATTAGCAATGATTCATGCCAACAACTTATGTCGTCTCCAACAACGATGGAACCATTTACTTGAAGAAGGAGGCAAAGAAAGTCATTTCTCCCAATAGCACCCAACCAAGTCCGCGAACAAGAAAGGCCGTTGTGAAATGTCAATGATGATGTACGTGGAATCTTTGGAATGGAGTCAAGGCTACCTACCTACTTCCCATCTACCTATTTACTATAATAATATTGGCGATGGGTGTACTGTCTAAAACGTGGTTCGTACTCTCGCAGAATGATAAAGATGAGCGTGATACTGGTGATCCTTTGTCGAGACTCGAAATCTGTCACAAGCATGGTCCCCAAAATTTATGAGAAAGATCGAGGAGTACTCTGAGTTAGCAAGGAAGCTAGCCCAACCAAGATTGTTGGGCTCCCTTTCAGGGATTTACATAACGGAGACGTGTGCATTTTCGTAAAGTCGTGTCATGATCGTGAAACTCCTAAATATGATCAGACCAACCAGAGGGCTTTGGCGACAGAGAAGCGAAAGTCAGTTTGGAACCAAGTGCAGTAATAATCCATTGGGGAAAAAAATGTTGGGCTAGTGCATTTCTATTATCAACAACACCTTAATGCATTTAGCTTTTACAGTCTCACCATGGTTTCTGATGGAAATGACACGCATGGATTGGAGAGATCAAATCGGAAAGTGTTTTGAGAATGAGCCCTGCCAGACACACAAATGGATAGTTTTCCACGTAAAACTCATTTTCAAAGAATAGCCAATGCCGTGCTGACCCTTGTTTCAGATGGAATTCCATCATTTTTGTTAACATCCAGGGAAAGCTATGGAATCAAATAAAGGTTTCGAAAATCTTTTTTAGTGAGCCGGCCCGGTACTAAAATTGCAAGGAATTATTGCTAAAAAATAGACATTTCAAAGGACGTAAGCTGCAAAGAAAGAATATAATTTGCTCAGTTATTTGTGAAAACAAGTTACAAATTTACATCGGCAGTATTTGCAAACCTTAACAAGCCAAAGACCCCTTTTCCCATTTATTTTGGCCTGCAATTTTATTGCATTATATATAATCCCAAACGACATCGTTCCGTCAAAACATATACTGTATGCCAGACAACGGAATAACCGCCATTGGCCAAAGAGGATGAATGGTTGCCATTTGGTCTTCAAGGTGGTCTCGAATGCATTGGTCTGACGACTTACTGTTCCCAACGAATCAAAGTGAGCACAAATGGCGAAAAAGTCAGAATGATGAAGTCATCAATTAGAGGAGCCTCCGAGCTCGCTTCTGCTTCAATGAAATTGGACTCGAGATATGTCACTATTGTGCTTTTGAATTCGTCGGGTTTCTGTACAAAGGGATGGGTAATGCGTGGATCACAATGGTCCACAATTTCCCAACGTCAGAGGGGGTCTTTACCTTCTTTAGAATTGGAGGCTCAGACTGACTGATTTGAGTTCCCAAGACTGTTGCGTTCCAAGTTCGTTGGAAAAAGTATAATCATGGTTCCCAATAGGGGAAAAAACTAGTTAGCAATATCGCTGTCCTTTTCCTCAATTTGGAAAGGGTTCCAGGTACCAAAACTAACAAATTCAGTCTGCATTTACATATTTACGGCCTACGCAAGCCAAATTATGTACGTATGTTCGCCCTTTGGAAGTGGGAAAAAAAGATATCTTCTGGAATTTATTTTGAGGTTTCGTTGAGAAACATTGGAACTCTTGCGTCGACCCAGTTTTGCTTTACACGGTGTTTATTTGAGTTGGATAAGCAATTTTTAAGTTCCAAAGGGCTTTGAGACCAGTTTTGAGGCGAGAAGACAATCCTGCATATGCGGTTGAGTTCAGTTTATTAGGTGAAGAGCCAAAAGTTGATGTAATGTCACTTAAAACATGCTTAAAAACAATTTTCTGAATTTTTCTTATCACTTGTCCTAAGGTAGTCTCATGGTTGCCCGAACCCTAAATATTGACGAAATCTATTGCGCCCTTCTATAAATTGGATCAACGAAAGTATAGTTGCGTCCTTCGAGAATTGTGTTCGAGAATAGCCATTAAAAATTAAACGGCTAAATAGATTTCACCAACATTTCGAACCATTACCGAACTAAGTGTGCCTAACAATTATCCAAAAGAAAATTTTCATAAAAGTGTTTTTAAGCAAGGTTTAAGTGACATTATATTTATTTTTGATCCATGAACTGAACTGTATTACATATGCACCACTGTCTCTTCACCTCAAAACTGTTCTCAAATGTTTTTGGAACTTAAAAATGGCTTCTCCAGCTCAATTAGACACCGTGTTCAGGTATTTTCAATGAAAATATATCCTCTTAAATCAGCCTTTAATATTATCCGAATCACGTTTAAACCTCGTCAATGGGTCATCTAATAAACACAATCGCTTGAGTGAGACAATGAGAAGAGTTGATGACTGATTTGTTTAATAATGCAAAACAACAAAAGACTGAGAATACAAAAAGTCATAGAAAATTCCATTGACTAGTAGTTTGGTTATCCATAGTAGAATGATGTGTGTGCACGAAAAAATAAATAAAAAATTAAGTGGACCAGGCATTGCCACATTTTTAATTTAGATCATGATTTGTACCAACGTATTGTGACATACAAAAACTGAAACCAAAAGTTTTACTTTTGATAACTTTCTGACCGATTTGCCACAGTTTAACGAAAAACAAAAAATTCAAACGGATTTTTGGTCGAACCTGAACTGCTCGTAATTGGAACTTTTTTATCAAGTTTGCTTTTAACAATCAGACATCTTCATTCAAATTTGTACAATACTAAAGCTTGGTTTTAAAAACTCTTTTCGATCACTACCGTGTACTTGGAGATCAATTTGAAATTTGAATCTAGAAATGCGTAAAACTTGACGATTCGTAAACGACAGTAAACAGAATTGTATAGAGGATAGGGCAAAAAGACAACAAAATCACGAATCAAATCTCCCACCTCAATCTGCAATCTTCAATTTGTTTAACACTACTAAAAATGCCACAAAAGAACTAACAATAACAAGCATTATGATCCATGTAATTCTCCATCAGCTGGGTTCTTCGTTTGTCCTCGAAGACCCCGAGGACGCTTCTGACTCTGGTGGACTTTGATCACTACTCGGTGCCGTATTTGCAGGCTGCTGTTGTTGCAAATAGGCGCTAAACATGGCTTGAATATTCTCCACAGCCGCTTTTAAGTCTGAAGGTGAATCCAATGACCCGCTACTCGGATATTGGGGATGAGCTGATCCTCGCTGATTGGATGGACGCGTTTGTTGAGGCTGACAATCACTTGAGCTAACCGTTCGGAGCGGTTCTGGAGCATCTGCAATCAAAGATCAAATGGTCCAACAAGGATTCATGGAACATATGGCTTAATTGATAGGGTACCCAGGGAAACCCTCGCCTTGTTATTGAATGTGAGAGAAGATAAGAGGATGTTCCAAGAAGATTGGAACTTGGATCACCCTCTTGGTTCCTTTTTCTTGAACCCTCCCAATCTCATTCACTGTCTAAATACGACGTCGAATATTGGAACAGATGTGGATCGAGGAAGTTCGTGTGTCTTATACATACGTACAGTTATTACCATCTTCTTGATGAAAATAAGGGATTTCTTCAAAACCATCCTTTCGTAACTGTTTTTGTTGTTTTATAAAAAACGAGGGTGTTGTCTTAGGCGGTTGTCGGAGGTGAGGTGGTGCTAAATTGAATCACGTGGTGGGGATTTCAGCTCATGGGGTCCCATTTACAATGACACTCCCATGTATCTTGTTTCGTAAAAGTGACATTTATTGCACGTGGTTGGATGTTGCCCTCAACTAACCTCTTTAAGTGGATGGGTAGGTGTCTCTCTTTTTTTCCCTCCAGCATCCTTTACGTGTCTGTCTCATAGGAATCTGCCGATCTATCCATCCATCCATCCATCTCCGGACTCAAGTCCCAAGGGAGTTTTTCAAACCCAGAGATACCAGATGGATGCCACTCTCTCACAAGAACCGAATTGAGCCCAGCTAATACAGGCACCACTAGACCACTTCAAATGAGGTAGAGATCTTCAGATCTTTATCAGGTGGGATAGATTGGTAAAAATGCTAACTGCATAGATTTTAAAGCAGAACAGGACCAAAGTGCATTTTCAATCTCTTCACTCGCTATCTTGTGTCAAAATGGATTGGGTTCACGTGTGTGACATCTAATTCAGTTAGCCTCATCTATTATTTAGAGGTAACGGGTTTCTCTTCTTCCCCAACCATGGAACGAACCGAATTGCCAAAAGTGAACCCTTGCTTCATAGGGAAGCGAAGCTCATGCACCTTTCACGCGAGACTTGGGCTTTCTCTAGCCATTTGAAGCAATACTCACTATTGACAATATCACTTGAGGAGTTTTGTTGGTCTTCTATGGCAGCTGTCAAGACACTTGGATCAATTCGAGAAGCAAGCTGATGATGTAAGGCGTCAATGTAACGAATGGTTTCTTCCACTATTTCCACCTATAATAAAGCCGATTTTTGAAAATGAACAACCGTGAAATGGGAACAGCAAGTGTAAATTTGTTTTGGTTGCTTTAGATGATTAGATCGAGGCAGTTTTGTTGAACTTGCCTTTGAGAGATCATCACGCTCGCTTAAGGCTGGAACTAAATGTCGAAGTTTTCCATACTCCTTTTGGAACTTTTTCGACTTTTTCGATTCACTACACCAGTCTCGGCTCTCTGTTCCAAGATTGGAACAACTTGGGCTGGCTGATGAACTTGTCAGTCCGGTTCCACTTCCACAGCCCCTTTCATCCAAGCATAAACGCTTGGAGCCATCACTAAAACTTCGAGGTTTTAAGCGATCAAAGGCCGCTCCAACCATGTGAGTCCGCTTTGTTCCAGTTCCCCCTCCTTTTGTAAGAGCCGACAACTTTTTGAAGTCCTCATCATCTCCTTCATTTGTTGTTGGAATGGAACTTGAAATGCTCGAGCCAGAGGCACCACCCTCTTCCACATCAAGGTGGGTTTCGCTCATTGGAGTCTCATTAGTGGGACCCAATGTCTCGGTTGAATCTGGAACAGGTTTCATCACTGGCTCTCGTTGATCCTCTGTTGAGACCGGACTCGCTCTCTGCAATGATAAATGGAACTTTGGGTCTTTACTGGGTTTCGAAATGCTCCTTCCGGAGCTCCATTCGCCGAGGCCTGATTTCCCTTGGGACTCGAGTAGCTCTATATGAGCTTGCCCTTAGCTTTCGAGACAAGCGAGAGCTCTAAAAAACTTTTGTAGGGAACAAGTTCCACCATAATCTTAAATCCAGCCCAATTTGTATACAACAATGACGTCTTTCACAAAGTCAAGGTACTTTGTCTTTCAATATATTGCTTCAATCACGAAAGTGGATCCTAGTGGTGGGTCGTTGTTAGGGTGGTCCACATTTCATTTTAGCTAATGGGAACACGAGCTCGAGTCTGAGATTACTTTCGAGATCTATGGAGATCCCCTTCTCATCTCAAAGAAGGCGTGGTGACTCACTCAGATGGTATCATCACCGATCTTAGCAGCCAAACCAAATGAATGAGCTTTGGTGAATGGCAAGGAGAGGACAAGAAAGGAGGCAGAAGAAGACTCATTTCTTTTCGTATCACAACTGTCACTCTGGCTTGTACTATGTATGGTGTCCAACCGGTAAACACACACTCATGATCAGCAATTCATAATAGGTTAACAATCTTGAATGAGAGCCTTACCTGGACAATTTGAGGCACTTCCAGGTCTTCCGAGTCTTGATCACTAAGTGGTGAAGCACTTTTTCCATCTTGCTTTTCCATGTTTCCATCCGCCTGAAAATCCAACTCACTCTCCGGTTGGATCAACTCGAGCAAGACTTCGAAGACTGGAAGAAGCACCGGCGACATTCATCTCTTTCTCTTCCTCTTGAGAAGGTGGAACATGGGGGAAAATGAGGGGGAGAACTCGGAAAAAGAGGGGGAATCGTGAAAACCGAAGCAGAAAGTCACATTCCTTTCGCATTCAGTGGCTTTGCTCTCCATGCAAGTACGTCCATTCCTGCCTCCCTTCTTTCTTATTCGCTCGCTCGCTCCGCTCGTTCCAAACACTCGTGCGGGTAGTTTAACCGTTTCGCTCGAGTTCCTTGCTGGAGGATCAAGCACTGAGGCCGGCAATGAGGACGGAACAAGGGGTGGAAGCTGGAACATGCCGGGAAAGTGAAGGCAGCTGATCGACAGGCTGAGAACGGCCGGTCCGGCCTCACCGTTGTTTCACAGCCTTAGAGGCTCTCGTCAAACACCAAAGAGCCCTAAGGCTGGCGAGGTCTCTTTTTTTCACGAACATTGTAGTGTTTGAGTGTAACCTTTTCAAAACCTGAGAGTGCTGGTTGAAAACCATGGAGACAATTTTTGAATTTATTAATGATATTAGTTACAAAATATCAAATCTTTTTTAGTTATGTGATTGAGATCAGTATCTGCGAATGTTTATGGGCCGGCAAAACTTGATGAAACGATTAACTGAGCCTGAGGTCAAGTTAGTTTTATTTTCTCAACCTCAGGCCCAAAATATTTTTGATGGCCCTTCGTTGTCTCTCAGTAATAAAGATTCCTTTGAGTTGAATGGCTTTCCATTTTTTAGCCGAATTTCGGGAAAATGGGAGCAAAGCAGTTAGCAATTATAAGATGGATAAAAGTAGATCTAGATCAAAGTTAAAAAGGTTTACAAGACATACTTTACAAGAAATGGATTTGAGCATTGGCGGAACTTTGTTGAAAAAAAACTAGATCCAAATGGGTGAAAAATAAAACTACAAACAAAAAACATAAATTGTCAATTCTCTTGACATGGAATGACATTCTGTGTATCAGCTAAAAATCCGTAAAAAGGATAAAAAAAATATTTTAAAAAGAAGAAATAAAATGTTGGCGCACACACAAACAAACGAAAAGAACGATTCAAACTACAATCGAAAATGATTCGAAGTTACCCAAAAGCACACAGTAATTGAGGGACGCCTGAATTGTAATGTAAATTGGAATTAATTTATGCCTGTTCAATACCTTTTCGATTCAAAGGAAAGTGTCCATTTGGTCTCTCACTTGTCCAACTGTATGAGTTTTTTCACTTCGTAATAAAGAAACACACTTTTTCTTGTGATAATTTTTGTCTAGTATTTTACCCTTGGTACTTTTCTTTTAATGAGCTATTTCATCTTACCCTGCTTAACATTTTCTGAACTTAACTTGCCAATTTCTGCATCTGGTGTTCTCTCAAGCGTTCATTTTTTGATTGAAACCAATATGCTTTTTTAGTCCTTGCAAAAATCTGCTCCCAAAAGTCGAGGTTTCGTTTCCATTTTCCAAAAGTAGCGTTGTTTACATTGAAAGAAGACTATTTTAACACGTCTTCAGATTCAGAGGCCATCCATTTATCATTGACAAAAAACCATGCTTTCAACGGTTCGCATTGCCTCCAAATCCCTCACAAGGGCACCATCCATCCTCCAAAGACTCTCAACCTCCGCCATTCGAACAGTGGAGCCTTTCAAATCCGCCATTCACCCCGATATCTATCTCTATCCAGGCACGTCGGTTCAAGATCAGTACAAAAAGATCGATCCTTCGTCTCTCATCTCAACCGATCCCCACTCATTTTCGGGTTTCATTCCCGTGGATGCGTTAACCGTTCGCTATTCCGATAGTTGGGGTCGTGTCACGGGCGATGTTAGCCGTGATTCCCGCGTTGATATCCGTTTCCATCTCGAGAGCGCCACGTGGTTGGCCGACGAAGTTAAGGCCAAAATCAAGGACAAATGGGGTCAAGATCTGAGCAAGGATGGGTATATGGTGGTTAGATCTGACCGAACCCGATCGGCTATGATGAACAAGGCTGACGCACTTCGGAAACTCAGGGAGGCTATTTGGGCGGCCGAAGCCAAAGAACAAAAAGGCCAAACCAATCCAGAACTGGAGTTCGAGATTCAGCGGAAAAAGCAGATTGCTTTGGCCAGGAAGAAAGTGAAAGAACCTAAAGTGTGACATGTTCGGAGTGCAATAGGAAAAAAAAAAATATTTAAAATGTTGAGGATGTTCGCTCTTTATTCACAAATTCACAAACCTCCTTGGTTTTTTAGCAAATTTCCTTGGGGAGGAGTTTGCTTCGTGGTTTTATCAATCAAATTCACTTTCCTCCCATGAAAGGTGATGTGACCTTTGATTGGTCATGGAGCGAGAACGCTTTTGGCCGAAATTACGGTTTCGATTTCGGTTATGCCTACCTATTGTCAAGCACTATAAAGCATGCAGTTTTGGCAGATTCCTCTTTTTTGTTTCAAAACCAATTCAACAACATTATTTCAAAATATTCGTTATTGTGTCCACATTTTCCCGTTTCTACTGAAATTTTAATTTTAATCATGAATATGCTTCTATTGCCAACTGATTTCAGTTTTAGATGCAATCTTAGATACTGCATACCTCATTTTATTCACCATGCCCCAAGTCGGAAGTGATGCTGAGAATAGTGCAAACATCTAAATATAATGTTTTTGCCTTGAACCACAAGATCGATAATAATTATTCAAATATTGAAATGTATTGCAACACAGCTTCAGTTTGCACATGAAGTGCTTTATTTTTTAAATTTGAAGTTCATACTTAATTCTAAATTGAAAACCGTTGTTAAGCTGCATTTTTTTTCCTGAATAAGGAAGTCTTTTTTCGAACGGGTTTAACGGGGTAATCATTTTCCTTCATCATTAGAAATGGCATTCAAATTATACATTACTCATACATTACGAAAGGATCACCTTAGAAGATTTCGCACAGTCTATGAACCGCCCTGAATAAACAATTCAGCTTAGAAATGTAATGCAAGATAACCGATAATAAAAACGCAACCTAAAGCAAACCTTGCCTAAACTCAGCTTTCGCCCGGGCCTAAGAAGGTGAAGAGCGAGAAGATGCATTTGAACCTCCTCAAAAAAGTAGGGAGTGGGACGGATTTGTCTTGGAACTAGGGGTGGAGAAGTCGGTGTCGACACCTCGACACCAACATCAGCTTTTCCAACTTTCAGTGTCGGTGTCGACACCGGCCTCAAGTGTAGACAACCAAAAGGTTTCGTCGTTAATTTTCAAAAACACGAAATAAAATTTTTCGTTTTTTCCCCGTGTCGGTGTCGAGTTCGATGTTGCACGGTGTCGGCGTGGCGTGGACTAACAATTTGGCCGGTGTTAGTGTAGGCGTCGAAGTCAAAATTGCTGGCGTCACCCACCCCTACTTGGAACCGTTTTGGTAGAAGTTGGAACCATCCAACAAGACATGAAGGGAAGATGCAAGTAACCGTTAGTTTGTGAAGCTTTGGAACTCGGTTCAAAAGTTGAAAGACATGTTGAAAGGAAGACAGGACGCAAGATGTGGATCAAAAACCCCTAGGGTTGTTCTGAATTTCCAATTTTTGTCCCATCTTTCATTATAGAAAAACATTGTTTATGGCGTGTTCGAGTAGGTTTTCGTTTTAAGATAAACAATATTTTTTTCTTTAGTGACAATTCAATTATGAACGTTCAAGATTCAGTCTATTGCTAGATTTTATGAGATATCCATCCAATCCCGACACACAACCAACCACGGATAAAACTGAAAGAACCCTGCCTGCCCTTCGTTGTTCATTTGACGGACTATCCTTAGTGTTTGTCATCCCTTCCACCTGGTCATTCGTCGAAAAATGGCCTTTGTTCCCGAGAAATGTGTGAGAAAGTCCATTATTTGATGCTGCATCCTTTGTGTGACCTCCCTCGAAAGGTTCTCATGACGCTTAGCCTCATCACAAAGTAGTACCTCTATCCACATTCGAGAGTGGTGAGCTCTCCCATTGTGAAATTCCGATTTTTCAATGAGTTTCCAATGGCATCTGTACCCCTGCTTGCCAGAAACGTCACGCCAACCAACGAGGAGCAAACAGACGATTAAAAGGCGAAAATGGTTCATCTTGGTATGCATGCCAGTCGTCGTCACAAACCCCGGGCAGCTGCATGAGTTTTCATATGGGCGACAACTCCCCGAAAAACAGCTGCCCTTCCTCACCCCTCCCTCCTTCTATAGGCATGGATGTAGTCCTCCCTCGGTCTGTTTGTCCCTTGAGGACAGCTGTCCCCTCTCAACCATTTACTCATATGCTCAGAATAAGCGTCGTGTGTGAAGTACATAATGCGGATGGTTTATTTGCGCAACAATAACGCAGAATTTCATGGGGTGGCTCAGGAGTAGTTTCACTTGGACCCATGTTCTTTTGTCCTACATATTTTGAGAGGTGGGTGGAACCGGAATACTGAAGCTGTCAAAACCAAAAGAAAGTGATGTTTCCTGACTGACATTGACACCCTGTAACCCATGGATTTCTTTTCAGGGCTCACATACTCTCTCCCCGGTTGTCGTTGCCGTCATGACCTCGGGTAGGATCACTTGTGTGAATGTACGCGGGATAAATACCGAGAGTACGCACAAAGACCATACCAACAACCAACGCTGGCAAAGGGGCTCAATGATTGAGTTCATTGGTCGGTAAGTCTAAAATTGCAGATGTTTTCAATCATTGGCCCTCCCCATAGTAACTAAAAATGCCCCTTGTTCATTGTCCCTGATCATGAATGGACACGATATGTGTGTGTGAGAGAGACAGAGAGAGAACAGGATCAAGTTGGTGTGTGGAATCCATTTCGGGTGCTCAGATCAACCCAGTTGTTGATGGGGCAATGGGATACACAAGTAGGGCAAATACAGGGAGTACCACCTATGATGATGAAGTACCATCATCATGAGAGTATATGTGTGATTAAGCATCCATATTGGGGGAAAAAGGACAGATGTTGAATTAGTTAAATTCTGGGAGAGAAAAGGTGGGACACGATCTTTTCAGTACCATGGGCTTTGTCCCAAAAACGGCGGCTCCTCTCGTCATCTGCTTATAATGTGAAAGGGAAAAAAGGCTGCAGTCGCCCCCTTATCATCGCCATTGCCAGAAAAAGGCAATGCTTTATTTTCTGGGCCACTTAATTGTTTTTCCTGACTTTATTTCGAAGTTCGAACCCTTTCGTCTTCGCTCATATTGTGCAACTGCCTCAAAAGAATCAACGTACGAGGGACATTCCAAATAGCTCCTCTGAACATACGTAATATTTTTTTTTAGAAATAGAAGCAATAGTTTGTCTAAGTTTTTCTCAAGTTGACACCGAGAAGCACAAAAATGAAGAACTAACGAAAAGAAATAAAAATGAATCATGGTTGTTCAACTAGTTTTTTGTGAGGATTTCCACTTCAAACGGTTACACAATTTTAGATAATCAAACCTTTTCATTGTTTACTCACATGAGCTTTTTAATCATAAGTGCAGTTTGGAACAGATTAAGATATCCTAACCAGGGAGGAAATCCCCTAGATGAAGATACGATACCCATTTGCAAAAAGTTTTCTTTGGAAATGGTAACGCTAAGAAAATAGTTGCCATAGTCTGGGTATTCGAGCTTGAGCGTAGAATCTCTAACCTTTTTCTTATTCCACGGAACTTGGTCAAACGTACTCGAGCCTGGTCACAAATGACGGTTTCAGTATTTTTGCCCATGTCCGGAAAACATCTGAATTATTAATGTTTCTCGTTCAAGCTTGCTTTTCTCAATTTTCCCTGATTATTGAAGGAAGCCAGTTTAAAATCTAAGAACACGACAATGCGATCACTTTTTTCCTTGTGTACCCAGGAATGCCCCTTTTAAGATATCCTTAATTTGTTCATATCCACAGCTGTACTTTTCCTTGAAGACCCCTCGTAGTCATGTTCCGTCATTTATTCTGAGGAAGTCACAGGAAGACCACTGGTGTGATGTCAAACAGTCATCAAGCAGAAACCAGGTGACGCATCTGTACCATGTACATTTATTTCGAAGGCAGCTGTCTCAAAATCATCTTTGGGTGTTGTTGCTTGTTCCCAGGTCATGTGAACTGCAAGCTGGAAGTTCTGGAAAAACTCAAAATGATTACAATTACGGGTTCTCCTGGAGTACTGTGAAATGAGACGGGACTTTAAACATGCTTTCAACAATCTCCCGCTCAATTGCTGTGTCCTCCTAGTTTTGCCTCAAAACATACATTTCAAATAACTTTTGTCTTCAACTGTGGACTTGTCCTGTTTGGATGTTGTTAGACAATATGTTCTTGCGCTGAATAGCATCCATTTGTTTTAGTGAATTACATCAGCGTCCTTTTTAACGGTTTATTGTAAGCATTCCATGCTCTTAAGATCCTTCAACCCCTACTAATAATGACATTGTTTTGAACCGCGTCTGTTCCTTGGCCCAGAGGACAGTCAAAACCAGAAAACTTTCAGAAATACCATGATAAACTGCAGCCGCTAGATCCTCGCTAGCGATGGTGGTGAAAGCCTTTTTGCCATTTCCTTGAGAAGATTCCAAAAGCAGATGACGTGAGCGACAATGTTGGTTGACCAGACAAGATTCGCATGTATGTGAAAATGATACAGCTGCCTCATCAACAGCAACATCGCCGTGATCACGTCCAATGGTGCTCGAACTGTAGTTTCGGAAAGGTAGGAGGACGCAGGACATCTGCCCATCTTGTAAGTAACCCTACAGATGGATTGAATATATTTACGTACAAGGTAGGGGAATTTTTGAGGTGGTTTGTCGGATCATAACGGTTTACGTACGTTGATAATTGTGTCAATGCCAACTGCCATTGCTGTGGAGACGGCAAGGAAATAACCAAATGAGCCCAAGGAAAAACAAGCTGGTCCCGCTTATTTCCCTCGCACGGCTTGATTGACATCTTGTGAATGGAATTTGAAATCCAATAGGACATTCACACATAAATTAATTACCAATTCAAATCGTTGGTAATGCAGAGCGCTAAATTCATGTTCAACAATAAGGGCACCAAATTTGAACTGAATCAGATTCCATGAAACAAAAAAAAAAAATATTTTTTTCAGAAACGGTCTCAGAGAGCAATTTGAGAATTAAAACCTCCAAAAAATGAATAAGTAAAGCATTTGTTGCAAATGCTTAGCTTAAAAGTAACCATCTTCACATGAGATGACGAATACAGACGGAGAAACTTTAACCAATATGCGAGTCCCCCATGGGAATTTTCTATTCTTGGTTGGCCAGACATTTTTTTTGATGCATTATTCATAATTCCAATCTCCCTTTTTTTCTCCTCAAAAGGTCCGACCCTGTTGCTTAATCAGCCACTCACTCGTGAACAGATCCACGAGAGGAAGTCATTCTCGTCGTGGTTTTTCGGTGATGATTTTTTCCCCTGCCTGTTGCCGGCATTTTAATGAGTTATCTCCGCTTTTTGCCCCTTTACCCCAACCGGGAGGGAACTTTTTTGATCTTGAACCTCGTTGATTCTCCCTCCGACTGTCAGAGACATTCCACTCGCTTACTCAGAGAGACTTGGGAGGGTGCTATGCATGCAACTTACGTACCTTTTCCCATCGATCCTCAGACGGTTGTTCTTTGGTGCGATCCTTGTTGGTTCGCTGACGTTTGAAGTTGATCGCGAGGGAGAACCGAAGAACGAAGGCGTGTTCGTTCGTTCGTAGAATGATTTGCCTGACGCCGCCGACGCCATCGTCGACGACGACCGCGATGAGGAGGTCTGTGCCTACTTACTTTGGGATGGATGCCCGTTCAAACGACAGACTTGTGTGAGTCTGTGGATTGTGGATGTGTGCTCATGATGAAACCATCTGCTATCAACATCTCTTTCTCATCCATCCAAAGAATTCCCATTCAACAGTTTTGTCAGTCAACTCAGACACCTTTCCGAGAGCAGACGTGCGGTTTGTGAGCTCTGGTCTCTGCCGAGTAACTTGACAAGTTTCGCATCATAGTCGTCGTCGTTGGAGAAATCCCTCGAACACTCAACAACCCTCATCGATCTACTTCAACATGGTTATCCGAATGGATCGGGAACTCAGCCAAGAATTGAACCAGTGTGCCGAGAGTGCAACCACGACCATCGCGGTCTCATCGACCACCATGCCACCTCAGAGCCACCCAAGTCTTGTAGAGTCTAGACCAGTCAGACGAAGGCCATCCTCGTCCTCGATCCACAAGTCACATCCAGCCGCCAAAGCCGCTAACCGAAACACGCGTGCAGAATTCCGAAGACTGAAAACCATTGTTCCTTCCATTCAACGCAAAGACCGCGTGTCCAAGTTGGACATTATCCTTGAAGCTATCAAATACATCGATGATCTCCAAGACCAATTGTTTGACCGACTGGGATCGCCCGTGGGAGAATCTTTCGGCGAATCGGATCAGCGAATGTCAACCGCCCAATTCGCTCGGGCTCTTTCCAATTGCGAGGCCCTTCGCGGTTTCGGAGTCTCCGGACCTCTTCACAGTGATGAAAGTGAAGATGAGGACGATGAAGATGAAGCTATGAGTGAAGACGAGTGTGTGAAGGTATCCGAGGGGTTGCTTCCAACCAATGTCATGGTTGGGCTTCCGGACAGTTCCACCGATCCACCGAGTGACGATTCCGGCTCTCTGAACGGAAGTCTTTGATTTCCTTTCACTGGAAATGGCCAAGGGGCTCCTCCCCTCTCACATTCTGACTCATTAAACCTCCACCTCGTCCTCTTCGTTTCCAATGGGCCAGAAGTGACCACCGAATGCACTGGATATGTACAAATGTTCCACAGACGAGATTCCTCCTTCTTCATCTTCCTCCTCCTTTCTTTCCGAGTTTTATGTCCACTTCCTCGCTCCATGCTTGGAAATATCCGATTATTTTTTTGCATTGTGTAATTATGTATCCTCTCAATTGATTCAACCAATCAATCCAATGACAATGATATTGGTGATGATTCACTCGTCAACATTCCAATATGCCCAACTTCATACCGAAGCAAAGCTGTGATATGTGTTCCGATTTCTGCAAGAGATCCAAGCAATATACAAATAAATCACCTCGATCTAAACACGAATTCAACCCGTACTCTTTGTTTTTCTTATGATCACACAATCTACTTAACCAACATGTCTCTATCCCTGTGTCATGAGGGCTCTGGGTTCATTTTGCCACCTGGATGTTTCATTCAAAATCAGATTGAATGAATTTCCCCCTAGAGCCCAGCCCTTTGCGTGCGTGCGTGCGTGCTTGCTACACAGGATTTGACTTGAGTAATTGTCGACAAAAGCAGTGAAGCTGATCCAAAAGAATTTCAGCTCTGTCCTGTTCAAGTTTGACGGATGGTTTCATTGGATGGAATCCGTGATCCGTGCCATACTCCTCCTCGTCGAATGTGTGAGCACTTAACGAAAGACAGCAGTCGAATCTGGCGTGGTTCAAGCAGGTGTTTGCAAGGACGACAAGGTCTTTTTCCAATTTGATTAAAGCTTTCATTACTCAATAGTATCGTTCTTTTTAAACAGTTTGTCAGCGAAAATTACCATTCTCAGGCTTAATTTGTTGATGAGGCGAGGATAATGGATGTGCGTATTAATGCATTTTTTTGAAGGAGTTGGCATCTTGCTTTGTGCCATCCATCATTGCAGCTTCTCTCTACCTCATTGGGCGCTTTATATTTGACGTCGTGAGGAAGTGAGAAAAGAAGCAAAGAGCGGACGAATGGGATGTTTTTTTTTTATTTCAAAAGATGATATCAGCTTGTGTTGCATCGAGCAGAACACCCTTCTTAAGATAGAACCTGTCTCTCTCTTTCCTCTTTCTTTCTCCTCACTTCTCTTCATTCTCAAACTGAACTGGTAATCAGGTAATCACATTCGTAAGTTGTCTGAAATCAAACAAATGGCGAATCTCCTCGCGCAGAGCCAATACATTGGAATGTTCAATGCGAGCCATGTTTTGGATATATATTTTCCCGCGAGGACTTTGGGAATCAATTTGTGTCTCGACAAGATCGAGTGTCATTTGCTCGATTGTTGGTCGGTGGATCCGATCCATATGTGACCAAGATTAGCTGTAATGGAGTAACACATTGTACCTGAATACAATCATTTTCACACGGCCACAACCCAGTCAGTCTATACTTTACCTGTAGGGAAAGAGTACGAAAGAGCTCCAGATTTCTCAGCTCTGCGGACAACATTTAACATGCATTTTGAGTTGGGTTACGATGGAGAGGATGCAACAAAGAGATGCATAAAAGGAAGAGGTGCTCGTTCCACATTTGAAAGAAATCATAGGGCGGGGTCCTGAAATACATTTTTATAGCGTTGTAAACATTTCAAAAACAGTCGCCAATTCACAGCAGACAAACAAGGGCATAGTCAATGGGAACATTAACTTCTTAGTATTGAGATCAAACCACAATAAGTGGGCTCAATTGTTTGCACCATTGCACTGGTCGACTTTTAAATCTATAACATGAATGCTTTTGTCCTCACTCGTCTCACAATTGTTCACTAATCCTGAAATATTTATCTAACTCATGTTAAGACGTGAGTAACGCATTCTAAAATTTATTAATTTGTTGCTGAAGTTAATTAAAAGCTTTAAAATATCAACTATGCCAAGCATTAAAAGTTGTTTTTTTCACTTTTTCTGACACGAGTTCGTTAGGTTTTGATTTAATACATTGCTTGCTTATTAACGGTTGAATGCCCACCTCTGATGAATGAACGCCACAGTGGAAAAAAATTTGAATGACACTCACTCGTCCTTGCTTGTCTGAAGATTCCATGACATCTTCACTTATGAACGAGGCATATCTAAGTAATGTTGATTACAAAAGAGAAGAGAGAACCAAGTAACATGTTTCATAAAACAAGCTAAGAGAAAATAAGCTAAGAGAATAAGCAAATGGCAGCGATGGAAATCAGTTCAAAGCGTATGTAATATATTCATCCCCATTGTACATTCATTTGTCCAAAAAGAGCGTGTTTGGCCGGGATTTGTCGATTTGAACCGGAAATGGAATCCGCCTCTCATTGTAAACATCACATATTTCATTCAATTTTTAAACATGATAATTGCACCTTCCACGAGAGTGCTCCGCATAAACAGACCCGCTTTGATCTGATGCTGGTAATGTCACCCACTAAAATAAGCGGAATTGCTCCATAAAAACTTCTCGTCGAACACTTTGAAGGGCGTAATCTAGATGTCAGTCCAATTCAGAGTGCACTGACGGACTACGTGACCAAAACCCTCATGGTATTTCCGATATTTCCCTACACCGTGTTGGAGGAGCATATGCCTTGGATACCTTTGGACAAGGGGCTTTGTTGACCGAAAGCCAACAAAGCACTTGAAATACGTACATACACAATTACTCATACCTTCAGACAACCAATCGAGCACGGATTTCCTTCCTTACTTGATCGAGCCTCCTCATTCAAAGTTCGGTTCTTGGTATTGTCCTTTGATTGCTCTTTAAACAAAGCCCCTCAAACCAATGAACCCCTAAGCCCTTTTAAAGAATATTCGAGCACGAGAGAATTTTTTTGAACATTTGCCCTTATTTTATGAACTATACGTTGGACATCAGTGTGTGTTTTAAAGTTCGTTTCTCTTTGCAATTTTCCAGGAAATGAACACTCTCAAAGCCACGTTATTGTCTTCGGTTGTAAGATGTTTCTTCGAATTGAGTGCCAATAATGGATTGTCGGTTTTCCGTTAGATCAGCAAGCTGTTTGTTTCTTTTTTTAGTCGGATTCCGATTACAAAGCCCACCGATCAACCCTGGTGATCCAGTCGACCGACCAATGTCCTGAGCGAGTTCATCGTTGTTCGCTCGCTCGTTCTTGGCAGATGTCTTCATTGTTGCCACACCACTGGTGTTTAATTAGATCATCAAGATTGTCTCTTTTCCTCACATCCTCCTCTTTTTTGCTTTTGGCGATAGCTAACAGAGGGAGTTCCCGTGGAAGCAATGTGTCAAGATGATGTCGATATTTGCTCAGGTTTGAGCGATGCTGACTTTGAAATTTCTCGGCCTCGCTCTGAGTGTCCAAACCCGGCAGCTAATGTGCGATTGGCAAGATGGTCGCTTGTTTTACTACGGTTTATCTCCAGGCTGATTTTCTCCACCACCGCCAATAAGGCTCCACCTGCATCTTTTTCCACGCAAGTGCCAATTAATCCTAATGAAAATAAGGCCAACAGCGGTTGGTTGGTTCGTTGGTTGGCTATCCATGGTCCCTGGAAGCGTGACTGTTTGTGTGTACATACAAAGAATGAAAAGATATGGACTGAAGTCAATTGACTCGTCTTCTCCATCCATCTTTCTAAAGTGCAACAATCTCTGAAGTATGCAAGGTGGCAGATCCCCTCTGGACCTTCTTCATCATCATCTTGATCAACAAAGTCTTCATCAACGCTGGAGACGTTGTCGTTGACAAGACGTATATTTTGAGTGACTTGGCGGAATTTGCCAAATTTGCAGTCTTGTGTTTGTGAGACCGATCGATAGGAGATAAGTTGATTGAGGATTAGCCGAAGCAACGAATTCAGATCAAAGATAAATGCCTCACTCCAGGTGGTGAGGATTTAGAAAACAAAAAAAGTGGGGAGAGTTTGCCTAATCGAGCTTGCTTATGTGCTGAGGCAATCGTGTTGAAACGCGGCTACGCATTGCCAATCATGAGAAAAATTCCAGAAACTTGCTTAAATCATTATTAGGATTGGAAGGTTAGAAAGCTAACTACATCTCTGCGGATTTCGCGAGAATTATTACAAATGGAGCATTGCATTCTGGCATGACCCTAAAAGCTTTGATTCCTTAATCCAAGCAGACTCGACAAAAGGTACGGCAAACTTATAGTTGGAGGTCGCTTCTCTCGTTCTAGCCCTCTAAGTTGGTTGGTAAATGACTTGTTACATTTTCAGCAACCGACCATAGATGACAGAACAACAACAAGTGAGAGATTTCCCGATTCCTGTCGTCGCCGCCGCCACACCGGGATTGTCATTGAAATCTATGAACTACTTTATACACCACTAGGCTTTCAGATAAGTCCCCTTTTGCTTGAGCAGGGGGATGGTTACAGTACACGGAAGATTCAGTTGAGTGCCAAAGTATGAAGCGCACATTTGCTTCATAGCTCATACACCTTGGTGACTCTGGAGAAGTCGTCTGGCATGGAGAAGGAAATGCGTTGGTTCTGGCCAAAGCGTGAATGCTCCTCTATCCGTCCATACATGATTAACAAAGCTCAACAAGTCACGAGGGCCAAAAGGTTCATCCGAACCAGTTGCAGTTCCACTACTTGGAGTTCCATCGAGGAAAGAGTTGTTCACCCTTGGCATCACACTTTGTAATACACTTCAGATGGAAATGATGAAGTCGATTTAGAATTTTCTATGAGGAAGGTGATCTCAACGAATCAAAGGGATCCACAAGTAAAAGTCAACACTTGCTCCATGTAGAAGTACTTTTGGTGCGAGAGACATGTCAACATAAACGGACTTGGTTGAGAAGCTTCAAAGACGAGATTGAAGTGTTAGTAAAGTTCTACTAAATATTTAGTATTTGAACATGTGCATTGTTTGAAACGATCCATTCTTTGACTAGGAATGCGGGGTTGATGAAAATTCAAAAAATCAGACGCAAAAAATGAAATAGAAGAACATTTCTAAATCAAATGCTAATAACTGTTGACAACAATCTAAAGCTGGAAAAATGTTCCAAGAGCACTTTTTTTTAATTTTTGAATGTTTGTCCCTTGAAGCAGAATTACAAGATATATACTTTTCACTGACAAAAAACTTACACATGAGGGCAATGACAAGCAAAAGTTAAAAAAAGACACGGAAAATGGAAGTTTCTTTGTTGTTTTCGTATTGGAATAGCACCGTCGTATTTGATTCAATAATCCCATCGCATGTAGTATGAACTAGAGACTATAGTATGAACTGAGACGATAGAGAGTTTGTTCCTTGAGTTGCTCCCTTGTGTTTGTAGTATGTTGAACCGTTCCTTCAGAGGCAGGTGTTTACAAGCAGTGATGCAGTAAATACTTGTTCATACTCAAGGCACTTGGTCCAATTATTTGGAGAAGTTTGCCTAATCTTGTTCAATAACAAACCAGGCGAAGTTAAGCTTCAGCTAATTCATTCTTCTCCGAACTCGGTGGAATAAAGGGTAGGGATGTTGAAATCAAATAACAACTTCAAAGAAACAAAAGTAAAAATGAAAAATGAAAGCAATGAAATAAGTCAATTGAGCGAAGAAATATTGACACACATATCTTCTAAAAAAACAATGGAAGTAAGATCCAAATTGGTGATGGTCCTTCCTAGATCAGGAATAAATAGTGCCTCACGGTGTTCCGAATGGCTTTTTAGGTTTGAATCAAAAAACCCAAAGACATTATGGCACTTCTTGGACCCAAAATTTTATGGGGAACAACTTTACTTTTATTGTATTATATAAGTTTAGGTCCAGGGAAAAAGCTATTTACCTAAAAACCTATTAATTAAAACCATTTTTAAATAAACTATTTAACTCATATTTAGAGACTATTTAGTTACCTCATGAATTCAAATTGCATAAAAATTCAATAATCAACAGCTGAATTATTTGACTTTGAATGGTCCATTTTTGACCCCAAAAAGCCGAAAAACGCTAGTTATATGAAAAAACAAATTCCCAAAGATTTCACTTAGCTTTTCAATATCGCAAAAATAAATGATTTTTTTTTGAGTTTATGTCAAAATAGCTCAGAATAATATAAAATATCACTTAAAATGCAATTAAACAAGATTTCTGGAAAGCATATTTCACAACTATTTAGAGTACGCTTTGATGTGTGTTGTGCCAAAATTGCAACTTAATATGTCTAACAGATTCATATTCAAATTTACGATTTCTAGAAGGACCATGTTCAAAATGGACTAAAATCGAAACTTGAAACATTAACCGAATTTTTCAAAACTTTTTAGTATTACCCAACTTTGAGTGACTTTGATACTGAAAAAGATTTTTTTATCAGAATATGTATTTTAGGTGCCTTTTGAGTGATATTTTTTTTTTATTATTTTGAGCTATTTTGACATAAGTTTCAAAACTCGAAAAATTTCATTTATTTTTGCGATATTGAAAAGCTATGTGAAATCTTTGGGAATTTGTTTTTCCATATAACTGCAGCGTTTTTCGGCTTTTTGGGGTCAAAAATGGACCATTCAAAGTCAAATAACTTAGCTGTTGATGAATGGTTTTTTATTCAATTTGAATTCATAAGATAAATAAACGGTCTCTAAATATGGGTTAAATAGTTTATTAAAAAATGTTATAATACATAGGTTTAAAAATAGGTTCCAAAAAGTGCCATGATATCTTTGGGTACTTTGATTCAAACCTAAAAAGCCATTCGGAACACCGTGGCCTGGATTTGACCGTTTGATTGACCTTCACTCACAAGCTAGGGCCTTTAAATGTCATTTATAAATGATGATAATGATAAAAATGAGTGATATCTTATATTTGTGATGTACAGTATTTTGAGTTGGAATTTAAGCAAAGTGTTGCCATTTTGATCCGTATCTTTATGCTTTTTAATCAAAAAGTTAGAAACAACCAAACTCTGCGAAAGGCAAATGACAAACGTCGAGAAAAAAAAACCAACAGCATTGACACCACTGAACTCTCTTCTTATCTGAGTATTGAATGATATAGTTTGGAGAAAAAATGGATATATTTTAGGTTCGTCTCCCATCCTATTGGAAAAAAACCCACAAATCTTATGGTTTCAATCAATTCGCAAGACAAGAGAGTGGACTAGCATATTTGAGCCCAACTGTTTGTATATTAGGTATAATTTTGACCATTATACTTGACCAAGATGTCTGTGTACAAGCCAACGCTAATTGGTCAAGTGGTTTGGAGTGAGATAAATGCTGAACATGTGTTATTAATGTGCTAAAATGGGCCACAGTGGGGGATCCTTGCCAACGGGGCGCTTTTTTGTCTCGTCATATCAGTCTGATGTGAGTGTGAGAGTGAGATTTGCAAAACGCTGTATTGCATTATTTTTCTGAATGCGATCAATCATTGCATTAAAACCTACCGTTGCTAACATTATCCAAAACCAATTCCTCCTTTAAGGACTCGACATTCAGATATTTTGAAGACATTAATTATGCATGGTCTCCTGGTTAGCCGTCATCATCATCATAAAAAGTTGATGATAAGTATAAGTAGTCGATTACAAAAAGAAATATCATTAGCAAGCATTGTTTAAAATTCCATTTCAATCACCGGTTAATTCAATGTGATATTGTTCAAGGCGCAAATCTGATCTCAAGTAAAGACACCATATCCAAGTGCAATTAAGCAAAGATAAACCGAACACGCCGCCACAAACAAACCACAACCATTAGTCTCCCGTCAAATAGATAAGCAAAGAGACACTTCCTCGCCAATTTGTCCTTCGCTTTCTCAATACAATCCGGCTCATAAGGATCCTCCACACAGCACGGTATAATTTTCAATTACTTATGATGAGAAATGCTTGTCTCACATCAAGTGTCTGGACAAAAACCAGCCAAAACGCCACTCAAGCCCTTACAGTAATGGATTGTAATAGCGTACTATGGCGTTGATTCATTTCAATAGTCTTTCTCCATTCTCGCGTTCCCAGATCATGATGACGTTCGTTCACTGACCACCAGTCGAGTACTACATTGGTAGGAGCCACCGTGGCTGCTCCAATAAGTGCCCACCATCTGACGTTTCGGAAGCCCGTTGATACTGAGAGGCTCTAATAGACACACACTCACTCACAACAGCCCTCCTCCTCTTTAGCATTGTTACATTTGAGTAGAGGTGTTGGAACCCTTAATGCTAAAGAGGTGTCTTGAGTTCCAATCATTGATTGGCAATAAAATCTCATTGACGAATTGGACATAAACATAACCCATTCATTGGTGCCAACAAGAACTCGCATCCTGGGTGAGTTCAGATCGTTGACTCTTTCGACGACGAAAATGAAGACGACGCAAGCTAGCGATGCTTTGGAAGTGACAGATGGTGTTGGTTTGGAAGCTTCTGTGCTCGCAAGGAATTCATGGCTAGCGTCTTCTTCCCTCAATGCATGGAAAGGGTTGTTTTTACGACGAATTTCAGACGTGAATCTGTAAGTATGAGCACTTGCCTCTGGCCAGACAACTAACAACCATCGAAAAATATGTCAGTCAACTGACCATTTAAGGTCTCTTTCTCCAGTGTAAGAAAACGTTGAAAATTTGCAAACTCTGCCACTTGTCAGTGAACGAGCTCAAACGCCTTAGGGCGTTCAAATTAGTCGTAATTCTAATGATCAAGTCGACAAGAAACACCAGAAGTTTTGGTCGTTTGAGTGCATGCATTGAGCCACTACATACAGTTCGTATGTCCAAGTCTAAATAAGCCGCAAAAAAGGGATCTTCCATTTGGCCGCATGACTCTCTTGTCTTGCCTCTGATTGGACATGTTCTACGTTCAAGCACGGAGTCAATGAATCAGAGCAATTATCCTCGTCGCTGAGGACGATGATGAGGGTGAGGATGATGATAATGATGACGATGCCAGGAGTTGGTTGCTCGGTTGTTGCAGGTGAACTTCTCCAAATTGTCCAAATCAGAGCACACCTGCCATGCTTGCTTCCATCCAAAGTCCTTGTGTTTCTCTGTCTCTGCCCTGGAAAGGCACTTTCATGCACTGTCAAATCAGGTTCGAGAATGTATGGACATACTGGTTGGTTTTAGCACCACGACCACCATCACCATGCAGGATGGCGTTTAAATCTCTGAGCCTGATTGAGAATGAATCAGAAACGCTCTTTGTTCCGAGGAACGATGAAATAAAGTCAGAGCCTGTCAAACCATCCTCCTCCTCTTCACTCACTCAGGCATGGACCATTGATTCTGAAGCAGGATATTTGTAGTTTTCCTGTACCTTTTAGTGTACCGTATCTGGAGGTAACTTATTGTATTCCAACAATCCATATGAATGAATGGAATAATATCCATCCTGTCTATCCTCTTTTCGGATTGGAAAACGCCATGACGATGAATTATGATTAGCTACGAACATGTCAGTTTGAGATTATGATCTGTAGACAAAATACGTACGACAATACTCCATTCATTGGTCATCCTGACCTTGTTCACACGTGTTTTAAAGAGCTTTGTGGATGGAGTTTTCGAAACTGTTCCGAGTCACAAGAGTTTGGATGGGTTGGTTGGTTGGTTAGTAAAAGGGAACCATTGGTCCATAAGCGTTGAAATGAACCCATGTGCATCATGGACTTGCTACTTGCTTGAACATGTACATAAACGAAACACCTGTTCTGTTCTCTCCTTCTGCCACTCCTCCTTCGCCATGAACGATGGCTTCTTATACCCTCTCTCCCAGTATACTGTACTCCCACAGCACTCGGAAGAGCTCCCCGAGCTTGAAATGCCTCTTTCACTCTGATTCAAATCAATGAACGAATGAACAATTACCAGTGATCTTTTTGGCCTAGCCTACGCAAACCATCGTGGCAATGGATAGTAGATGTTTCCCGACGACGACAACAACAACGACGACAGAAGCGACGGTAAACGACATTTTGATACCAAGGTATCGTTGTCATCCAGTGTCTGCTCTAAATGTCTGAGCACTCGAGCTTAGGACTACTTGCCATTGGTTTTGGGAGTGGCCTCTTCGTTACACTTGCTAATCACTGAGCTTAGCACTATTTGTTGTGCCAATGTATATACTGTATACGCCTTATACTTAACGTGTTTCTATTATTGAGCACGTCATCCAATATCCATAAACAGAACCACTCAAGGATGACTGTCGAGAAAGCTAGTTTGCCATGCATGGTAATAGCATTCTTCTGATTAAGTTAGTAAAATCATTAACACCTAAAGACAGACCAACTGGATGTGTTTATTGCTCAAGAGATGCATTTGGAGTGAGTCATATAAACGCAGTCAGTCATGCAGTCAGTAGTTGGACTGGCGACTCATTTTCATTCCTTGATCTCCATGTGTTATCATTGAGTTTCTCTCCCGAAACAGAAAAAGTTGGATAGTGGTCACTAATTAGAGAAGAAATGATTACAGTTTGATTTGATGTACCATCACTAATATCAGCCCAAAGCTCGAAAAGTTGGTTCAAACTTAGATGTTAAACATCTGGAGGCAAAGAAAAAGCGACTTCTGGTATCTTCACAATTTTTGGCCGGTTGTCTCGTTATGCTTTCCTCTAGGGCAAGTACATCCTAAATCAAATCAATAAGTCTACCTTCTGTGCCGCTAAAATTGCCTCTGGTTGTATTGGTCGGAGTGCCAGTTTGGAAGTACATCCATCTTCTTACCTGATGCCTCGAATTGCTTCCAAGAAGAGTGCAAATCCTTTTGGTCATTGATACTAATACCAATAATTTGGCTAAAAAAAGGCCTACTAGATCATCATCATCATCAGTAACAGTTGGTGGAGAGTCTCAGATTTCGAGCAGAGTCAAGCTCATGCATCAAATTCGTCAGAAAGAGAAAGGCTGCATCTAATTTGGGGGCTTCAAAGATGCCAAATATGTGATGGAATTAAGTCTTGCGTCTTAATGAGACTGCAGTTCTTGACTTTTTCTTGTTTTAATATTACTTCTTAGACATTCTAGTGCAAATCAAGAGGGCAATAAAAAGTCAATCAATCTTCTACCAGAGGCTTTCTGTTGTAAAACATTTTTTTTCAGACTTTAAATCATGTGCAATTGCATTCGGCTGACCACAAAGAAAACACACCCGTCTGTTGATTCGTCGGACATCAATTTGCTTACCCTGTCGATCAATTTGGCACTAACAAATGTATGCTTAAATCTAGATTGTCCAAGGCAAAATCTTTCAAAAATCAATTTTTC
Organism: Tigriopus japonicus; assembly: GCA_010645155.1. NCBI lineage: Eukaryota > Metazoa > Arthropoda > Copepoda > Harpacticoida > Harpacticidae > Tigriopus > Tigriopus japonicus. Next base: position 1,821,071 of record CM021313.1, read on the forward strand.
TATTCCCTGACCTTTCTCAATTTTTTGTTGGACTAATTGGTTGTAAAAGGTAACAGGTACAGTTAAAGGTCCAATGTGATTGGATCACCATGTTGATATTCACTCTCAGCCACCTGACATCTCTTGAACGATGATAGATTAGGGATTTAGGGATGGAAGCGACGTGTGGTGAGTAGGGATTCCATGCATTTAAGATACTGATGTTCGAAAGCGCCTTCCTTTGCTTTTGGCCGAAATAAGGCCCAAATTCCGGTTTCGGTTCTGGTAACTGCGTATTTTAGAGATTTAAGTTCAATTGAATTTGTCGCTCTTTCTCGTCAAAACTATATTTTTTGTTTTAAAAAGATGAGTTATGTAATAGTTTATGCTATTATTTGCTTTTTGAATTCTCATGAAGCAGGTATAACCTACCTCTCGTTTAATCTTTACTAAATAAGTGCTCTTTTTCAATAACTTAGCATCAGTTCCACGAGTAATTCAATTCTACTGGTTGGCACAAAAAATATTGCTTGACCGTAGAGAAATTCGCCAAAGTTATTTTTGTATTTGGATTGCTATCAATTTCTCAAATCTATTTTTGTCGTTTCAAGCATGTTGCTTCAATTGCCCAGCAAATTTTTGAAAGCCATCTTTCATCTATAACTGGGAGTAAATCTTGGTGCCCTGAAGCTTCTTTTTCAATGGAGAGTAGATTTGTATTTAGCCATTTCAAGGGATCAAAGCAAACTTCTGCGTTCTAGAATTAGTTCAAACCATCGAATTTCCAAAAATCTAAGAAAAAAAACACATTGAGAGGAGACATCAGTGGAGAACACTTGAGATGATGGCGTAGAGAGTACGTAGTACATCCAGACAGACTGTCGTCCCACTGAATCGGGTTAGAAGACTGCTGTTCATCGGGAAAAATACGGAGCGTGGGTTTCGTTTGAAGAGGGATGAACATCAGGAAATGCTGTCATTAATTTAAAAATTGCGGATTACCGGTACATGTAAAGATGTTGTCGGTCTTGTATGGCCGACGTCAATACGAAAGAAGCCTTTCGGACACTCGATGGATCTCTGTCAGCTGGAAATGGTGACAAATGAAACACGCAAAAGAGTAACAGCAACACCAACCAACACTCGCTTATGATGACAATATGACGATCCAAAGCAAGCAGCTCTTTGTTCATGATTCGTTCCCAAGCGATGTTTTCTTGTATTAGTTGGGCGACAATTGGTTAAGATGAGAATAATCGGTTTGGAGACCTTAACGAAGGCATTCTGGGAAACTGGAGACGATGAAGGAACGTTTCTTGGTTGCGCACAATATTTCCTATCTAAATCGTACCCTATGTAATTTTGAATTCTTCAAGACAGTTGGTCTTAAAAGTAATGTCGATTCAATTAACCGCAAATGTAAGCGATAAAGTTTTCGATTTGCTTTTTTGTGTTTAAATCCAACCGGTCAAAGCCGAAGATGGTTCCAACCTCATCCAATATGTCTATGATTGAGGTAGGTAGTTGGCAGACACTGGTTTTGGAGCCCTAAACATCTTGTTGAGTTTTTACCCTCTTGACCAGCTGACACCAGATCCGGCATTCTCAATTTGTAGAGGGGCTCTTTTTCACTCGTCTTTTTGCTGAATTCATAAACAAATGTGTCTTTTCTCGCACTCCTGACTCACTCAAATCCCATTGTTCTGCGGCTTCGTGTGGAATGGCTAAACGAATGAGCACCACTTTTTTAAACGCACTCACGCCTGAACTAAGTAAGTTGCTTGCTTGGCTGGGGGCCTGTTTCAACCAACCTGAAACACACAACAGATGCTGCCCAAAAAATGAGCGACGAATGAGTGGGAAAAGGAAAGTCCAATATTATTATAAATGGGAGGGTCAGACTCAGCGGTCCAGAAGGAGACGAAGGAAGAAGTGCGCATATGGATCTTGGAACCATTGGACAACGAACCAACGGGCGATTGCTGCGATTCGGGAACAGTTGTGACAAACTCACGCATGGCGATCTCTGAGCCTTCTCTTAAACGGCATCATCTTGCAAAGACTGGTTATTAACATGAAGCAGAAACATATGTCACTGCACTACAATGCACGCACACACGAGAACTCACACATTGGACAAGTAGTTATAACATAGATATGCATTCCAGAGCATGAAAAAAAATCATTTTTATAATTATTTTCGCTTTGTTCGCAAAGATATAATTGTTGATCATGATTTTACAATAAAATTTCAGCTGTGCCTCGGCCAGCATATAAGTCTTGTTCAATAAGGAGTTTGAATGTTATGGATCTGGTTGGCAATATCATACCTGTGTGGAAATGACTATGCGATCAGATCTATAGGATCCCTCAACTAATTTTCGAAAAAGTAAACAAAAGATAAAACAGGATCCTTATTTATAAAACTCACATCGGCCGGCCTGACGGCGGGTCCGCCCACTTTTTCCCGTTCTTGCTCATTTTTTTGCCCTGGCGAAGTTCTTCATCTGGTAGTAGGGCTGCAACCGCAGAGGTGTTCGCCCCCAAAACGGCCACGCCCAAATGATGTGGTTTTTACAAGGTTTGAAATGTGTTAGGACACTCACAACATTTTGAATCAAGTATTCATTAATTGTGATAAAATATAATTCACTAAAATGTGATGAAAACGGGATGAAAAAAATAGTGATTTTTCACCTTGTGGAAAATTGAAATGCTCTGGAACGCATAAATTACAACTAGTACTTGAACACCCTGTGCATGGCAAGTAAAAACGAACGGCGCTTCTTCTTCGTCTTTATCATCATCATTATGGTCGTCATGTACCACAAGCAGCATTTGACGCCTTGAGGAATTCAATTTCAAACTGTCGGTAAAGAAAATCTCAAATTTCAGCAAATGACTCAGATTGTTCGAATGCTGGCTTGGCAGACTCGATGGAGTCATATGATACATGTTTGCATTCTGCTTCTTCTTTTTCTTCCTCACCACCATCAGTGAGTGCATATGTCTCTCTCTCTCTTTCACTCACACTAGGCACCATCTTCTTGGTCTTATGTACTTACTAAAAGGAAGGAACATGCACAAAACACTAACGTTTATGGTGTAATGGTTAAAATTTTCCGCTCAAACTTGCCATTTTTGAATGAATGCATTCTACAAAAGAAACCGTTTCTTTGTAGGGTTTGCCAACTTGTGCCAAGTTTGACCAATGTTGGTGCGAGCTTGCGGGAAATGGACGAATGAATGGATGTTCTGATCATCACGAAGATGATCAGGTTTCATTTGAAGAATGATTTTTCCCATGACAGCGTTCTCAGATACCATAATCAACACCATTCAACATTCTTTTGTGCGCCCAGCTCACCAAAATTGTCTTGAGCAAATTGATTAATGGCGACACCTTCTTCGTCTTTTTCTTCTTGTTCACCACTCGTCCATTCTTCTTCTTGCACCGTTTTGATCGTGGAACCACAGCGATTCCGTTCTTCACATTGCCTCGTGAGAATCGACCAAAGAAGAAAAAGGAAGAACAGCTTCCCAAAATTGACTTCCGATCAATCATGGTCTCTTGAGATCTCGTGGGAAATGACTAAACGCATTCAAGTGCCTGACACAAGTTCGTTCCATCATGAATCTGGCCACGTTTCCAAATGCACTGACGCAATCTGGATCCTTAAGACTTTGTCCCTCATTTTCCTCATCTGATTGAGTCTTAATGTATAATAATAGTAATGGAACGAGTGTCAGTTTTCTCATCAGACCACGTGATGCACTTTAGTGCATCAATAACTTTTAAAAAACTTACGTCGAAAGTTGAACAAAAAACCGCTAAATCATCGCATTTTGAGGGACTTGTTGGGAACAAATCTGTCGCTTGCTCTGTCAACATATGACAAATCTGAAGATTGGTTGGAAATCGCTGGATACACATCATCCACTGGCCAAAAGAGAGAAAGAAAGAAAAAGAGAAGCCTTCTTATCATTGCATTTAACAACTTTTGTGCGACCAACGGATGGCGTTAGGAAATGTCTAAATTACGAACAGATTCGGTGCTCCTCTTCATCATCATCTGGTGATTTATATCAATGACTGACACAAACATTTGGCTAGAAAATTCGAACGCTGATTTCATCCAACTGGGCGAGCGAGGGCTTGAACAACTCTCCAGAGATCCCAGAGTTGCTTCAGTTACCCGTCTTTTTCCAAAAAGTGTCTCATCACGTCCTGTAAAGAAAGAGTCCAGTCCCACTTCCGATCTTCAAAAACATCCTCTTTCAGGACTCTTCCAGACATGTTAACACAGTATTGGTATTCCTGAATTGTAGATGGAGGTTACCAAATAGCAAGAGCAATCGAGTGTAACTCTCGAAATGGTTGTTGAAAAAATGACCTCTGCTCTGCCATGTGGAACTGTATGCCACCTGTGGCGAACCAAAACATCCAACCTCGAAGTGTCAAAACAATTTTCCCTCATTCTCAACAAGTTCAGACACAACCAACCATTCCAACGACTTGTTACTACTGTTCGTACATAAAGAATGAGTGAAAGAAGGAAGGAAGGAAGGAAGGGTGGGTGACTGACTGAGAAAGCTGCGAAACGAAACCAAGTTTGGATGAAAAAGTGAAAACGCCCCGATCCAGGTGCAAAAATGTATTCCTAATGGTGTGTGACAGCCATCCAACAATTTGTGGCTCTCTGCATGCAACTAGTGGACTGAGTCCTATAGTTGTTATATTGTTTTTAGTACTGGTTACTATGAATTGATGATAAACAAGAGCAGCAACCACGCGCAATGTGGGAATGCGCATGGGAGCCCAAGATCACTCAAGTGCAGTCATTGTCGTCATCATCAAGTTTTAATTGATGTTCTGGAACTAAATTTAGATTATGGTAATAAATCATGGAATTAGCAACCCCTTTTTTCGCCACTCCAAAAAGCCATCCATTATCCGTTTTTAATGTAATTTTAACAAGTCCAAGTTGCAAAACCAAAAGGCATTGGATTAGACGCGAGTGCTTACGCCATGGTAGTGTCTCTCTCCATCATCCTAATTTTCCCTTCAACCTCAACAGCTCCGGTTTCGGCCAATCCAGATTTAACAAAGGGTGACCAAACGCCCTAGTTGGTTGGATAAATAGTCTAATTGATACAATAACAACCACTGCGGGTTTATCTCAACAATGACAATCCAGGTGCTTTTTTGATTCATCCATCCATCCAGCCTCCATTCTCGGTTTCTGTAAATGTGTCTCCTTCTTGGTTCTTGCTTAGCTAAGTTTGAGTGAAGCGTCTTTCTTCTCACTTGGTTGCTCCGGTGATCAGAGGAGTGTGACCCCGGGGAGGGAGGGAGGGAGGAGGATTCCTCCTCCTCCTCTCTTCATTGGAATATCTCATCCATGGCATTCATTCACTCTTGCATTAGTATATATATACGTACTACTTGTAGAGTTAGAGGTAAGATGTGGTATGTTAATTGCAAGCCGGGAGAGCAGGAGAACCAACACCTGCTACTGGATTTAGTCGTATACTTAAACCAACGGCGTGTTGATTGTGAATGGACGAGAACGTCAAGATCTTCGACGACTTCCACGAGATGGAAACGCTTGAATTCTCGCTTGAGTCGAAGTGGAATCAATTAAAATGCTAAAATACCCTATATTTTTGCCGTAGGATGGAGCCATTCAATTGTGACTCCCATTCAGCCATTAACGATCGAAATATGCCACGCTCAATGAATTAATATTGTCTATCTGCACCGTACCAAACTAGAAAAAGAGGTTCAACGATTTCAGTTTCCATTCAGGCCACGAGTAATGATGTGAATCTGTGAAAACGCTTTTAATCCTTTCGGCGAAAAAATGTTCCAACAACTGAATATGCTATTTCAAAAGGTATGTAATGCATTGGATTGTACTTTCATGGGAGTTGATACAACGCTAAAACATATCGTCATCGAAGTGACGTGAATGAATTTCCACAAGCTTTAAATCCCTGTTTTCTTCATTCACAGCAAAGAGAGCAGTTGACTTAGTGAAGAAGTACCCTACTGACAGATGTTGGTCATGGGTGTTTGTGTTCAATGTGAGTCGATATGCTAGAAACAGTAATTGCTTAGCGGCCTTACTCACGTGGATCCACTCTTTACATTTTTGCAGCTGCCTCCCACATACGTACAACAACCGGGTTATGTACAGTTAACGCCAAAAGTAGATCGTCACATCAACGTCACATTATTCAACAAAACTCTCCAAATATCTCATTAAAGCATCCCACCTATCCTTTAACTCTGACCTGCCACTTTATTAGCAACTTTTCAAAGTTAACCATGATTACCTTGAGAAACACACGCCGCAATTCAAGAGTAACGTCGAAAGCAGCTGTATGAATGAAAGAGCAAAATGGTGTTGATTCAAAGATTTTGCCATGTGCTATCAGTCAAGAATGAAGAAGAGCCACGAGGGCCTTCTCACTTGGACTGGTCCAGTCAAAGCTACATACCACAGTACATGGTCTCCCTTAGTGTTTGTCATTTGGCTTGTAACTTGTAGGGGAATTTAGAAATCAAAGCCATGCAAGTGTATATATCCTTCGCTTGTCTCGATCAGACAATGACCTCATAGAAAGACAGATATTCTGATCGATGGATGCATTCAATGAACATAACTAATTCACGCTGAAGTAGTCGGGCAACGACCATTTTCGTCATATCCGCACGGAGCACAACATTTGATGTATGAACTGAGGCCTATCAAAAATCATTGTCCATATGCAATTTGCTTGCTTCCAAGTATACACGTGAATGAGTTACTACACCACCTGGAGGGACACTAATGAATGAACAATTCAATCATTTTTGAATTAGTGGACGCCACTGGCATGCTGTAGGCATTCATGTTGAATATGGAATGGAGTAATGATAGTTCAAAGATGCATGCCAAAGGACACTAATCCAACGCAATTCCTAAGAGATTTCAGTGGAAATATGTACATAGTGTATAGCATTTCCAATGTGTCATCCGGTTCTTCCTCCTGAGCAAAATGGAAACCCCAAGGGAATAGAGACCAATTCTACTTTTCTTTACAAATTACCAGGCTTGTGGGCTGAGTACGTTACTTTCAGGACCATTTGATGGGAAACACAATGTTGGTCTGCTCGTCCAAAAGCAGCTGTCCATATCCCATCATTCGAACTGCATCTGTTCCATCACGTTATTTTGGGTATACATACGCAACCTTGACTTAAACTTATATTAGCAATTTGTAGCATTCAATTTCCCAGGCTTGATCCGAGAGGATGAGAACGGAGAGAGAGGAGGGTCATGACACAGCTCTTGATGATGATGATAATGATGACGGCGGCAGTTGGGGTGCATGCATTGGCCAGATGCACCCTTGTCGATCCATCCATAGATTGAAGTGAGAAGGCCACTCACTTCAAGGGGACGAAGGGGATCGAGTAGGGGACCCAACGCCCCTAGCTACTTTTAGCTAATGGTGTTAGTGTTAAACTTGCCACCCAAGAGCCTGCCATATGCCACATGAGGCAACCCAAGTGTCCCTCACTCACATGATCCAACGCAATCGAGCTCCAGTATGCCAATGGTGTGTTTTATCCTTGATGGGGAGAGGAACCTACTCTCCCGGAGGTCATCCGTGTTTGAATTCCTGCCTTAATTGACCAACACCTTGCATTTCCCATTTCAAGGTGAGGCAGGATATAGAAACCTCATTGAGTTCGGCTGAACTCCATTGCGTTCAAACAATTTGGGTTTCATTAGCTTTATGTATATGATGAGATTAATTTTGGCATCCATTCCACGCTCACATTCACACATTCCACATTGAACAACTGTCCTGAAATAACCACATGCACCTTGGAGCCGTATGAGCGACATTTTTCCACATGTCCTTAGCAGCAGCTGTGTGATCCGGACAGCAGCTGCCCCCCAAAAGAGGCATGGCAGCTGTCACGAATGATTTCTAAAGGCTTCCGAACCAATTTGAGGCTCCCCTCCGATCGTCTTGCACATGCCTTCTTCTCTATCTTAGTTTCTTGGGAGTTCCGACCACCTAATTTGACACAAATGCCCCAACCACATGGAGTACGACGGACGGACGAATGGATATCGTATCTATCACATGGGAAGCAGGACACCCAATCAAGCAAGCTCTTTTCTTGGTCAATGCTCAAACGGACAACTCGACATCTTGTCCTCTCAAGTCACCAAGATATCCAAGGTAGTCATGCCCTCGTTTTAACCTATTTTGGCGTCAATATCATTAGTCAAGGATGGAAAAAGGTGACTGAGGGTGGGCAAGCAATAATCTAAAGCAGCCCTCGAAATGCATCTGGATTTTGCCATTATACGATACCAGTGAGTACTACATACGGGTTCGTGGAGAGCCCCGAGTGAACAATGTCACATCCCAGGTGTCGCGGAAAAAAACTCGAGAGAACAGGACACACCGTGGACTAATAGGGTAGTAGTTCACCACCCAGGTGGCCAGCTGGTCACCGATCCCCACATTCGATGAGTTCGTGAGCACGTCCTCGTCGTCAAATCGTCTTCGAATCAACGGTCAAGGATATCTGTAGCTCAAGTAATCGTGAACTTGGAATAACATTCTACCATGTTTGTGTAAGGTACATGTGTACATGTATGTTCACGGAAATTTGAAAACCAAAATCATTTGATGACCAGCGTTTGACTTTGTCAGCTGTCCGTGGACGTTATTCATTATACTCCATCCATCCATTCAGGATGTGTAAGGAAGGAAGGAAGGAAGGAAAGGAAGCTTACCCTTGAATGAAGATGAACATGCCTAAATCGTGGATGAACCACCAAACGTAGCGCACTCTGCCAAACCGAATCTTCAGCTCGAGAGCAACAATATTTCCGAAACAAAAACACAGGTGCTCTCCAAAGGGCCAGAATGAATGCCATGTGACCAAGTTACTCTCACACTCACTCACACACACTCACACCAAGAGTACGGGCGAAAAGAACGGAAGGAAGTTGTTCCTCGTGGAAAAGAGAGAGAGAGAGAAAGAGAGGGGAGGGGAGAGGAGAGGAGAGAAGGGACACATTACTAATATCTAGCTAGCCATGGGAGTGCACCTCTTATTAATACCATTACACACCACTGGTCTGGGATACCCACCACCTGTGTGAATATGGGGATGAATGCCATATGCTCACTCTATCTAGTTATTAGTAGTTAGTTGTCTTAAATTGGAAAACAACCTAGAGTTGATCCAATTTTGGGTCGTTTCTGAGCCGTTCGTCCTATTCTATGTACAATATGGATTCATAGCTCTGGTTTTCTAAGATATAATACTATTCTTACATGTTGAAGGCGTCCAAAGAGGATTGTCTGCGTAGGATGGGAGAGTTCAGGTGTCAGAAATCCGTTAAATACGGTGGGATCCTGATGAATGCCTGCCCCTGAACTAAGAACGAACGAACGAACGAAGACGAGTCTTGATCGTCAATGTCGACACATTTCCTTTGGAAGCATCTGCTTGCTTTTTCCTTTGGAGTCTTTCTTCCAGAACGGAGGAACATCGGCCATTGTTATCATGGCCATCCTAAGGAAACGGCCAAAAGAAGGAGATCTCGATTCACACAGATACTATGTTGTACAAGGCATTGCAGATCGACTAGAACCTAACCGAATCCTGGGGTTAGTGGGGGTAAAAACTTCGATCATTTTTACACAGCCGCTAATTTCCGCTCTGAAACCCGAACTCGCCATGAGCAAGAGACACAAAACCATGGGAAAATGTATTTAAATAGGTATGTTCATAGGTCATAATGGTCGGAAAGCACTCTTCAGCCATTCAAACGGGCATTTTCTCAATACAACAAAGCAAGTCGCTTTCGTGAAAGAGAGTAATAGATTTGCGGATTTAGCACCCAAAACTGAAAAGCTCCCCGAAAAACTCCCGAGACAGAGCCGAATTTTTCTTAGTACCGAAAAATACGTTTTTCTGTTAACAAAGCTTTGACATAGGGCTAATTCTGTCCCAGTGCTTGGTTGAGTAGGCCTGTTCAGTTCATAGTTCAGTCTTGGACAGGAAGTGCCATTCATGGTTTGGTTAATAGGTTCGGATGAGAGTTACGCTCATCAAAGAAAAAGGCTATTTGGTCAATTCATTCTCGAAAGGAGTCAAGCACATTCTTTGGGAGGTACTTCAGGTCGATATTCCACTCTAAAATTTCAAACCTCAATGCCTCCCTTCATCGTGGTAAATCGAGGGATGAACAAGTCTGTCATATTTTTTATTCCCTCTCAAAACAAGATCGGTCTGATTGCTTGATAATCCCAATTCATCTTGAAACCCTCAATGCATTTTTGCCAGTGGTTTCTGGTAACTGATTTTTTTAAATGAAAAGGAATTTCTGCCGCAGATGGTATTGAATCCTGCTACCAAGCATCCTGGAGAGTATTTCGCTCCCCAAGACGATGATAGTTATGGTGATACGTGTCCACCTTGAGTGAGCGTCTTTGAATAAAACCCCTCGCTCGCACTTTTCGGGTGGGCGACACAAATTGCTCACAATTCAGGACCATTCCAACGGAATTCCTTACATTCTTCTTGCTCCAAAGACCCAAGAGAAAGAAAGAAAGAAAGAAAGAAAGACAGAGAGGAAGTCTTTGGCCAGCCACTTTATTGAACTCAATTTATCGGCCACCGAGCGAGTCTAAGGCCAATCGTGTTAAGGGGCCTCTTAGTCATTTCATTGTTCAAAGCACAGAGATCGTAAAACCATTTGTGGTTTCGGTGGCTCATACTGGTTGAAACGCTGCATTTTTTGCGCCAAATGCTTCGTCGTCTTCTTCTCCCAAATGGTGATGATTTAATAAGCAAATGCTAGGAGAGAGAACTTGGCCCCAATAATCGTGATAGCCCACTTACAACTCATTACACTCTGGCGGCTTGAATACGAGGAGTACTTAGGGCTCGTCATTGTTATTATTACCGGGGGCAGTTTACGTAAACTGTGTTCGTAAACATGTTTCAAGTCCAGGAGGAGCTTCTCTTGAAGATGACGGACAGTTGAGTCATTTGCCGAAGACAAGTCCAGCAGCAGACGCTCCAGTTCCATCATCTTGAAATCTGGAGGATTTTTTTTGTTCCATTCCATCATCTCTCATTGGAAATGCAATGGTTGGCATCTCCCGTTGTCGAATGCTCTGCGGACAGACAGACAGACTGACTAACTGACTGACAAACTAACTAACTTGACGGATGCGAGTGGTGCAGATATTGGTGAGTAATGAGCCAATCATGCAAGTGTTTGGTGTGATAATCGTCATCTCCGAACGCTTCGAAACCAACAACAGAAGGCGTTGTCCGTTGGACGCTGGAGGCATGCATCTACGTAGTCTTCATCTCCGAGAGAGCTCTTAGAAAGAGCGTTGCAAAAAATACTCCAACCAAATCCGGTGGCTTCTTCATACTTTTCTGACCAACTGACGATCAAAGACGAACAGGGCACTTGATCACGAAATACGATTTCACAGCTCCGGTTTGGCATTTTCCATCATCCCGCAGATCCTTGCCAACAGTTGAAGTTTCGCATCAACCCCATCACTTTTAGCTCAACCAGCACAATTCACAGGTCAAAACTCTAGGCGACTTTTTGTTCCCACTATGTTCCATCTATACTTATGGGTGGATAGTTTATAGTTCTATAGAGCGGTAATAGATTTCTCGAGTTATCGAGAACCAAATTCATCCCGTTAAACTTGAATCTTTTAGTTACAATATCAAAGTTATTACATTTTCTTCACTTCTACATTCGTTTCAAAAACATGTAGTGCAAAATTTGATAATGCAAATTGTCAAAACCCCAACGAAAACGCGTTTAGCGGAGAAATTCAAATGGCTTTCGTCTACTAATGGAGGCGAGACCAGCACCTGCTAACCCAATGACTTTCAGTCTTTCAATCTGAAAAGTGTTTTTATTAATGGCCTTAATAGCTGAGATGAAAAATCTCTCGCCACGCCAAAGTGAACTCTTCTTCGGGCCAGTAGACACATTACATACATTCATAGACTCAGTGGACTCGGTAGACACACTCCCATCTGTCTACGTGCTCTTCTGAGTGTATATACTGAAGTATAAAGTAGAGACTACATGTGATGCTGTTGCTTTGAGCAATGAGTGAGTACTACTATCAGCCATCAGCGATTCAATGACTAATAAGATGATTAACTTTAAAGACGCTCTCCGCAGCAAAACCGTGTCCAGAAGGCACAATTCAATAAAACGTTGGGCTTTGTGGCAACAGTTGGTCCATCATCCATCCACATTGTTCGGACTCTCAGCGCCAAGAACGAGTAAAAAGAGAGATAATTTGGATTCATTCAAATGAGTGCTGGGTATCATTAACTGCTCGTTGGAAGTGCTGTACAGTGTAAACTTGATAGAACAAAGCCGCCCAATTCGCTTTCTTTCAGCATGGGGGGCTCGACACTTGATTCTTCCGACGGCTGTGAAGAAACTTTGATTTGATTGCTTTATTCAGCCAACATCGACGTACAGAACAAATATCACAGAGGGCAAACCATGGACTCAATGCCGTCATTCCTCATCTCTGAGTTGATCCTGGAGGGACAAGATGTATTGAGTCGCTGACCTCAGGATGGCGGTCTGAAAATCAAGAAAGAAGGCCCATGTCAGTTGTAATCTCGGTTCAACAATCTGCCGTAAATAGATTCTCGGGATGAGTAAACGTCGATCTCTCTCGCTATCTCGCTCTCTCTGACGATGTCGCTCTCTGTAGTGTTCATCGTGTGAGGAAAGACACCATTTGCTTGATATCTTTGGTCATTCACCACTGGCTTTTGTGTCTACACATGTCAAATGAAGTGCCTTTGGCCACAGAACGGATCTCAAAGGTAGCAGCTGAATTACAATGGAAGTTATTCTCAGGTTCATGTTATCTGCCAAAGTGGGATTGTTTCTTCACCATATGGAGGAGCTCTTTAATCATTTTGAAAGGTCTATTAACCAACGATTCCATCTTACGTACACCTTGCCTCTTCTTAAGTGACTGCCATTTTTTCTACATTCAACTGTTTGCAATCAAATGTCATTGGTCAATCAAATGCGAGACTGAGCGCATTCAAAGACAATTCCCAAATTCCTTCGCGTCTGAAGGGCGTGTTTGAAATCAATGAGCAAGAAGACAAATGACAGAGGGGTGGATATGGATCTTCAGAATCGAATGGTTGTGTACTGTACGTGTGGGTACAATTGTCCGTACCAAAAGCACTTCGGTGGGCTCATAAACGCTTTCTCATCCAACAAGACGGCCAGAAACTCACTCGTCAATGGGAAATGAATGGATAACTTTGCAGTGTGTGTGTACTGATGAGCGAGAGGAAGACCAAGTTGTTCTCAGTATTAGTAGGGGATAGTTCTGGTTCATAAATCCGAGTCGATTCTCCCACAAAGACTAATCTTGTGTATCATCTAACAAGCGGCGATCCTCATAGATCACACAGGAAATTCTTTTAAACGAGAAACGCGTGGTTTCTTGGGGGAATTGAGGGGAGACAGGATAAATTCATTGAATAGTTGGTACCTTGAGATGAATGTGTACAGTATTTGTACACAGTAGTCACAGTGGTAGCTTCTAAGTGGAGGGATTGATCAATGATCAAGGTAAATCTAGGAGTAGTTAAGCAAGCGATAAAAAAGTCAGTTTAAATTCATGCAATGAATGCTTTGTAGAGTGACATCAAGTGTTTGCACTTCTGCCACTGTTAAGAATTTAGAAAAGCTGCTGTATACTACATGTACAGCTACTTGTTATGAACTAGTTCTGAACAATCGGTAGACCTTCTAAATTCTGTATTCAATATTACCTTTTGAATACTCTAGTGCATTCGATTCTATTATACATTTTTATATGCTTTCAGAACTTGGGCAAAAATTACTTTTTTAAAGCTAGAAATTGACCATTAAAAATATTCAAACGCCCATTCGTTTTCAAGTTGAAAAAAACTGAATTCTTTTTAAATTGGCTTGATAATGAGCATTCGCATTACGGAAAAACGTCGAGCAGAAAAAAGCAACAAGAAAAATAATCGTTTACTCCACTTTCCACTAATACCTCAACCTGACTGAATATGATCGTGAATAAAGCTCTGGTCAAATTAGATGTCTTTGTTCTGGTAAATTTTGTTCTGGTAATCATAGTATAATTAGAGAACTTGGAGCTTCAAGTGCGAGATAAAATGCAAACTGGTAAGGTGGGTTTCTTCAATTTCATATTGTGAACATGTGGCCCTCTCAAAATTGCCACAAGAGACAGTATCCAAGTAACGAAACCGTGGTTACCTATATCGTAGTATGAAAAAAACAACCGTTAACTTGGGCTCTTGATGAGCATTGGGTAACAATTTCTTTTTAGAGCTCTCTTTATTGTGGTGATAAGAAGACCTAAGTAACCAATAAAAGTGGCAACAATTGTTTGTTTAACGAGCGCCCTTTAAGTGAGCCGAAACGGATTAGATTCACATACCTGGACTACATATAAAGATTCCTCGGACATGGGACCTTCAGGGATGCGTTTGAAGCTGACAAGACAATTTGTGGGCAACAGAGCGTAAAGCTTGAGGAGTTCCACTTGGAATTGTTGGGATCGGTAAGTTTCGGCATCGTTTGCTCCGTGACAATTGGTAGAGATTTGACCAGGTACCTGTTTAATGGCATTCGTGCATGTCTCACGTTCAATTCTAAATTGCATCTGGAACGAGAAGATTGTCTTTTTTTCTCTCTTTCACACTCTATTAAAATGAATTTTGAAGGCGCGTAGGTTCAAAGCCCCATTATGGCACAACATTTTTTTCGATAATCACGCAACCTTTGCCGAACCGCCTTTCCTTTTTCTGTCCAACTTAAATAACTCGAAATTGTACTCACCTTGTCCAAACAAGTAATACTACAATACTTTGGTGCGATAATTCACTATAGCTACTTGGTAGGTGGTGTTCTTCGTCGTGGAGTTGATGCGCAAGTGCCTCGAAATGAAGAAAATTTGTTGTATCCACACTTGGGACCTTTGAAAAAGTTTGCACCACCTTTTCGTATTACGAAAAAAAAATGTTTGTGTATAGGTGTGCTATGAGCTACATAACAGAAGGTGTATATCCACCCGAGAACTCAGATGTGTTGGCCAGATCTTGTCAAGTTTCCCTCATGAGAGTCTCATGAACGAGACGAGCAGGGGGATTTTTCACCCACTTCCATCCCCAATCTGAATCGTCGTACCATGAGCCTTGACTAGGTAATTGAAAAGGATTTAACAATATTCACTAACCCAATCACACATGCACGATCTTGTTCACGTGTTTGTGTTTCGGTGTCAGGTGTAACCTCAGCCAAGAGCTAAACGTTAGCATGGATTCTATTGTCACTCTTACACTTGATCACATCATGATATTTTGGAACAAGTGCTCACATCGCTTGGGATCAGGTGGGGAAATTTCCCAGAGAATCGCCTCCATTGTGGTATGAACAACCAAGAGGGTACCGTTGGGTACATTGAGAAAAAAAGGCAAAGAGCTTCAGATTTCGTACTTATTCATATTAAGGGATGATCGTTTAATGAAATAACGAGGAACAACTTTGAAAACAGATATTTCATGACAAGTGCAACAAGGCTCCTTGGAATGGAAGACACTCGTGTGACAACAAACAGATGAACCTTTGAGATCAAGTGCAAGAACGAGACATCCTCACCACATGAAACGGAATTTCGGGAAAAAATCAAGTAACGCAAACCGAGTTTCGTAGTTAACTTATTTTAGGTTCGATATGTTGGTATCGAGGCTCTGAACTACAAGTCGCTGGTTGATCCAGATCGAAATTCATCTTTGCCTTTGTTACAAAAACAGACTGAGACGGATTTTCCTCGGATTGGTTTAGTTACCATTTATGGGATACTAGCCAACTTATGGTTTGTTTCGTTTTCCTTTACCATCCTATAAATCTATTGACTATTAAAGTTTGGAAAACACCCAAGTGATCTAACGCTTTCAAAAGCTGAATCAAAGCTTGGAATATGGTCATTAGAAAAACGCTCTAAACGCTAATAGTTCTAAGACAGATCGAATAGCTTCAGAAGGTATCAAGAAAAATGTCTCAAAATTTGATACAGGAGGCCCAAGAGGTATCGATCTGGATCCCAATGATGACATGTACATACTTTAGCCAAATTATAAGGTGAATATGTCTTTTAACGGTTCTAAAAGCTTAAATTACATCCAAACAATTAAAAAAAGCTTCCCTTGGGTTGTTCCACCACTTCCACATCCGCAGTGACTCAAATAGTATTAAGATAAAGTTAAAACCCTGATTTTCCCTTTTGACCATCATTGACCCATCATTGGAATTAAGATCCACGGAAAACAAGCTTAAAGGGGCAATTGTAGATTGCTCTTTGGACACCTCAAATCATGGACTCATTAGCTGTTGGCAAGAATCAAATCATTTTGATGTGTTCCTGTAGCCTGACAAAAATGTGTAAGGCGTAAAAGTAGCTTTAAAGCGATTGATAAACATGACGTGTTTAATAAACCTTCTTTGTTTGTTATTAGTAAGGCAAAAACAAGTCATTTTGCGATGATTGTCCACAAACAAAGACTAATTTCATAGGATTTTATAGGACTCTGATTCAATGATTCCTCTCTAATATTGCAAAAGCATGTATCGCGTCTCCGTCAGTATTGGGAAAGCTCCTGTTTAGTTCAAATAATGAAAATAAGCTTTTTGTTCGAAATTGCGCGCACAGAACGAATAACAATAATATCCCACAACTATATTTCTCAGGAGAGTAAATTGCTTCCACGTCAAATCAGGCTCTTGGTCAAATGTAAGACACATCAGTTGACGTTTTTCCTGAAAAAGTAGATCTTTGATTAATCCATTTCGAAAAATTAGTTCTCCAAATTTGATAAAATTTGACTGAATGCGTTCGTTGAAAGGCTGTGAGGCTCGTGTGTGATGACGACTCTTTTCTGCGCAGATATAGCATAAAATTATTCATATGATCACACTAAAGAAAAGTGTGGCGATGTCATATGCACGTATCTAACATCCACCATAAAACGGGCGGTTTCTCATTTTTATCACATGATGCACAAATATATGAAATTTATCCTAATTACCTAATCTCTCTACCATTAGAGTGAATCCGGGCCCCGTTTAATTTTTTGACCATACGTTTGAAATGCTAACGACCAAGACGCACATTTGTGTCTTCAGAAACAACAGTCAGCTCTTGAAATGCCAGATAATGTAGAATTTATACAATTGAAGACTTGGATCTTTGCTTTTTGACTTTTCCCCCTAGACATGGTTCATCATGGACATATCTTGCAGAGTTTACTAATCTGTACAAATGGCAATAAAAAATAGATCGCACTTTCAATTTTAGCATCATCGTTTTGTGCTTATTGCCATGGGTTTACATGTTGATTTCAAAATTCTTGAGCCGGTAAAGCACCCTTGCACCTTCGGCAAAGTTGAACCACATTTTCGTCGTAATTTGTAGCACATTTAAAAGAGATTTTAATTGGCGGTTGGCCGATCAATTTACCAAACGATCATGCAACTCCCAGAATCTCACAGATCTAAACGCTTTCTGGTTTGAAAGTCTTGATGTCGAAGTGCTTTCGATCAGCTCGATTATAAAGAAGTAGCATGAGAACCATTGGATGGGATTCACATCTGAATTATGCTGCACCTCAAGTCTGTTCAAATATCATAAGGCAATAGCTCATCCGACCATTGGCGTCATCTTCATCAGAGAATGTATACTCGTACAACTGACATTGAATTCAGTGACAACATGTGTCCAGTATGATTGCCGATCTTCCAGCTACATCCGACATGTGCCCCTCCTCGAACATACGAAGTCCAGTATTTGTCGGGTCTTTCCAAAGAAGGGTGGTGTAGCTGGCTTGTTTGACCACATGATTTACGTCGTTCGAAGCTGTTGCTTGCTTTCCACCAATGAATCATCATATGTTCATCTAAAACGAAGCATTTGGCAACGAGCCCTCATCTTCGCATTGGTACACATTTCTTGAATATGTCCAACTCTATTTGAAATCGAATTTTACTCTCTTTTCCTAATCCCCCTTCAGAGCTGAATTTGACAGCAAGCCCTCGGCGACTTTCGATGAGGTTGCATCAACGCATTTATTCGAAGTTCCGACGCAGTGCCTCCTCGACCGGAAAGCAAAATAATAAGTCCCCCAAACCTAGTCAAATGTGCAATCCTGATCTTGATTAGCTTAATGAAGCAATCATGCCTATCGGAACCTGCATGAGCCGTAATCCTATCATGATTAGTGAGCAACTGACTCTTCAAGCGAGTATGTGAAATGCGACTGCACTTGGAGAAAATGCGACTGACGCCCAATATGATTTTGTGCTCGCCTCAAGACAAGTAGGACCACGAATGTACCATCCGTGGTCCATCCAATACGTCTTTCAATTGTGTACTACTTCCCAAGACAAGACAGAGACCGAGAGAGAGAGGGAACAAACGGACAAGGAGCCATTGGAGAAGGAAAACTCCCGACAGATCTCGGAGTTTCTGACACTCCCACCTCAATCTGAGATGCCACAGGCAGCATGTTGTCATTAGAATGAGCTATTAATTTATGTTCTTCACTGCCCTATTACTACTACTTCTTCTTCTGCTTCTCTTACCGTAACGCAACAACAGGTAACAAAACATATGCAACAGATTACCGAATCCACCAAGATGATGAACGAAGTACGTACGTACATACTGTGAACTAGTATCTGGCCTGATCTAGAAACGACCAACTGATCCAAGATGGTGCGAATCACACGACAGACTGTTCCTCAGAGGATGTTCGAAAATGGTACTTTCATTCATAAATCATGGACGGAGTGGAATTAACTCCTTTTCTCGGGGATTTAGTTGAAAGGTGTTCGCGCTTGAGCATATTAGCGCTTACTCACAGACTGCTCAGGCGGTCAATAGATTTAGACACTTTGCAACCATCTGTTCCAGACAGTTTTGGCACCATATAAATACACATCAAATGCTTTTGATGCTCGGCACGATGGCAGAAAATAAGATGAGGATAAAGCAGCGAAGATGAAGGTGATGGTGGTGCTAGTGGTGGCAAAGAAGAAGGAGAAGCTTCTAAAGTTTGCAAACAAACAATCACTCATGATGGCCTTGTATTCATCTGCTGTAATCGTCCGTGTTTGTTCAAATTACAAAGTGTCGAAAAGCAGCCATCAAAACTCACATCAGAAGTAAGGATGTTTGAACATCTTTAATCTAACATTCCTAAAACTTCAAGAACAGGATTGGCCCAAAAGATCCTAAAGAGCACAAACGGTTAGGTGTTTTTCTAAAATGTTCGTCAAAAGGCTTCATTTACTACTTTGCTCCAAGGACGGAGTTGAAGTAAAATTCATTTTCGATTTGTGTTTACAGCTAGAGAATGCATGGTGAGAAAAATAAGAAAGTTTTAAAGAGAGTTATAGCTGTACTGCAAAATGCTAATTTGCACATTATTTAACAATATTTGATATTGCATAACCAATTTTTTTCAAGTCTAGACTTCGAATGTTTACCCTGTTTAGATCCAAATCTTTCTAAATTATAGGCTGAATGATTAACTACAGAGATTTATAACGAATTGGAAGCCCAAGAAACCAGGCGTGTAGTCATGCTATTCCTACGTGCCCAAAAGATTCGCTACTGGCGACAATGAGCTGAATGGGTTGCTTCAAACAAAACCGTCTGATGTTCAAGAGGAAAATGTTCCAAATTTTGTAGCGGCACTATTTTGCGTTTCAATCATTAAGTCATTGGCGTTGAGGCTGAGAATATGCCAGAAAGGAATCATGGCACATTTTCACATCAACGAAAGCTTAAGCTGGGATGAAATAAAAGAAAACAATCTCAACAAGAATCAAAACAAAACAAAGAAACAAAAAATAAGTGTTCAGTTCAAACAGATAGTAGGTAGTAGAGCTGTGCATCGGATCCGACTTTTCGGATCCGATCGGATTCGTTCGGATTGACGCAAGAATTTTCGGATTCTGATTTGTTCGGATTTCAGCACGAATTTTCGGATTCCGATTCGTTCGGATTCGTCAAAGCATGTCGGATTCGGATTCGGATTTGCGAACTATTTTTTCGGATCCGACATAATCCGAAAATAATCCGAACTTTTTACTTCATGTTTTCGAAATTTCAATTCTCAAGATTTTTAATTAGTGACATTTTTTTCTTGATTTTATAATGTAATTTCCATACATTCAACCAAGGATTTTTTCTACTCCTTTGCAAGTTATTTAATTGTTTCATGTTTTATCAAATGTACAATAGTGTTAACAGATTAAGAAATTGAGTTGATTCAAGTAGCAAATCCTACCATTCAGCCACTCAGCTTGGCCGTGCATTTTTGTAGGTGTTATCAAAGAGTAAAAACTATTTGCTCGTTTCACGAGGACATTTAAGGATGCTATTAGAATGCCCCTCTAAACTTCCAACAATTCGTCTCTTTCAAAATACTTTGAATTCGGGATTTCGGATTTTTTCGGATTGCACGGCAAATTTTCGGATTTTTTCGGATTTCATGGTAAATTTTCGGATTCGGATTCGTTCGGATAATGAAAATTCATTTCGGATCGGATTTGGATGACCTTTCGGATCCGATACACAGCTCTAGTAGGTACCTGTTTTCAACTTCAGTAATTTGAGAAATTCGTGGATGAATTTCGTGGGGCTGCCCTTGATAAGGCTCTTCAGGCGCTCCATGAAGTCCAACTTCAGCTTTTTGGTGGGCGGCGATCTATGAGGAGCTCTCTTGATATTTCCTATGGCCTCAAATAGTGATGGACCGAATGGGTTCATAACCAAAACCGAAAGTTTCGGCCGAAAGAGGGCTTAACCGAAACCGAAACCGAAAGCAGCTGACTACAAAATTGTATAAATCCAAAATACACCTTAAAATGAAATTGCTCATGTGTTCGATGTTTGGTAGTCGCAAATTTTGAAAAATGGGGAAACTTAAAATTCAGAGGTTTTTGGACGAATTTTTTTCGATTTTGTTGTCAAACTCCATCCTCTATAGAGTCCTTTAAGCGGAACCGGTAAGATAGAAAACACGTGCAACCTTTGAGCTTTGTGACACAAAATATTATTGGGAAGTTCGAAAATGGGTCTACTTTTTGTATTAAGGCTCAATTTTGGGAGCTTTATTAGTACGGTGACCTCCCAGTCTTATGTACTGTGACCTCAGCTGTTTGTTAAAGGACCGTATAGTGCCTGTCTGCTTTCGGTTACGGTAGGCAGAACCGAAACCATAACCGAAAATATGGCCGAAAACGCATTCGGTCCATCACTAGCATCAAACCTGTGGATGACCCTGTGCACGGTCGAAATGTTGATCTTGACGACTTTGACGATCATCGGGATGGGCCGTTTGGGCGCGATTGAGATCAACAATCCTTTGACGGTTAGTTTTCTCCGTATTTCTCGTTCTCACAAGAATAAATGTCTAAAATCAAACCGTTTTCATGCCATAATTCAACCAGATTCAAAAAGGTGTCACAAGTTATCCTCATCGCAATTGCTGAAACTGGCCCGAAGTTGCGTGCAAAGGCAAGTATTTCCGAAGAATATCGTGAAATACTTGCCCAAACAAGTGGAAGATCATAGTACAAATCGAAGTGCGCACGATTTATTTTCAATGCCAAATCCTATAATTGCGTGAACTAATGCCTGTGAATCAAATTATTATCTTCATTGAACATCTTCGTATAACTTTGGAAAAGCAAAGCGTAGACAGGACGCTACATGACCAAAAAACTGAATGTTTTTCAAAAATTTGCCTTCTACGAATACGTTTGTTTGGGCAAGTTTCAACTAGTCGCTGATGTTAAATGGCCCTTGCTGCCTAAATCACGACCGACCTGCTCCGGTATCTCCACTCTGGGACTTCTCTGGTTTAGTTCTATGTTTCCGGACGTTTTCTGCATTTTCTGTCTTTTCTTTTACTAGGTTTTGTGCGGTAAATTAAGACCCTTTCCGTTGTTATTTGCTAACGGACTGGGCGTGAATAAGTTTAGAAAAACCCTTTTTACATTAAAGGTGTTAGCGTTGTTTTATTGAATTCCATCAATCACTCTTTCCGTTTTTATTTGCTAACGGACTGGGCGTGAATAAGTTTAGAAAAACCCTTTTTACATTAAAGGTGTTAGCGTTGTTTTATTGAATTCCATCAAAAATTATTTCTCAACAATGACGTCAATTATACTTTTTAGGAACAAAGTCAAGAGGAGCGGAGCGTCTCAAACTAGTGCAATAACAATAAAAGTAGGACATAACTAGATCACTGCCATTGCTTAGGGACCAGTGTTGACGCATTTTTCCAGTAGAATATTTTGTATGGACACATTCCTAGCTCACTGAAACGAACTTTAATTGGAAATTCTAAGGAACACTTGTAATTTGCATTGTTGGTGTATTTTGTTGATGATCGCTCGCTTTGAAATGCATTCTCATTAAATCATAGATACCATTACCAATAGGTGGACTTTACTCACAAGGTCGCAAAATGACCATAACCCAATTTTAAGTACAACTGTCAACGCTTGAATGTAATAGAAATGTGAACTAGTGTGGGTGTGGGTGCAAATGCTAACTCATTCTAAAAGTGAGCAAAGAAAAAACTTTCCAAACATTAGGCCTACGATAACCCACAAGGTTAATATTCAAGGTTTCCTTTGCGTGAACTTTCCATTAGCACAGATCTTTAAGAATAAACTTGAAAAGTCTGTTTGCTTTTGTCACCTTTTCCAAGCAAATCGTAAGACATGGAAGCCTCCGCTCAGGCGTTCAGCTGTGGATTTTTTATAAATCGAATTCCATTCAAGTAAGCGATTTTGCTTCAATAAGATTGATAAGACAGGCATTTAAGGATGTCGTTTGCTGAATTTTAGCATGATATGTTCCCCCGTTCACGAATAACAACGTTTCGAAATTTGCTACAGTGGCAATACATACGCCCGGAAACGAGAGAAAAATTGACCCTACAATCGTCCTTTTGGACAATTGTAGGTGAAAATGTTCTGTCGGAAGAGCGCGCTATGCTCTATGATTCAAATTACTCTAAATGCAACAAATTTCAGTCGATCAAGTTGAAATTGAGCCTGTGAGCTTTATATTACCAGCTGGACAACTGGTTTAATTAAATTTTTCTCTGTCTAACACAGAATTCGAAAGATTGATTTTGCCAGTAGCCGAGGCGTCCAGGTATTTAGTGATCCTTGCCTTTTCGTACAATTTATTTTTCTGTTCCACACCCGTATCTGCTTTTGCACTCGGATAAATTGTGAAATTTTTAAGCCTGTTCTTATCAGGATATTTTCGATAGCGCGTTTCAAGTTTAAGGCGAGAAAATGTAAGAAATGCAAAACTAGAAAAAAATCGTTTGATGCAAATACTGAGAAGGTAAAATATGGAATTTCCGTTTTGTGACACTGATTTTTGTTTTTTAGTCATTTTTTCAAAGAAAAATTCAGTAATTTAGTATTTCAGTACTGACCAAAATCAATAACCCTAAAAAGCTAACAATACACGGCATGCATATTTCTGTGCTCTTTCCACCCATTTTAAACAAATTCAAGCCATAATCATTCAAAGTTTACCATATAATTGAAAGCATTCCTTAGGAAACATTTTCCGCTCTACGAACAAAAAAGCAGTAAGATATCTTTATAACGACCATAACTTTTGATGACGCGCCCAATCTTTTATTTTGGCCTTGCTGCAGGCACGAATGAGGCCTTCAGGCCAATGCCGGAAAATTCGTTATCTGGTCGTTGAGACCTCAGTTAGTGCATCGCTTTCCGAGGAAAATGGCCAAGTATCCCGAAGTCCTTTAGGCGATCAGTCACATCAATTCAAGTTGTTCAATGACCTCAAAGGCTGACTTTTTATATTAAGCGAAATATTTATCTTGATGAGATTTTATATTTATTGCTTAAAATTGTTTGTCGATATCGATAGAAAGTAATTAATTAGTACAAGCTCATGAAAGGTCGGTGGTCATAATGAAAAAGGGATAGATGCCTTCAAAAGATCAAAAGCCTCCAATTAAGTAACCGTGGAACAATTAATGGCATGCCTTACTATTCAGGTGCATCGAGAATCATCTTTTTTAACTTTTCGGTGAGAACTTTTTGTTGTACGTTTTGTTGTACATTGAAAAACAAGAATGACCGTGTGTTTTTATTTTACGACATTTTCATATCTATCATATTTACATTTTACGACGTGTTATCGTTATCCAGAGTGATGAGGTACTTTCCTTGATGAAGTTTTCTGTCAAATTAAATCTAATCTCTTGGGAAATTGAGAGAGGTTCTAAATTTAAGGAGGACAATTTTGAATCCTCTATGTCAATTCAAGAAGGTTATTAATTCCCCAAGGCATAATGATAATTCGATAATATTCTAGTTTGACTGAAGGCAAACAAGAGAGCATGAGCACCAAAGCTTGCAACACAATGAAACGTGAGGAGTCTCAATCCTGTCAACACTTGAGTACAGGAAAATAAGACTCTCAAGAAATGACAAATAAAAAGCCTTCATTCAAAGTCCCTGGGATAATGGGTGGATACGGAAATAGTTTATAAAATCTTTTCGACCCTTTGTAACCAAGCCCCAGATCATGCGTCATTGATGAGATCCAAGTAAAGGGCAAACAGAAAGGAGAGGTTTGTTCTAGAACAGAAGAATTCTTGAATGTGAGATTAAGTAGAAATTGGAGGGAATGTGTGGCTAGAAACCCTAAGAAATGGATTGTAGGTCAAATAACTCAGAGTGAGTTCATTCAAGTCTTTTTCTGAATCCATCCTTTTAAGGTACAAAGTTCAAATTCTTTGTGATTTAATGAACTGAGTATAACAAATTATTTTCAAAATCAATTTTTTTAAAGCAATGAAACTTCAAAAAAAATTCCCTTATTCATGGATGTTAAAAAATACTTGACAATAACTAAGGAATGATATATTATAAGTAAAATAGAGGGTCCCCGTTCTTGAACTACGATTTCTTAATATTTTTTTCGTACTTTTTGTTCCATGGCAATTTATTAGAAAGATCATTGACATCACCAGGGACAATGGCAACGTCAAAGGGGTCTTCTTAATCATTAAAACCATCAAGGTCAATGTCAAAAAGGACCTTGCTAACAAAGATCTACTAATTAGTAACCACCACAAGTTTAAAAAGTTTCCCAACAAGCTAAGCCGAACAAGATTAACGAAACGTCTCTTTTAAGATTGCTAACCATGGAGAAGTTTTTTTTCAGACAGAGATATTATATTCATTCTGCTTATATTGAAAATCTAGCAAAAATATTGTTTGATGTTGAAGAAAGTGCAGGATTATTCTGCAAGGCTTTTCTATGGTGAAACTTGTTATAAAAGGATTTACAATCCCTAGCTTAAGCACTAGCTGATTGGGAGGTCACACTACAAAAGACAGAATTCTGTAATTCCGTACTAATAAAACCACAAAAATGCACCCTGACACAAAACCTTGACCTTGTGTCTTGGAACTTCTCAGAATGTACTGGATGCAGTGGAAGGGAGGTTGCATATATTTTCTACTTTGCTGATTACGCCTAAGGACCCTATAAGGTATATTCAAACTTAAGACTATCTTTATGCCCTCTGGCTCAAGATTTGCAAAAGCTTTTCTTTTTGACGGATTCGTCGTTGCAATGAATTTCACTTTCAGAGACACAACTGTTTTGAGAACTCAAGAAAAAAGACAAAAAAGAAATTAAGAACACTGAAAACAAAAGAAACGCATAAAATGAAATTAAGATTCAACCAAGACATCAGTATAAGTTAAGCTCAACTCGAAAAAAGAATTTCAATTTACATCAACGACCCTCCAGGTTTTTGTAACGTCTTGCTTGTATTGTACTACAGTATGTAGCCAAAAGTCCCTGATAATGGTTCCTTTGGTGCCAAGGGACCCGTTCTTCTTAACACAACTCGGTAGCCCAAATCCAACATAAACTAAAGGGTTGCTGAAAGGAAGCCAGATATGGGGAAAGGCTTTCCACATCGGTGATAAATCAAAAATGGCAATAGGCGAGTAGAAGGGGTGTTTACTGCCTATACTGAATATGGAACATGATCCAAAGGGACGACTTGGATTGGAATGGAACAAAAATCTGGCTCAGAGGGACCCTTTCCTTTTTTATTTCTGCTTCAAAGATGTAGAGTGGGAGTATCTCTTAGACTTTAATGCAAACATTCCAGTTGTCCTTATTCTCGTAAAATTGCCGTACTCTACCAAATGCCTTAAACCAGGTCAACTCAGGTCGCTACGGAAATGTGTACCTCTTAACCAAATATGGTAATCACTAATCACTAGTGTGGGTGAGCCCTTGGATCGTTCGTTCTCGGCTATATTTTCTATTTGTCGTGTTCCTCGAATACTCCTCATTCACCCAGGGATAACCTATATAATAGTATTAATACTGGATGCGAACTCGCGGAATTTCTCCGGCACGCAACCTCCGGTATGAGGCCGAGATTCGTAAACAAGAAGTACAAACGCCGGCCATGTTGGGAGCGGAAAATCAAACGGAAATCGACCAAAATTCCAAAAGATAGTGCGCCAATCGGTGTTCCCTGTGTTTCAAGCGGGTCCAGCCAAGTCCTAGCCTTGGTAAAGGTCAACCCCACGCCCCAAAATTAGTCCGATGTTGGTGTTTTGAAGACAACAAGTTCAGCCATGAACGAGTGAATGAAAGAGTGAATAAATGATCACATAATGGAGGGCTAATTCATTGGTTACAAGTGCGAATGAACCCGCAAGGTGTCTTTACTTCAAGATGACGATCAAGTGATTAAATGAAATTTGATGACCAGGTTACCTGCTACAATCTTTAGAAGTGATAGCCTCATCTAAAGCAAATAGAATGAATATGGACCTGAATTCGAGCGCAAATTCCTCGTGAAAAAGGATTAAGAACCAACTTTCGCCCGTACCAAAACGGGGAGTTTCTTTACGCACATCCAATACACAACTTGAACAACAAAGAATATTTTACGATTCCATGAATTATCAACAACAAAATAACGTGTTTTTCCGAGCTCATATATCATCCGACTTGAACGTTTTATTAGTATCTTTGAACTTACAATTGAACCCATCCATCAATATTTAAGGTATTATCCTGAATTGAATTAACACATGCCAAACTTTGCATGAAATCAAGGTTGTTATAGGTTGTGTCACCTTGGGATAATTTAATGTTCTATGAATGATGATCCATTTTTTAATTTCTTTTATTGTATGGTTGTGTTTTTTAGTTCAGGATAATAAGGACAGGTAAGATATTCTTAAGTTGTTCAAGTTGTGTGATGGACGAGTGCGATAAAACTCCCCGTTTTGATCCGGGTGCGAGTATGTGGGGAAAGTTGGTTCTTAACTCTTTCAGGACGAAAGAACAGGTTTCAAGAAACGCGTTTGGGTTTGGGTACGCGTTGGGTTTGGGTACGCGTCCCAACGCGTTGGGACGATTGGGTAACACCCAATCGTCCTGAAAGAGTTAATCCGTTTTCAAGAGGAATTTGCGTTCGGATTAAGGTCCATATAGAACAAAGAAAGAAGAAGTCCTCAGTGTCAAGAATTCGATCAAATGAGGAACAAATTAAGATGACTTTGAAACCTATCAAGTGGACCTACAAGCAATGGATGGGCTAAATATTTTGATCTGCCTTTCAAGTCAGTCAGCCCAAATTGGTGATCTGACAGTCTAACCCGGATTATATGAACCCTCTTTAGAATGAAATGCTCCCATCAAGATTGAATTGTGTGGATTTTTTCAATCAATCTGATTGTTAATTCCTGGACAAGGGGATCTAAGAAGATCAATCAAACTTTATCAAGCCTGTAGAGCCTATCCCTGAAATCATAAGACATGATACTCTGGTCCTCTAGGACCCTTAGCCCCCGTCCTGCGTGGTCCTGACCTTCTTGAGCCCCAAGACTTGAAAAATTTTCAATCAAATCCACAATCAAGGATTTAATCCTCATGTTTTTCACTCATTTTGTCTCAAGGATGTTGTGATTGCCTTTGTTCCTATTCCAATCCGGATCAGATGGCTGATCTGATTCAGAATCGTCAAAAGTGCCCTTCAATAGTTATAGCCAACAACATCTCCGACTTGGACTCCATCTTGTTTCAAAATGAGACCATTCTTGTTCTTTCATTTTCTTATGGAAATGGTTCCTGCGTTGGGGAGGTGTTGAAGAGGATGGAAGAGGAGTAACACTCCAGATATCACCACAGATACTTCTATTTAGCAGTGTTTCACAGAAGTTGGACTAATGGGTGAAGCAAGATACCATCTATGTATTTTCCTGATTGATATGAGGACGAAAATCCTTTGGAGAGCTCAATGTCAAAAGTTCATGATGCGAGTAAAAAGAGTGCTGGGACCTCTAAAATCAAGGTGAAGAACATCCAGTCCACAAATATTACCACAAAAAGTTTGACTGAATTCTTTCAAGACACATGTTCAACAGTTTTAGCCGTTAATAAGGAATAAATGACGTTGTGTCAAAATATAGCCTCGGCCTCATACCATTTTTTCATAAATCGGAGTTCGTGTCCACCCCTTTCAGGGGTTCCTGATTCACCCCACACGAACGGACCGTGTCCATGTGGACGTAGAACTAACTACTCGAGAGACAACGCAGAAAGGCCGAATGGAGAAGTGATGCCTTGGAAATTGGAAAACAACGTCTCATTGGTTCGCGGCTGCGATGGAAAGTGCCGGTGTCAAAAGCAAGACATTGTGAATGGTGCGACTATAATTGATCACAGAGACACAACGATGCGTTTGAGAGGCTTTCTTCAAAAAATTGACGTTCTCTTCGTAGAGAAACCTTTCTAGAGAAACGATCGATCTCATTTGTGTGATTGTGTGATTTGGAGTGTTATTTTGGATTGGCATGTTTGGGAACGACCCTGGAGCTAAAAGGAGCCAATTTGGCCTTTCAATAATAATGCTTGAGAGCAACTTGTTGAGCGCGACATTTCTCCCCGATTAGATCTCTTCATCGTGGCAAGTACTGTTCTAATATGTAATAAATGCTTTGTGTTTAGTTGGAAAGAACCAGGCGTTGGACCACAATGTTCCACAACTACTGAGGAGACAAGGGTTAGAGCAAATTTACTACGTCGTTAGTTGATCTCGGCGTTGTTTCGGCGACCTTTAATGTTCTCTAATTGCAACTGAGCCCACAAAATACACACACTGTCAAGGTTCACCCAGAAGTGTTGGTTGACAAGTCAAACGGTACTCTTCCAATTCGCCAACTATGTTCAAACGAGTTGGAATTGTGGTGGCAGTCATGCTCGTTTATCTGGAACGTGTGCGAGGTATAATCTTGAAATGTGATCAACCGTCAGCGGGAACAGCTCTGTGCTCCGATCTTGGGGGTTCCGTTGCCACACCCCCAGTTCAAAATGGTCCTGTGGTAATCACCAGTCGTGTCGAAGTTCTCAATTTATACAACATTGATGAAACAAACTACAAGTTCACCATTTCCATCTTGGCCTCATTCAAATGGAAAGACGCAAGACTGAAAGCTCCGGAGAGCAACACCAGCCGAATATTCATCACCCAAGATGTGGACCCATTTGTCTGGCATCCGGAAATCTACTTCTATGATCTGCGCAGTATGCGGACCTTCAGCTCCCTGGGATCGGCTGGAACCCCTCGACAAGTGGTGTTCTTGGTCAAGGAGCAGGTCTTCAACATGAACCAACGCTTGGAATTGGACATCACTTGTGGCTTCAATCACACTCGATTTCCGTTCGATCATCAGACTTGTTATCTCCGCTTCGGTGTAATCAATTTCAATGCCAGTAATGTGGTGTTCTCGGGCACTGAAAGCATTGATTGGGGAACCATCTCCGATCCCACGTACATGGTACAGACCACCAAATCTGAGTTTGAGCGCGAGATATTTAGTGTGGGCAAACAATTCTTCAACTTTGACATGAACTACAGCTACACTGGATTGCGCATCGAGATGACGCGGAACTCGGAGCGCTATTTTTGGAACTTTTACATCCCCTTGTCCATGTTTGTCATTGTTTCCTGGCTCTCGTTCTTAATCAGCATCGAGCAGGTAAACTGTGCTTATTATTTCTAATTTTAACTGTATCAATAGCATTGTTGTTTTTTTCTTTGTAGGTTCCCGGACGAATGGGGCTCCTCATAACGCTGTACCTGATCTTGGTGAACACCTACAGTTCCACCAAGGAAACGGCTCCCTGGCTGCAAACGTTTGGATTGCTCGGCATTTGGATGCTGGGGTGTCAAGTGGTCATTTTCTTACCCATGCTCGAATACGGATTTATCTTGTACATAATCAAGTTCTCACCCCGAGTCAATTCTTGGGGCGTGAAACAGGACATCCGACCCAAACTGGCGCGCGTGGATTGGGTATGTTTGTTCTTGACGCCGATCGTTTTCCTGGTTTTCGTCTTGGGATACCTGTGTCACGTGGAGTTTAGTATCTGATACGAGCGATCTTGGAACGCAGCGAGGTCCTCTTCTTGATCAAAGCCACTCCGTTATTATTAGACCGGGGGATTGGTCTACCGGGAGTTGGTGTCAAGGCAGATAATCGGATATTGGCCCCAACTCATCACTCATTCACTATCAGCACGTTTTCTATTGAACGAGAACAACACAGTCCGTAAACAATATGATGTCAGGCATCATGTCACGAACAGAAATCTAATAAAGGGCTCTTTCTGGGCACGTGTCCAACGCCACAATTTTCTAGATCGAACTCGATTTCTTTTAAACAATATACGTAGGTACCTATGGTAGAAACAACTCTTTACTGTGATACACTAATTACGAGGATTTTTCCTTCTTTCAAGTGGATTCTTGAAAGAACTACGCGCGAACAATTTACGATAGAAGTCAAACCAACCATTGTCTTATTTCAGTAGGGTTGAGTGCCCTTCAGGCTTAACACGACACTCCGCGAGTATTTCAGACGGTCTCTGTGACTTGCAAGGATCAGGATTTCTTGGAATGCACAAGTGAAAGCCAAAGCAGTTCCATCTTGTGTCTCTTCCATGGAATGGTGCTACAGCAAAGCGTGAAAGTGAAACAGCCATGGTATTATTTTTCTCCCTTGGATTCATACTTTTCTTGTAGGTCTTCAAGGAAAACGACTTTGGAGCGTTAATTCGAAGGTCCAATGGCGGAATTTATCCAGTAATGCTGTATGTACTTATTAGTCTGTAGCTTTCGGGTACTGAACGGCCTTAGGGCTGTGGTGCATATGTATACTAATTATAAGTTAATCCCCTTCCGATGAAGCCGAAACAATCCAAGGCGAAGAGGGAGTTCTCATATTGCATTTCTCAATCAACTCAGAAATGGACCGGGATCACGCTAATCGGTCATTAGAAACACTACACATACTACAAATGCTCGGATGGTTCAGCTTGGGAGGAACATAATATCTCTTGACGACTCCTCCCACCGCCCTTTGAGACTCTCATGAATTTGCGCCTCTTTTCGACACCTCAGTTCTTGCTCATTCCAAATGCAGAATGGAACAAAGGCAACTTGTCAGGGAACATTATTTTTCGAGGGGGATATCTCAAGAGCACCTCAAACGACAGTAAATGTCAAACCATGTAAATTGACCTGTTTTTACAGATACTTGCCACTCGCGGCCAGATTGTTTGGAAACAAATGAGTTGGCGCCTTCGATTAGACACAACCTTTTTCTTCTTTGATCCAGTCGAATATGAAGGTGGAACAACTTCTCTTTCTCCCATGTTTCTTCTGGTTAGCAAGGGAGGAACCAAATACGATTGGGACAAGGGTACCACAAATAATATTAATGAGGACAATTATTGTAGAACATGACGGATGAGAGAAGACCAAATTCAGAATCGAAAATTCATATTACGATGAAAGGGCCCTTCATATTTGTATGACCGCTTTTCTCGCTCATTCTGAGATAAGATCAAGATGGTGGCCCCTGCAATGGATGGATGTAACCTCTCAGAATTGGCCCTTTTTAAAGCACCCAAAAAGTGGAGCGAGAACCAAATGTTATGCACGGTTCGATGCGTCTACCCCCATTCATAGAATCTACAATCTAGATATAACCAGCCAAGCAAGCCTCATTCATCTCATTTCATAACCTGACCACTTCGAGCACCTTGCACACTCTGCAACTAAAAACAGATCTGAATCTGACACAAACTGTCACACAATCTGAAAAAAAAAACATGGCTGGAATTCATTCATCTTCCTCTAGAGCTTCCTTACCAACTCTGTGCCGGCATTTTCTAACCAGGCTCTCCCATTACGAGACGAGCTAGATGGAGCAAGGCTTAGGCAAAGGAACACGGAATGATGGCGGGTAAAATTTGGAACAGGCGCTATGGAACCCCGCATGGAAGGCATACCCAACCCGGGCTCAATTTGAGAAAAGGAAGACGAAGAGGGGCTTTCCCCTTCTTGAGCCAGCTCACTCGCCCTGACAAATCCCCTCATAGTTTGGAAGATCTTTGCACAAGGGTGCTGTTTTCAGACTCTCCGTGGTCTTTCTGGCCACACAACAACATAACAGAAGACTGACGAATGAACGAACGTACGAACGAGCGAGGCTGAAAGTCGATTTTCATGCAAGGTGATCCACAGGGAAGGAACATGGTCCCACAAGCCGATGAACGAGGGCTTCTTTTTGTTGAGCCTCTCTAGGAAAGAAGACGCGCTCAATTAAACAAGGTCCACTCAAAATCAGAGGACAATCGAGGCTCAAAAAGTGATCCAGCTCATCAAGAAAAAGGAAAAGCAGAAACGACAGTGCCTTCTTGTTTAAGAGAATATCAGAACAATGTCACGAGTGATGGCGTGATTATACTGGTTGTCATGCTATGGGGAGGCAGTGCCAACAATGTGTGAAACCTTGTGTCACATTGCATGGAGAGACAGATTTCCCCCAAGTGCTAATGGGCCTCATGAATCGTTGAAACAACTCCACCGTCATCTCTATACAAGCGGTGAAAACTTTCCCGGCATTATTTGTACTGGTATATTTTTTTGAAAAAAAGCCCACAGGTAGTAAAAGAAAAGAGGAGAATGCAAGCCGACTCTCCTTCTGGGCCAAGCCCACAAGTACCTGTGTGAGTCCCGAGTCTTTTGCTACAAGTGAACAAGAGACAGACAGAGAGACTCACGAGGGAACAACTTGTCCTGGAGAGTGCCTTAAACAAAATTCAGGTTCTGGAACCCAACAGACAGCCGAATCTTTTGAGTGTGTTGGTACCTGAGTAGATGAAAAACCTCTTCCACTTCAAGCTTCTACCTGGATTGCGAGAGTGCGTAGCCGTGCCGCTCTACGTGCAAAGATGGTGGGATTGGCCGTGGACATCATGATGAGCCAGCCAGGCCGGTTTGGAATGATCAAGTTCAAAGCAACAAGAGGAGAGCCAACTCCCTTATGAATGAGAGTGGCCGACCATCATAACAACAACCGTCAACAAGAAATGGCACACTAAATGGTTGGATCATCTTGATTCATGTGAATTTGCACCCAATTCACTCGTGAGGATGAAACTCCAAGTGGCTTGGCCAAGATTGGTCTTGGTGGTTTTGATCGGACTGATTCCGATTGTGATATCCCAGAGGGAGTACGAAGATGTTGAAGTGCCTGAAGATATTGATTACACCTACAACTACGATGGTGATCCCACTGATGATGCCCAACAAGAACGGGATCGACTTCGCAACCGGAACCGAGATCCAAATCCATTCCGTAGCAACACTCGAAATCCTAACGGAGGGTTCCGGGTGAGGAATCCCAATTCGGGAGGGTTCCGAGTAGGTGAAGACGACATATTTGATGACGACCGACCCCCAGGAAGGGGGTTTCGTCTGAGGCCGGACCTGCGACCAGATGACGATTTTGGCCGTGACGATGGTGGAGGATTTAATCGCGTTTCCACTTCCACTAGAAATCCTTTCCGCGGATTTCAATCCAGCACTCTTGACCCCAAATTGACGCCATTGAGAACAACGACGGTAGAAACGACCACTACAACTCCCAAGCCCACCACCAGTATCAATCGATTTGATCGAAACCGCTTTGGTGGGGGTTTCCAACCATTCACAACAACTACTGAGGATCCTTTCCGTCGTCCAGATGATCCCTTCCGAAGTTCATCAGACTCGGCAAATCGTTTCCGAACTTCAACTATCTCTCCTCGAGATCCATTCAACAAAGGAGCAGATCCAAATGACCCTTATGGTCCGGATCGTGAAGACGCCAACAACTTTCAAAACAATGAGGTTGGGAATAATGATCGCCCCACCAATCCTTTCGGATTGCCACCATTGAGAAGTCGGCCACAAGTGGATGAGTTTGGTAATCCTTTGGAAGATATCCGCTCCGTGGATACCACAAGATTTGAATTAGGCGAGGGTGTGGAGGCCGATGAAGTCAAATGCCCACGGAACTGGATCCGATTCCGAGAGAGTTGTTACAAGTTCACTCGGAGCCCCATTAAACGTTGGGATGATGCTCGAATGAATTGTCAAGCCTATCGTCATCAAGATCAGGTAATGTGCTTGTTCCGTTTGTTCTTTGCATCACAAGAGACGTGGAACCAATTATTACTATCCTCATCATAATGATCCCTTCATCATATGTATGGCTTAATGGTTCCTTGTTTCTCCGGGCCGTGAAATTAATCTCGTCATGACATTATTACTTAGTACATTCAGTCATGTAGAACTCATGTTATAAAAGCAGAGCATGGGCCCCCTTCACTCCATTAGCGTTTATCATCTGTATCCCGCAGTGAAAACAGCCTTTATGACTGTTCCTAGTAGGAGCATAATGGCCTTTTTCTCTCTCGCCTGGCTGCAAACCACGATGGGAGAAATATTCTGCTCAGTGAGGTCCAATCAGCTTTTTTGCCTGCCAGTCATATGCAATTCCAGTCACTCTTCGGTTTATGTTTCATGCCAAGAAACGACCTTGCCCGTGAGACATGGTTACAGCCTAAAAACCGAATGAGTAGACGAGTGTAAGCAAATCTTTCCCAACGACATAGAATGAGGGTGAAGTGGAGCTCAATGTTGGGAAAGAAATTCCTCCTTTTCGATCCGAACCTACATGTAGAAATTGATTAATGACCATCCCGAAACGCCATCAAGACCTGCTCAAGTGCAACATTCCTCTTCCATCTTTCTCAGGCGTCCTTTGTTGGCTACCCTTTTTGCACAAAAAAAAGTTTAAAAGAAAATGTCATGTATTGTTCCAGGACCACGCCGACCTCGCAAGTGTGGATGATTTGGATGAGCACCGTTTTATAGTCGACCACTTGAACTTTATCGATCCTCAACATCGACGATGGTACATTTCTACTCGGCAAGAGGATCAAAACCGATGGGTAAATCTGGGAGATGGAACCCAAATGTTGAACCTGCAACAGTATTTTCTCCGACCGGAGGAATGGGGAGAATCTTCATTCACAGACTATAAAAAAGATTATCTGGTGTATTCTTTTTCGTACGCCGAGAGTCGTTGGGGTTTCCAACCTGTTTTTGGCCACGAAGAGTACCTCTACATTTGCGAAATGCCCATTGAGGTGAGAAGAGCTATCTTATCCTTGAAGAAAATGAAAAACTATCAAAGTTTCCCTTGCATATTTTTAGGAAGTTACGTATCTCATGACGGATGAGAGAACTCACGAATACGGCCAACCCATTGGGGACCCGCGTTTTTATCCCATGGGACCTTATTTCATTCGTCAGCCTAACCAAACAGTGTTCAATGTGGGCAGAAGAAAAGTTATTAATGACGTCTCTTTGCTGTGCATTGCTGCAGGTTGGCCCACCCCAACCTACCGATGGTTTAAAGAAGGTTACAAGAATGATACCCTCGTTTCCGAGGAGGTTGATGTGCTCAAAGACCGTCGAATAACGATATCGGGAGGCCAACTCATTATCAACAATCCAAATCCCATCTCGGATCGAGGAAAATACTTTTGCACCGCCAACAACAAGTTTGGAACCATCCGCTCTCGTTCCGTGTCCATAGCCTTTGGATTTATTGGCGAGTTTATTCTAAGACGCAGCAAGGAGGTTGGAAGCGAAAATTGGGGGAAAGCCATTTCATGTGATCCACCTCAATACTTCCCTGACGTCAAATTCTATTGGGCCAGAGACTACTTTCCTAATTTTGTGGAGGAGGATCGCAGAGTCATGGTCTCTTACGATGGCTACATTTACTTCTCAGCTTTGGAAAAGATTGATCGAGGCAATTACTCATGCTCAGTACAGAGCTCAGTGTCCAATAATGGACGAAACGGACCCTTCTTTGAACTGGAAGTTAGCCCACATCCAAATTATCAACAACTCCGGTTCCCACAGAATTTCCCGAAAGCCTTTCCTGAAGCCCCTGTAGCGGGTGAAGATGTTCGGCTCGAGTGCATTGCCTTTGGCTACCCGGTTCCTCATTACAACTGGACTCGGAGGAACGCAGATATCCCCAACGGAGCAATCGTCACGAACTATAACAGAGTTTTAATCTTGCCCAGAGTTCGTGTGGAAGATCAAGGAGAATACGTGTGCAGAGCGCACAATGACAAGGTCTCAATTACTGGAACTGTGACCCTTAGTATCCAATCCAGGTAGCTTTGGCACATGGTCCACAAGTTATGCACAGGTAGCATCATATCTCTTTCTAATTACAGACCCGTATTCACAATCTCAATTGGCGATATGCATGTGGACGAAAAAGACGACTTGACATGGACCTGTGAGGCCTTTGGTATTCCTGACGTCCTTTACGAATGGTTGAAAGATGGCAGAGTATTAAAAACAAACGGTTCCGACTTGGCTCCTGAAGACAGGGGTAGATACGAGATCAGAGATAATATCCTCATAATTAGACAGGTAAAGGATACTTGCTCTTTTCTTGATTCCGAAAAAAAGGCGTTTGAATTTTTTTCAGGTCCGGCAAGATCGAGATGAGGGCATGTACCAATGTCGAGCTTACAACGAGCTTGATTCCAGATACTCGTCGGGTCAATTGCGTGTCTTATCCTTCCCTCCGAGCTTTTCCAAGTATCCCTTGGAACCAAAGACTTTTGCTGCCGAAGGCGGGAATGTCACGCTGAAATGTCAACCTGAAGGAGCTCCTCAGCCTCAATTCACTTGGCGCAAGGATGGCAATAAAATCGGTTCCAGTGGCAAATACATTATCTACGACAACGGCAATCTCTTCATCAATCGAGTCAACGTAGCTGACACTGGCACCTACACGTGCGAGGCGGCCAATGAATACGGAAAGGCCGAGAGCACCGGAAAATTGATCGTGAAACAAGGCCCAACATTTGCCTCCGGCGTGAAGCCCAATCCTCGAGTTATTGCTGCATCTGGAGAGACAGTGGAGCTTCGTTGTCGAGCTGAGGCTGATCAATTTCTGGATATGGCTTACAGTTGGACATTAAATGGTCTCTTCATTCGATTTTTCGAAGATGAGGAACAAGAACGGATCCTGACATTGAAAAATGCTCCTGGAAACCGTGTGGACGGTCAATCTTGGTTCACTGCTTTCAGTGATCACGAGCGATTGCTCCAATCGAGCTCTTGGTTTCAAGGCAACTACTTCCAATACACCAAAGGCACCGGGGATTTTAACAAATTCCGACGTGGTTACTTAGATGGTTATCTCAAGATTGTCAACGTGTCATATGCCGAGGCCGGATATTATGAATGTATGGTGGATACTGCCGTGGGCAGGATCTACGCCACCTCGGAGGTGATTGTCCATGGCCCTCCGGGACCTCCAGGAGGAGTATCTGCCTTGTCGTTGACTTCAAGATCGGGAACAATTGTTTGGACAGATGGTGCCATTTATGGCAGACAAATCCTTTACTACAGAGTGGATGGAAGAACTCGTTCAAACATGACATGGCACACATTGGCTGATCGCGTGATTGCTGAGGAAATCCAACATTTGGGTGCAAGAGCAAAGATTCATGGTAGAAGACAAATAATTCTACGGAATAAACTGTCTCCATTTGCTGCTTACCAATTCAGAGTGGCCGCTTACAACAACCTTGGCCTTGGTGAATTTTCCGAACCATCTCCTTCTTATAACACTTTGCCAGATAAGCCTTTGAAAGCTCCCAGCAATGTCCGAGGTGGCGGAGGCAAAACCGGAGATTTAACCATTATGTGGGATGTCCTGCCTAAACATGAGCAAAATGCTCCTGGAATCTATTACCGAATCTATTATAGGCGCGTTGGAGTGGATGCAGACAGAGATTTCCAACAAAAGACTCTGAAGAATCTCGGAAACATCGGTTTATACGTGGTGCGGATCCAGAAAAAATACTACTACACAACCTACGAAGTGAAGGTCCAAGCATTCAACGACATGTGCGAAGAACCTGATTGCTCGGGTCCTATTTCTGAACCAGTTACCATTTTCTCGGCCGAAGATATGCCTCAAGTGGCACCCACCCAAGTGGGGGCTCGACCTTTCAATTCAACAGCTATCAATGTTACCTGGATCCCCATTCCAGATGTTCGCGAAAAAGTCCGGGGCAAACTCATCGGATATCGTATCAAATATTGGCGAGAGGATCTCCAAGAAATCATTGAATCTCAATACTTGCTTAGTCGCTCCACAGAACCCCACGCCTTGATCATCGGTCTCCAGCCCAACTCTTATTATTGGGTCAGAGTTATGGCCTATAATGCTGCCGGACCGGGTCCCGAATCGGAACGTTTCCTCGAAAGAACCTTCAAACTTCGACCTCAGAAACCGCCCACGGCAGTCCAAGTCTACGGGCTCAATCCTTCCACTATACGGGTTACGTGGCGATACGTGGCACCCTCCGTGGAAGAAGAGCCCTTGACCGGGTACAAAGTAAGAATCTGGGAATCGGATCGAGACGTGAGCGAAGCCAATGACACCGTGGTCTACATTGGCAACAAGCTCGAGGCCACCATCACTGATCTCGCACCGGGAAAGACTTACTTTTTGCGCGTCTTAGCGTTTTCTCAGGGTGGCGAAGGCAAAATGTCGTCGCCCGCTTGGCAATTTCAAATGGGAGATCCGGATACACTCAATCTTGCTCCGGTGGTCTCTCATAGTGTTGTCATATCCGTGTTTCTTCCAGTTGTCATCGTATTATTCAATAATCTCTGGTTTGAGCCTTGGACTTCGAGAAATCTGCCCAAAATTGGCTCTGGTACGTGACGAGTTTGCTGCATCTGGTCACAAATCAAAGATCTAGTACAGACACACCAAGCAAATTTCGTTTTCAGTGTCATCTCAAAATCGCAGAGGAATTTGGACAATTCCCTAGTGTTCTAAAGATCAAAGCATAATATGAACGAAAGTGAAACTTAGGGTGAGAATGCGGTGAATTGAATAAGTCAAGTGAAGATTCCCTACTTGAGAGCTACTTTTTTTTACTCAAATGTCTTTGAAAAAGGCTAATTTTGCCTTATTGAAACTGATCCATTCCAAATAAATTGCCATTAAATTAAGTACTGATGAGGTCATTTTCTTCTCCGTCATTAAAAAGCTAGCTTTTTTTTCAGCTTCCTGTGAATCGGAGTCAAGTCAAAAGTCATGATTGCGGGACTTTTTGGTTCAATTTAGACGAAAAAAGAAGTCGGAATCAAGGGTAATTTACATGAAAAAAGGGCGGTTAGAGGGTCTCTAAGCAAATCCAAGCATTTAAAGGGGGGCGTGCACTCTTTTTAAGGATCCTTTCAGACGTGTAAAACTGATCATTCCCCCGACCAGACACTTAAAAGGGCTAGTCTGCTTCTCTATCCTCATTTCGGCCATTCCATCATTTACATACATATCTTGAGCTAAATCAGTTTTTTTCAATATTCTACATGCATACCATCTCTAGCATTGACAACAACTCCGAACTGGCATCAAAAGAAAAGAATTTCTCATTGAACTTGTATTGTATTAATATTTAACGAAAAATCAAGATTCATGGACCAATTTTGGCTGCAAGTGTCTGGTCGTGCTATTTTTCTAGAGGGCGTTGCCGTGTCTCGACTTTTTATGAGATCAGAGAGCCGATGCATTGAGCTTATGGCACTACCGAACTCCATACGAGTAACCCCAAAACCACGATCGACAAAGCTAAAGGAAGCGTGCCCATAGCCTCGAGCAAGTGCGAAGCTTGGGCTTCAGACTTGTGAAGTGCCCTCCTATTCAAAATCACTGGCTTGTGATATTAAAATTTTAGACGCAGGATTCGCATCCGTTATCTCCCAACCCGATCTATGTAGATCCATCAATTGATGGCCCCTCGCTCCCTCAACTCACTTACAAGTTGTAAGTCATGCCATAATGAACCTGATTGTGAATATGTGCATAATGTTTGCCAATTCGTCGCGATAGATATTCATTATGGCCAATTCTTCTCGCCCCGAGAAATCGAAAGCGTGGTCAATCTGCGATGTTAAGAAAACTCAGGCCTCGAGACTCGAATGGCATTGTGTAAAACTTGACAAATTTGTGGATGGGGTCCTGAAGTTTGAATATAATGAATGATAGATTGCATAAATCAGCCAATGTTTGCCAAGACGAATGCTTTTCAGAAAAGCTAAAATAATTCAACGATTGCAATATCTAATGCACCTGTTCCCCATTCAAATTCACAACACAGAGAGAGTACATACACTCGAATCAAATTGTGATTCAAACCTAGCCTTGTTAAAAGGCACTTGAAAATGAAAAATGTTGACGGCAAGATTTAAAACAAAGGGTAAAGAAATCCTAAAATAGAAAATTTGCAAAGACAGGGTCATCCATATTTTGGGGGGATTCTGAATGGCGACACCAGTGAAGGATTTTAACCCAAGCTTAAAATAGAAGCTTACAAATATCGGGGAAGGTAGAGCAATGTTAAGGTTCGTATCCTGCCGACTGCGCCATGTTGTGTTAAGTACGATTGTTTATTTCAAACGCAGTTTTCCATGCTCTCGATTATCATCGATCAAGTCTTAGGTTAAGATACAATACTACAAGCAATTATAGAGAAAAGTCTTATTAGCTTAAGCCATAGTACTTACCCCCTTCTTTCATACCATCTTTTGGCGATTTTTCTAAGCTTGGGTTAAAATCCACCATTGACTTGATTTACAAATAAAAAGAAAAGAATTTATTTTTATCAATTTTGTTCTCAACTTTATGGCAAGTATGCTTTAAATTAATTAGAAAGAACGTTGTTGACCACCACTATGTTAAACATCCTTGACATAAATTGTACACACGTAGCGTGCAAATAAGTGTAAGAGAAGTTATTAGTTTGAAGAATCAGGTGGCCAATGTTGGTCATTAAAAACTCAGAAATTAATTAATCTGATAGCTCGAAATGCACACGGTCGAGTCCGCTCACCGTGAATTGTAAGTCTGTAAAACGGTTCCATGGTGGTCGCTCAAGGTTTCTACAAAGCTTGGACGTTGATAGTTCTACAGAATTCATGATTGAACCGACGGAGTGCTCAAAAACGAGAGACCTTTCATGTTTTACATTCGCTTCCTCGAAATCTAAATGCATTTTCTGTCGAAATCATCATCATGCAATCTTACTACAAGGAGTACGAGAGAGAGAGCCAGGGAATGTATAAATTGTCCGAATGTCTCGAGGAACGCAAAAGCGCTCGAAATTGGCCTTTAAATTGGACACTTTTGCATCCGTCGGAATGAGAATCTCTATTGTTGCGTTACTGGGACGTATTTTAGGAGTTCCTTTTTGTCTCCCTTCTTCGTCTTTTGGTAAAGATTGTCCAAGAGATGTCTCGAGCATTCATAAAATTGTCAAGTCTACGCCATCGTGATTTTGTCTTTTTTTTCTTCACTCACACTCTTTTTAGTATTGATTCCAGACGTCTCAAATAACATTCTGTATGTACAAGTGAGGTGAAGGAGCTGACTCAAGAGGAAAGCCAAGACAAAAGTCATCTTCTTGACCAGACCCCAGATGTTTCGAATCCTCGGTCTGGTTTGAAAATGAAGCAGAATCGTTCGTTGGATTAAAGAAAAAAAGCTCACAAGTCATTTCGAATTTGCAATAATTGCTATCCAATGGGCTTAAAAGGCACGCTAATCTCAAGTGCATAATGATAGGATACATTCCATTAAAGAAGCCTACAAGGAATCTAATGATCATTTTGCGTTTCAATCCGACACACAAAAAAGTACAATAACCTCAGGGTCATCCCCAACATGCATGCAATGAATTCTTAACATGAAACTTCATACGGAATGCAGTCCGAAACTTAGCCAGATTCACTTTTTGTTGAACTTTTAGTCAGGTATCTTTGTTTTTGTACTCATGTATTTGCCAGATTAGGGGAGAGAGCCTTTGGCTTGAACACGTGGGTGCACTCAAGTTGCACTGACCCAGGGAAATTGAGCAAGTCTCAAATTTGCACCTGATCAAATTGGTTCCAGGACAACTCGACCCAGCGGACAACTCGACCCAGGACAACTCGACCCACCGGACAACTCGACCCAGCGGAC